>OY992888.1:34473901-34506401 GCA_963921405.1 Cepaea hortensis
TTTAACAAATTCCACTTTTAAATTGTCACTGTAGCAACAAATCCCATTATTACGAGGGGCTTCAAATGAAAACCTTAAAAGTGTGATATAAATTACAATAACCATGACATTGGTTTGTATCCTGTCAATATTGATATTAAGGATGTCGAGAGGGTTAAGCATGTGACATCACGGTGCAGACGAACACGGTGACGTCTTAAGGACAGTTTAAATATGGCTGCCCCACTTGTGACATGCACCAAAGAGGAGCAGCGTTCTGTTATCCTTTTTTTTTTTTTTATCAGTGAACTCCACTTTCAGTGAGTACTACATTCCTCCGTACTTGCCAGACCTAACCCCCCAAGTGATTTCCACCTGGTCGGACAACTCAAAGAGTCATTGGGAGGAAAGACCTTTTCGGTCCGATGAAGGTGTACAGAAGGTGGTGTATGAGTGGTTACACACACGACCAAGAGAGTTTTTTTCTACAGAAATCCAATCACTTTATCGGCGATTGAGGTGACAACATTGAAAAATGATACATTTGCTCTTTACTTCTTCAGAATATATTCAACCCCCCCCCCCTTTCCCTCACCCCTCACCCCCCCCCCCCCCCCACCCGAATTTTTTTTTTTTTTAAGATGTAAAGTTAGTTTTCATTTGAAGCCCCCCTTGTACTTTCTCGCCACAATAACAAATTCAACTTTTGCATCCAACCCCATTAATACATTGCAACTCTTGGTGGTAGGTTGCCTATGGACAAGTGGGAGGTGGTCGTGCGCTTGTGGGACCAGGTGGAGAAGGCGGAGGAACAGATTGATGAACCCATATGTGGAAAGAATGAGATTACGGGGGATCGGCAGGGAATCTGGCAGAATCTCAAAACGGAGAGGGAAGACCAGGAGAAGTTTTAATCAGATAGAGGTGGGAACGATTAGTAGTATGACTCTTCGTGTTTTCATGTTTCATGTTTACATTATGACTATAGCAATAAATGCCACTACTACATTCTCATTGCAGTAACAAATCCCACTTTTACATTCTACAGGACCATCAAATTCCAATATTGTTTCTCACTACTGAGTCAAATCTCCATACTACATTCTTTTTACAGTAACACACCTCATTACTACATGTTCACTACAGTAATACATCCTACTACTTCATTCTTCCTGCAGTAACGATTTCCATTACTATATAAGTAACAGCCGGCTTCGTGGCTTAGAGGTTATGACTTTTCTCCGTAATCTCGTATACTCTCGTAGGTTAACGTGATGACGGTAAGAATCAGCGGTGGTTCGAATCGCATCGATAACTTGCGGGGTATGTGAGCCGGCCGCTCAGAAAGCAATGGCAAACTACTGAGCGTAATCTTGCCAAGAAATCAACATACAGCTGAAAGATGCTGGTGTTGACAGCAATGTCCTGTAAAGGATGTGCAAAAAAAAAAATATATATAAGTAACAAAACATAGTGCTACATATCTGTAGGGGTAACAAACGCCACTTTCACATTACAATGCCTTTTCGGCTACTTCGACTAGATTTCTCTGTGCCGGAGGTCTTTCTTGTCCTTTAATGCCCAGCCGCTTAAGCACAACATACACGGAGTGAAAGATTATACCTCGTGCGCCTACCTCTACGACGAACAACCTGACAGTGTATCTTCCTTGATTCTCGACTTGTATGGGACGATCAGCTCCATCTGCGTTAGCTGATGAGCCGACGAGGAGTGCAGTACAATGTCAGGTCACAATCGAACCTGTTGGATCACTGCCTGGTAACCGCCACGACCTTTCAGGTGAACAATCAGCTCCCAGTCGTCAGCGCCCTCGAGGATGTTAAGTAAGTTTGCAGCACAGTCTTCCTTGTCTTCGCGTTTTTGCCCAGCTCTAATGTTCGAATAAGTAAGTCACACAGTTCTGTGGGGTGACTGGTAAATGAAAACAAAGTACACAGTTCTGTGCAGCCGGTTCGGGAGGACTGATAAAACGCTGGGATAAGTGCATCGATGTTGATGGAAATTAATTTGAGAAATAAAGGGACAATGTATGTATAAAACTAAACTAGTTTCAAGTTATCACATTTAGTTATTTTTCTACAGCCATTTGTGACTTACTTATTAACTTATCCTCGTATATCTTATAATAGTAGAGGCCATGAGAGTTTTGAAACCAGCATGAATTGGAACACCGGATATTGAATTTTTCTATCAGTCTGCGCTTCTCGATAGCACGCAGACCACAACCGTTGTCAAATGTGTGTTCAGTGCTGCGTTCTTGTCCGTCAAGATGGCGTTGTACATTCGGCCGAGACTTTTCACGGGTACCTCCACCACGGTGGTGATTACCTGTTCGGCAATCTTACACAACCATGCCACCCCTCTCGCCTTCACGACCGACAGGCTTCTCAATTTCTTTGGTTTGAAACTTATCCTGCATCAATGAATCAGTTTATCTAGTCTGAGGAGCATCCTACGGGCATGGCATTCCTTCTGTGTCAAGGTTATCGTGTTGTCCATGAAGGCCTTAAGTAGCGGAGACATGTTGCATTCCTCACTGAGTTTCAGACCTTGTGCGTAGCAGGATGCCTCATCCAGAATCACCTGCATATACATGACGAGTAATATCGGCGATATCGTGCACCCCATTGCAATATCCACCTGCATGTCGATCCATCTAGTCGTTAACATCGCGGCTGAGAAGCGGAGAGAGAAGCGGAGAGAGAAGCCTGAGAAGTACTGCATGAGCATTGTTATTATTTCCTTGGGCATGTGATATATCTTGAGGGCTTGCCATTAACATCTGTTGGTGCACTGCCCCTTACGCATTTGCCAGGTCAAACCATATCACGTGGTGATCTTTCTTCTTCATCTTGTTGTCTGGATGGCTTAACATATTAGGGTAATATGCTCTACACATCCGATGACCCTAGGAATATTACCATTTTGTATTGTTGTGCCGACGTCGATTCTGCTGGCATGATTAAGAAGAATATTTTACCTCAACGTTCAAGAGAGAGATCGGCCTAAAGTGGGTAATTCTGGTCGAGTTTTGCTCTTTGGGAATGTAGATTCCGTTGGCTTTCTTCAACTCCGTGATCTCAAATTCGATGGTGTTTCTTTGGAGCATTTGAACATAATTTGGATGCGGTGTAAGGCACACAGTTTGGTCCAGGTACTGATTTACCGCGTGCTTTCTTAACCCCTGCCAAGAGCTCGCTTTACAACGAAGGCTTAACGTTGAAGCCCACTACTGGTTGCTCAGGCCTTACGAGCCCTTCAATCTCTCCGAGTGAAACATCCCACTGGACAGCTGAATACGTTTCCACAAGATGTTCTTCCAGCTCCTCTGTGCTGATATTGTGGTTGCCAGGTCGTGGCTGTTCGAACAAGTTTCTAGCAAACTGGTATGTTTTTCGGAAGAATTTCTCTAGTGCCTTCCGCGTTTTCTGTCTGTTTCTGCAAAAACTCTCCGCTGGACAGAGAGCATTGTGCCTGGTTTTCAGATGTTGCCAAACTGGAACAAACCTTCATCCTCACATTTAGCTGCGGAATGAAATCGTTTGCTAGCGGCGTTCTTCTGCGCTCTTGCCTCCTTTGTTCATTTTGTATCCGCCTGCTCTTTTGCGGACAAGCTACTTGCTTCCTCTCACAGCTACCAAATTGAAGCAGGGAGTGGAGATACACAATCTTTCAGAATCTTTGTACTTTCTCTTCTAGGGATGTTTATTTTAACCCATCCTCTAAAACTTGAGACAACGTATTGTCGAGTTTCGCTCATGCCATCTTCTCGGCTGTAGGAGGGAAGTTGGTCTTCACCCTGGCACTGTCGGAAGGGTGCTCAAGCGCGTCACAAGGACATCAACTTGAATCTTCTCATCTCTGTGGAGTTCTCACTAGCTGAGATCTTCTAACGACTTATCTGTTTCAAGGGGGCGCTGTCCATTCTCCCGAGATGCACTCGTGCATTTCTTCAGTCCAGTATGAATTCGCATTCCACTGTAGTTGCTGAAGCTTCTACTACAGACACACGGCCAGCCCGGTCGTAGCCCATTCTACCATAGAATCAAACCGCACGTTTCAATAGTGTTGACTCGAGTGTGAATGGTTAGTTGTATGCAGAATATATAAGATGTGTCACTTATGCACAGTTGAATGCAGAATGTACAGTACGGGTCAGTCAGCTGTGCATAATTTATGCGAAATGCTCAATGTATTTCTGTTGATCCATTAAAGGGTTTAAGGAGGTTTTAAAGGAGGGATATTCGACTTCATTGCACCGGGTTTTATCCCGTATGGCTCGGTCTCTTTCCGCAGCGGCGGCTAACCTAAGGCATCGCACAGGTAGATAAGCAGGCATGCAGCAGATTGAGAGATAGATAACATAGAGACAGGCAGACAGGCAACTGACAGACATACAGGCACACAGACATGCAGATCCACAGACACTCGTGAAAGACTAATAGACGGAAACACATACAGTCAGACAAGTAAAGAGACATGCCGATAGACAAACAGACAGGCAATCAAACAGACAAACAAGCAGACATGTATGATGACAGACGGGTAGGCTATTAGGCTGACAGACACATGTAGACTGACTAAAATACACAAAAAGACTAACAGGATGACAGACAAGCCTACAGACAGAGAGACTGGTAGGTAGCTTGACAGATTGAGAGGCTGACACAGAGACAGGTAAACGGACAGGATAAGGAATTAGACATGATGGCTGACAGTCAGCCAATCGGGACGGCTGGAAATAAAACATACATTTAAGATAAGCTTACATACAGTCACGCCGGCAGAGTACCGGATAGATGGATACGCTAACCTGCAGACAGACAGATCCACTGACAGAAAGACAGACAGACAGAGTGGTATACTGACTGGCAGGCAGCAGGCAAACAGATAAGTAATCTGTTCCTTATCAAAATGTACATACCTTAGTATGATACTGAAACCGAGCGCGTTCTACACTGAACAGCGACCTGCACAATAACCAAGCGGCCAGTTACACTCTACTGGCTCTTGTACTGTGCTCTAGCCTCTGATAGCGTTAAGCTCCAGCAGACTATATATAGACAGCACACGTTGGTTCACTGAATGTAAATAATGGACGGTCGAGCGTTGTCACAAAATAAAACCCCGCGTTTGACCAGCTGATTACTATAAACGGCTTTCTGATTAAACGGACTGTCTGCAAAGCGACAATTGTTTCAACTAATACAGAGAAAACATTCATGGTTGTGGCTGCACGTGTTCATAAACAGGTTGGATTGAGAGCGGAAGTACTCAGCTCGGAAGAAAACAGTCCGTCTGTCATTAGAGTTTCCGGACATCACGCAGATTGGCAGCTTGCTATTGACAACTGTTGTTGGGATCATACAGTAACTCGCTAGCTTGGTGGGGGATGTCTAAACAAGTGATGACAACTCTGACAGTGACTAAGCCAGGGAGGATAGATTCTTGACAATGGATGATTGCCCAAATAACACCTGTGTGGACATAATGAATACCGTCACGTGACCAATTTTAGGTTTTGCCATAAACCATGATTGAGAGAAAGAGTGTTGACCAAAACCGTGGATTATGATGGACGTGTTTGTGGAAGAGCTCTACAGTGTTAGATTAATTTAATATTAACTAGCATGTGTCGTTATGGCAAAGTGTAGTAGCCATCCCGGAATGAGGCGGTTTTGCATAAGGTAGTCAATATAGTCTATCTAGACCTAATTAATATAGGCAGTGGTCTTGTTAAAACTAGAGTGTGATGATTAGCTCTGTTAGTTGAAAATAGATTAGTGAAGTGTTGATAAGCTTTACTAGTTGAGAATTGAGTAATGAGGGATAATTGGGATATTCCAGTGGGTGCTCCCTGGTGGGGGGGGGGGGGGGGGGGGGGGGTTCCGCACGCTGTTGGTTGTTTTTTTTCTTCTTCTTGTCTTGGCCTGATGTAAACCTCTGTGTTCAGTTCATCGGTCCCTGACAGTTTAGGTTCACTGTATTTTCTGAGCGAGGCCGATGGCCACGATCATCTAATAGAGATCAGTGACGGGGAAGCTTTCACCAGTTGTATGATCTATTTTACAGGTTCCCTCTGGGTGGAATGAAGAACCCGGAACCAATGAAAAATCCGATCCCGGATAAATTATGATGCAGAAAGATTGGCCAGCCACCTTCTAAATACGTCGGTGCTAGAAGAAGCTGATACCCATGGCTCGGTGGAGCTGAATGGTATAAGTATCCTACATGAGTGCATACCAATCGTTAACACACCTGAAGTGATGGATGTTCAGCCCACGTGGAACTAGATCAGTAAGAACTGATGGTCACATTAGATGAAAGCAAACATTGAAGTGTAGTTGTTCCACGTATCAAGGAAATCAGAACTGTCAGACAATATCTAGTAAATAAAGCAAGCCATTTTAGTATAGATACAATGACTGTTTAAGAGTGAAAATATAGAACACTTCGCTAGAAGAACACGTCATGTTCATGAGACAGCGATCCATTATTTTTCACTGTGCGGAATTACGAGATCTTGGTTTTTCTCAAACTATTAGGAACCATTGTGTTAGGAACAATAATAGTATTTTCTCGGAGTATATTTACATGGGATTCAGATCTCATGGTCATCAGAGCTCCTGGAGGAGGACATGTCTGGAGAGAAGGATACGACTTCGGTGAGGTCTATTGTACTGACTCGTGTGATGTCGTGTAATCCTTGCCATGATGAGTGGACTCTGATCCTGAACTTTGAAGGCTGACCTATACATTTACATCAGAATACAAGACACACATTTTCTTCACAGACACGTCTCATATACGTTACACTTTTCTTTTAATAAATTAATCTTTATTAATTTTTAGAAGCAAGAGTTGTTGAGTATGTTGCGTTGGGGAAGTATGAGAGGGGGCATAGTACGACAGTGAGAGAGTGATAGGAAAAGGTGTCCATGGGCTGATGGAGTGTGTTGGACGGAAGCTGGTGGATTCTCCAGGATATTGATAAAGGGAAAAAAATATTATAATGTGGGTGTTGACTCTCCTCACTCCAGGGACGACACTTTAAAGGAGGACACGACAAGCGTACACGAAACTTTTTATCACACTGGTGTGTTTGAGTTTACTCGCTTCCTGCTATCCTACGTATTCTACATTCAACTGTCATATTATTATTCAAAGGTCACAAAAAGTTACATATCCTTTAGAGGACGTAGCAGTCAACTCCAGCATGTTTTGGCTGTTTGTGATTTCTGGGTAAGTTTACGTTCAGTAGTTTGCTATTGCTTTCTGAAAGACCTACATTCATACCATTGTAATGAAACCAACCCAAGGCGACCTGCTTCTAAATCACCCGCAGCTGTGTCTCGAACGTGGTATGCGGGATCACGGATTTCATTCGTTAACCCTATTATAGTTAAAGTGTGAATAGAATTAGCAGAACAGCGGTAACGCTGTGGATATGTAAACAATATAAAATAACACAAATTGATGCAGTTTTACAGAGCACAAATAGAAGACGTTGCGGCGACTGCCCTTCATCAGCAAACAAATACACAAAACATAACATATAAACACGAGGAAGACGCTACAGTGATTGCATTAAGGCATGAGAACGGGAAAAGAAGATTGGAAATACGAAAAATAAATGAGAACGATGGAAAGAAACTGAAAGAAAATTAAGGGGGAATAACTGCTACTTATTTCCTAACACTTACTGGGATTCTGAGATAATAGCACGTTGTTTTCTTTTCATTTTTGTCATTTTCTTTTCAGTGTTCTTTTTTTTTTTCCATCTGTCCATTGCTCTCATCCCGTTCTTATTCCTTAGTGTTGTCACAGTAGCGTCTTCCTCGTATTTATATGTTGTGTTTTGTATATTTGCTTGCTGATGAAGGCTAGTCGCCGCAACGTCCTATGTTTTCCGTAACTGTGTTCTGTAAAGCTGCATTACTTTGTGTTATTATTACTTTTGGATGTGACAAACTGCTAGGCAGCAGATTGGGAGACCAAGTTGATCAAATAAACATGTGTATGTATCTTTATGGTTGCTGTCTGTTTCTTTTCTATTGTTCAAGCTCGCAGGCAAGGCAACTGTGGAAGGCGGACGCGCCATGGACCAGGCTGACATTCTGAATGCTCTACGAGAAGTAAGTCGTTTGCAAGAACTAAGTGATGACTGTTAATCTTCAACCATGGTCAAGATGCAAGAACAGCGAATTAAAATAGTTGTGGAAGAACACTATGCAGGAAGCTAAAGATGGTTAATAAACCAACACAGAACTGGTGTCGTTAGCTGCTACACGCTGCGGGATTTACTGAGGAAGGGAACCGAGCACTTATTGACTGAATGTGTCGATGTGCAATGAGGATGATCTGTCGACTAACTAATTACCAACTAACTTTCTATTGTTCTTTCTCTCTCTCTCTCTCTCTCTCTCTCTCTCTCTCTCTCTCTCTCTCTCTCTCTCTCTCTCTCTCTCTCTCTCTCTCTCTCTCTCTCTGTCAAATAAACTCATCATCATCATGAGTTATGCTGATAAGAGTGGGCGGTCACGAATCGCCATCTCACACTATCAGCAGAGTCTTAGATCAGTGTTCTTATCTCGATCATTCCATGTGACCAAACCCTCCAGGTATTTATCTGTCTTCTCTTGCTTCCCATCACCCCCGACCAATTTTGCCAGCTGTAGCTATTCTTCCTAACAACATACCCAATAGAGCTTGACTGAGTACGCCTAATTTCTCTAATCAGTTTACGATATTTATTTATTTCATATATGACCAGTTCATTTGTGTTCCTGTCTGTCTGTGTCATTCTTTGTATTTTCAAATAACCCAAAGAAATGAAAATGAAACACAAAAGACATGCATCAGGAAGCAGACACGGATATATATATATATATGTAGTGTTAAAATAGAATAAAGGATCCGCCTCGGCGACAAAACAAACTCCATGTGCGCCTGTGCTTGCGTGTCTGGATTGAGAGATAGATGGATGAATTAATGATTATATGTATGTGTTTCTGTCTTTCTGCCTCTCTCTCTCTCTCTCTCTCTCTCTCTCTCTCTCTCTCTCTCTCTGTCTGAGTGTGTGTGTGTGTGTGTGCGTGCGTGCGTGCGTGTGTGTGTGTGTGTATGTGTGTGTACGTGTGTGTGTGTGTATGTGTATTAACACATGTAACAAAACGCCCAGAGAGCTATCCTATCAACAATATGCTGTATCGACAACTTTCACTAGCTGCATGGGGTCCGTAACCCAGCAGTTGTCCACGTCTACCCTAGTGCACAACTACACCAGCCCTTAACAACCGGCATACAACACCGCCGAGATGTAACGAGTTAGAATTCCCAAAGTACGTACTTTGACCAAGAAAATACGTTACAACACAATTGAGATCTTCTTCTTCTTCTTTTCGTTCATCCGGAGTGTTTTTTCAGATGTGATTGCGGTGTGTCTGTTATGCGCCCTTGGGCCGAAACCCGTAGGCCAACACATCGACTTTAGCGTGCATTTTTGACCAGGTAGCAATTGAGATCTAATATAAGTTAAACAAGAAGACAAGAATAGAAGTGAGAAAGTGGTAATCTCGAATTGTCTGAATGCCCATGGTCTGCTCCTGACTTCCCTTGAGGGCCGACCAGGATGTCTTTGGTTGTTCTATAAGGGCCAGCTGGGATGGGGGATAACACCACAACAGTGAGAGTCAAACGTCCTAAGAAACCCCCGGGAAGGTTAAACCGGTCAACAAATGCCCTCAGAAGTCGGATGTGTCAGCCTAACGGCGCAAGAATGCAGCTCTGCTGTAAACAGGCACAACGCAATCACGTCCGAAAGAGAGAAAAAATCCGGATGAACTCAGAAGAAGAAGAAGAATTGTCTTATCAATGACATTGAATAATTTGTAGTAATGTAAGTAAGTAAAGTCTCTGATATTGAATAATTGGTAGTAAAGTAAGTAAGTAAGAAGAAAGTAAGGGTCCTAATACAGAATAATTGGTAGTAAAGTAAGTAAGTAAAAGTCCTGAGATTGAATAACTGGTAGTAAAGTAAGTAAGCAAAGGTCCTGATATCGAATAATTGGTGGTAATGTAAGTAAGTAAAAGTACTGAGATCGAAAAATTGTTAGTAAAGTAAGTAATTAAAGGTCCTTAGATTGAATAATTGCTAGAAAAGTAAGTAAAGGTCCCAAAATAGAATAATTGGTAGTAAAGTAAGTAAGTAAAGTTCCCGAGGTTGAATAACTGGTAGTAAAGTACATAAAGGTCCTGAGATTGAATAACTGGTAGTAAAGTAAGTAAGTAAGTAAGGGTCCTGAGAATGAATAATTGGTAGTAAAGTAAGTAAAGGTCCCGACATTGAATAAATGGTATTAAAGTATATAAAGGTTCTAAGATTGAATAATTAGTAGCAATGTATATAAAGATCCTGAGATTGAATAATTAATAGTAAAGTTTATAAAGGTCTTGAGACTGAATAATTGGTAGTAAAGTATATAAAGGTCCTGAGATTGAATAACTGGTAGTAAAGTAAGTAAAGGTCCCTTAACACGCCTTAGCGCTCTGAACTTTCGGTGCCAGACCCATATTTTCATATACAGGCCGACATTCCGTGGGGGATGTTCCCCGTAAGTTTACTATTCCCTCCCCTATTCCACCCCCACTATTTAACCCACAACCTAGAGGAGGCGGAATATGCGACTTTGCACCTCAGGGGTAGATAAGCTAGAGACCCGCTGGCCACATCAAACGTCATAGTGGATTAGAAATCGGGGGTGTCTAGTTGGTAATGCGTCGAAATACACATGTTCCTGCAGCGAGGGGCTGTCGTTATTTGGAGGTGACAGGTTCGAATGTCGGTCGGTAACTATGGCTTTCAAATTGTATGTTGTCTAGTGCGTCCTCTAATCTCTTCTTCCTTCTTCTCCTTCTATGAGTGCCAAACAATACTATGTGTGTTTATTTATGGTGGTTTAGAAATAAGAACGTGTAAAGGCGTGGTTACTAAAAGACGAAACAGTACAACGGAGGATCAGTCAACCAAATGCTGCCTCCGCAATGATGGTTGGCTGCAATGGATCTTCAACACTGTCTGTCTCTTGTCTTGATTATACATTCTGTCATACTGCTGTGTATCCATCTCTTTATGTTATCTTCCCAGTTGTATCGTTACCTGGCGCTTTGTCGCATGCCATCAACTTTACTCTACACTACAGTATGGTTTTTACAAGAGTGTTATGTCTTTTAGAGGAGCCTAAATAATTCACTTGCCACTTTTTTTTTTTTTTAATTTCTTTCAACTCTCCTTTCATTCTCAATTTTTCTAGAACCTCTGTATTTAATTGTGTTTGTTTCCATGACATACGAGATATTCTTCTGTATATCCACATCTTCGGGGCCTCTCTTCGACTAATTGCTTGTTTGTTGTCCAGGTTTCCGCGCGATATTGTAGTGTTGAATAAACATAACATTTTACAATTCTCATATTTAATGCGTTGTTAATCTCTTTAGATGTTAATACTGATTTCATGATGTTGAGAACATTCCTACTATTTCATATTCTCTTTTTTTGTTATTTATTTATGTTTCACTTCTGTCATTATCTGTTATTGTGGACTATATCATACGACGGGTGATACAGGAAAATAAAGTCATCTTAAGCATGAACATGCGACAGACAAGGAAACCCGGAGAAGAGAATATATTCTACAGGCTTTGATGCGAGCGACTTTCCTCAAGGGACTTACTACAAGATCATTTTTTTTTTAAAGTCTTAGGCGTGAAATTGGACATGCGCCTGTCTTTTGGAAAAACATGGATACGAGTCGTGGACAATTTAGTAATCATTAAAGAAGAAAATTAGGGCTTTTGAATTTAAATACTGCGGAAACGTACTTAGACTGACGTGGACCACGTAGAGGAAAATACTGAATTTCTACAAAATCTGAGCATTGACGAAATCTGGCTCATAAATTCTTACCCCTGCTTCTTTTAGCGGCAAACAATATGTGTGTATTTATTTATTAATATGTCTCGACACTGAACTACTTTGGTCTTGTTAAATGTTATTGTTGCTTGGAAAGAACAAACAATAATGGGAAGCATAATTCCCGGTAGACTAGGCCGAGGTCGACCTGCACGAAGATGGGTACAGAACATTGCAGATACCTTTGGCATCAGGGTATATACGGCAGGAGAAATGGCAGGAGATCGAGAGCTTTTTCTACGCATTATGGTGACAGCGTAGGTCTGCAAATATGTATGTTCTGATTTTTTTTTTTTTATTTCGCATATCCTTTACAGGACATCGCTGTCAACATCAGCATCTTTCAGCTGATTGTTGATTTTTTGGCAAGATTACGCTCAGTAGTTTGCCATTGCTGAGCGACCGGCTCACATACCCCGTAAGTTGCCAACGCGGCGAGAGCAGCTACCGATTCTCGTGCAGGTTACGTTCATCACGTGGATATACGGGATTACGGAGAAAGACGTTAACCCCTAGGCCAGGGAGACTGGCTGCTACATGATGATAATATACTGCATTGTTGGTATAATATGGGTCCCATATATATTGAGGAGTTTGAGTGGATCTGTTGAGTTGGTCACGCACAGGCACTTTATCTAGAATTAGCTCGTTCAACGCCATACATAATAAGGCCATTGAACATGGTTAAGGGGACACTGAGGTAAATAACACGCCACTTGTAGCAGGATGATTCAGCAACTTATGAGACGACATGGTAATGGTTGAGGGTAGTAATTGTGTATCAAGTATTGTAGTTATGTCTATGGTGAATGTAGTTATAGTAGCAGCAGCAGCGGTGGTGGTGATGGTGGAGGTGGGGGTGGTAGTAGTAGTAGTAGTAGTAGTAGTAGTAGTAGTAGTAGTAGTAGTAGTAGTAGTAGTAGTAGTAGTAGTAGTAGTAGTAGTAGTAGTAGTAGTAGTAGTAGTAGTAGTAGTAGTAGTAGTAGTAGTAATTCTTCTTGGTGTTGTAGCAGAATTAGTAGTAGTAGCAGCAGTAATAGTAGAGGTGGTAGTAGAAGTGGCAGCAGTAGTAGTGGCAATGGAGGTAGTCATAGCAATAGCATAAACAGCAGCAACAGTAGAAGCAGCATTGCCAGGAGAATTAGTAGTAACAATGAAGTCTTTTTTTTATCTAACTGTGATTAAAGGTCATTTATTTTTTTTTTTACATTTCATATAGGATGTCTCTAGACATGATCCCGCCTCCTCTCGTGGAGCCCACTGAGTCTAACAAAGTGCACTCATCCCATAACACCAGCGACGATCCAAATGCGCATCTATCAGCTTTACATATGCTATAAATATGATTATGAATATTATTATAATTAATGAGAATAAATAAACTAGAGAACTTGGTGATAGCTGGCAAGATTGAGGGGAAAAGAACAAGGGAAAGGCCGAGAAGTAAATATCTGGATGGCTTGGCCATGTGGTAATGGTCGAGACAAGAACACAGAGCTGATCCACGACTCTAGTGATCGTGTGAAATGGTGAAACATGACCGCCCACTCTTATCGGCATGGCACATGATGGTGATAGATATTAATCTGTGGGTTGGTTTTCTCATTTTGACCTTTTGCTTAGGCAGCGGCCTACTGACCTGCTTTCTTCAGTGTCCAACTACCCAGACATTATAACGTGCACAACATTCTCACTTGATCTTAGAGGTCAGCCTGGCTCAATAAATAACAGCGCTCGCTCTTAAACTTCCGGTGTGTTGATGCCGAAGTAGTGGGTTCAACCCAACCAACTGTCAGTTGTGCTAACTTGTTGACTTCTCATCCTTGACATTAGGATATAAATCACAAGTACCTCAGAAGTCGGAGTTGGTTCGCCTAATGCCGAGGGACGTAGGCAATAGGGCAAGCTAATCCACACGCAAAAATCAATCTAGTACACTTGAAGTAGTTGCACGTCGACTACGCTTCAGTTTAAAGCGACCGAAAGAAAAAAGAATCTCAGAATTTTTTCTCCTTCATCCGAAGACGACCGATCCTATCCCAGAATCAAGGTGACATATACCATCCCGTGGAGGTCCTCGTAGCTAAGAGGTTTAACGCGTTTAAACTTTCTCTTCTGACCGCGGCATAGGGGGTTCGTTCCAAACACCGGTCATTTGGACTGAAATGCTGACTACGATTTTTTTTTCGACTTGGGCACGAAAATTACAAGTACTTCAGTGGTCGCCTGATGGCGAGGGCAGGGGCGTCACTAGGGGGGTGCGGGCCGCACCGGATGACACCATCAAGGGGTGACACCAAAATAAAAAAATTGCAAATTTGACAAAGCAGACATAGCTCTGTCTAGTCGGGTTTCATAACCGTTCATTGTTAATTTTAGAAATGTTAATGTTAAATAACAAAAATTTAACTTTGTCCGAGTTTGTCGAAGTTCTTTATTTATGTTTTACCTGAAGCATTGAAGTTATATTGTTCAATTTGTTTTCTTTCTTATGTCCTTATTAACTTTTTGACTTATTTTACAAACATTACTATATGCGATTATATATGGTACAGGAACACTCGGAAGAAGACCATGGTGAAAGTCTAGAGGGGTGACACCAAGAGTTTACCTCACTGGGTGACACCAACCCCAGTGACGCCACTGGGCGAGGGACGATGGTAATAGGAAAAGCAGACACTCATGTACTTTCTCTGTAATCCCGTTTATCACGCAGAGTCTCGTAGCGGGCGAGAACTGGGAGCGGTTCGTCCCCCGCTGGTGACTTGCGGGATAACTGAGCCAGCCGTTCAGAAAGCAATGGCAAACTACTGAGCGTAATCTTGCCAAGAAATCAACAGACAGCTGAAAGATGCTGCTGTTGACAGCGATGTCCTGTAAAAGGATATGCGAATTTAAAAAAAAAAAAAAAGACACTCATGTAAAAAAAAAAACCTCATGCTGTTGTTTGTACAGTGAACTGCATGTTCGGAACAATGGCCGGCTGTCGCTGAATTGACTGGTTTGCCTTTTCGGTTCAAGAGTGCATTTTTTCAGGAGACTCCTCGAAGTCGTTGCTGGAGCTACGGAGTTCGTGCTTTGTGTGGCACTTTCAGTGGGTCACCCTGCGGAAAGAGACCGAGCATTGTGGGATAAACCCGGGTCGATGAAGTCTTTCTGGTGACTGCCGATTCCATCGACGATGAACTGTATTTTTCGTGGAGAACTTTTGTGTTGGCACTCTGGCTGCAGCATTATGCACAGTGTACCTGTGCGGGCTGTTGGCTTGCCGAGACTCCTGTCTGTTCCACTTTTCACATTGGTCAGCGAGGAGCATTTTGTGTGATATTCACTGGCACAGGAACGGTGGATTATGGGGACGACCCGTTGCCGTGAAGTTGGAACCGCGACTGACTGACTGACTGACTGACTGACTGACTGACTGACTAGTTCAAACAGCGTGAGGCATCAACTCATAACTATCGATCGGCATGCACAACCAAGATATGACAGATATCATTGTCCTACCCTTTGTCCACCTGCTCCGTAGCGAAGGATTTACGGACGCAGTTCGTAATCCCGCATACCGCGTTCGAGACACAGCTGCGGGCGATTTGGCAGCAGACCGCCGGGCGTTGATTTTTTTATGAAATGGTATGGGCGCCGGTCGTTCAGAAAGCAATGGCAAACAACTAAACGTAAACCTGCCCAGGAATCACTGACATACCAAAAAAAGGACATGTAATTAATTTTTAACCCCTTGTCCTATTTTATAACACAGGTGTCCTTCAACTAACGTGTTATATTTGGTGCCCTCGTGTTGTTTCAATTCTACATGCGCACGCAGAGTTTTTCTGCTGTCTTCGTTTCTTGTGAAACTTCTTTCTCTTGCTATTTCAGTTGTTTCAGCGACTCCACAACAATTAATCAGTCAGGTGCCATCTCCACCATGAAGGTTGGCTGCAATGGATCTCCAACCCTGTCTATCTCTCGCCTTGATTGTACATTCTAACAGATTGTTGTTCGTTCATCTATTGATGTTATCTTCCCACTTGTATTGTTTCATACCTCTTGCCCGCATCCAGTCATCCTTACCCCACATAGTGGTTTTTATAAGAGTGTTATGTCTTTTTTTAACGTGACCAAAATATTTCACTTGCCTCTTTTTTATTTCTTTCATGAACTACCCATTCATTCCCAGCTTTTCTAGAATCTCTGTATTTGATTGTTAATGTTTCCATTCAATACGACATATTCATCTGTATATCCACATCCCCATGGCATCTATTCGACAGCTGGTGGGTACAATCGTGCAGTGTCATGTCTGTATGCATAATGTGATCGCGTTGCTCTGAATATATTTCTCACTTGAATTGCGTACTATAGTCTGTCCGGAAATTTATGCCGTCATTCAAGATCAATTATTTTGAAAACTATCTGTTGCATCGTTATGAAATTTTTCCAGCCGTCTTATATTTACCCCCACCCAAGGAATATGTCTTTGATAGGTCCAAAAACAACTTAAATCATTAAAAGCGGCATCATTCCTTTGATGTTTTGCTTAACAACTAGTGATTTCTTGTTAAAAAAGTTATGTTTACGGTAATGAGGACCTGCAAATCCAGATGACAAACAAAGGCGTATCTGGATTCGTATGGGAGTGGGTGCAATCAAAGAAGTAGCTTACAGTCGACAAAATCGGCTGCATTGCACCGGGTTTTTATCCCATATGGCTCAGTTTCTTTCCGCAGCGCGGAAAGCGTCGCACAAAGCACGAACTCCGTAGCTCCAGCGACGACCCTCGGCAGTCTCCGAATAAAATGAATGACGCGGCCCGGACAGACAGACAGAACGGTAGGTAGGTAGGTAGATAGGTAGGCAGAAAGATAGGTGGATGGATGGCTGGCTGGCTGGCTGAGTGGGTGGATCGGTCGGTTGGTGGGTCGGTCGGTCGGTGGGTGGGTGGGTGGGTCGGCAGACAGGCAGGCAGACAGACAGATAGATTAGATAGATAGATAGATAGATAGATAGATAGATAGATAGATAGATAGATAGATAGATAGATAGATATCGGTAGGTCGGTCGGTTGGTGGGTGGGTGGGCAGGCAGGCAGACAGACAGACAGACAGACAGACAGATAGATTAGATAGATAGGACAGACAGATAGATTAGATAGATTGATATCGGTAGGTCGGTCGGTCTGTCAGTGGGTGGGTGGTCGGGCCGGCAGGCAGGCAGATAGATAGATAGATAGATAGATAGATATCGGTAGGTCGGTCGGTTAGTGGGTGGGTGGGCCGGCAGGCAGGCAGACAGACAGACAGATAGATTAGATAGATAGGACAGACAGATAGATTAGATTAGATTAGATAGATAGATAGATAGATAGATAGATAGATAGATAGATAGATAGATAGATAGATAGATAGATAGATAGATAGATAGATAGATAGATAGATAGATATCGGTAGGTCGGTCTGTCGGTGGGTGGGTGGTCGGGCCGGCAGGCAGGCTGATAGATAGATAGATGGATGGATGGATGGATGGATAGATAGATAGATAGATGGATGGATGGATGGATGGATGTATCCGGATGGATGGATGGATGGATATCGGTCGGTCGGTCGGTCGGTCGGTCGGTTGGTGGGTGGGTGGGCCGGCAGGCAGGCAGGCAGACAGACAGACAGATTAGATAGATAGATAGATAGATAGATAGATAGATAGATAGATAGATAGATATCTGTCGGTCGGTCGTTATGTGGGTGGGTGGGCCGGCAGGCAGGCAGACAGGCAGACAGACAGACAGACAGACAGACAGATAGATAGATAGATAGATAGATAGATATCGGTACGTCAGTCGGTTGGTCGGTGGGTGGGTGGGCCGGCAGGCAGACAGGCAGGCAGGCAGACAGACAGATAGATAGATAGATTAGATAGATAGATAGATAGATAGATAGATAGATAGATAGATAGATAGATAGATAGATAGATAGATAGATAGATATCAGTAGGTCGGTCGGTCTGTCGGTGGGTGGGTGGTCGGGCCGGCAGGCATGCAGGCAGATAGATAGATAGATAGATAGATAGATAGATAGATAGATAGATAGATAGATAGATAGATGATAGATAGATAGATGATAGATAGATAGATGATAGATAGATAGATAGATAGATGATAGATAGATGATAGATAGATAGATAGATAGATAGATAGATAGATAGATAGATAGATAGATAGATAGATATTTGTCGGTCGGTCGGTCGGTCGGTATGTGGGTGGGTGGGTCGGCAGGCAGACAGACAGACAGACAGATAGAGTAGATAGATTAGATAGATTAGATAGATAGATAGATAGATAGATAGATAGATAGATAGATAGATAGATAGATAGATAGATAGATAGATAGATATCGGTAGGTCGGTCGGTCTGTCGGTGGGTGGGTGGTCGGGCTGACAGGCAGGCAGATAGATAGATAGATAGATAGATAGATAGATAGATAGATAGATAGATAGATAGATAGATAGATAGATAGATAGATAGATAGATAGATAGAATCGGTGGGTCGGTCGGTCGGTGGATGGGTCAGCCGACCGGCAGGCATTCAGACAGACAGACAGACAGGCAGGCAGGCAGACAGACAGACAGACAGATAGATAGATAGATTGATTGATTGATTGATTGATTGATTTCCACCAGAAACCGGGCCTTGTCAGCTAGTTTATTTATATAATCACGTTTCATGAAAAAACCCACATTTGGAGACACCTCTGAATCTTCGCGCTGTTTGTTTGAAAACGAAAGTCACGTGAAAATTTTGAATAATGTGGGTCGAGTCTTGGTGAAACTGTAAAACTGTTAAAATCATGGACGTAATCTTTAAGTCATTATTAATATACCGTATATAAGCTAACTTTAAAATCTGCTGTAAAATCTCCAGAACAAAAAATTTTTTGTTGGGTGGACATAATGATAACGTTATATACTAAATCTCATCATTTTATCTCAGCCCGTTACTGAGATATTGAATTTTATATTGAGGCAACCAAAAAAAAACACACTATAACTGATTCAGTGCCAAACAAAAAGTTAATTAAAATTGTGAAAGATGCCACGAAACAACAAATAATACAGTGACCCTACTACACCGATATATTGCCCTTCGGTCCACATGAGATGTCACATTTGCCGATATATTTATGATCCTTCGGCACTAAATCAAGTTAAGGACCGAACAAGCCAAGAAACTGCTGTGTTTCAGAAAATGAATAGTAGCTAACGTAATAAGTCTCCTTCAATGACTGAAGGAAGGAGAGGTCAACATGTTGCACGTTCTTTGTGGGGCATTGCGATCAACCCTAGGATTATGTTCTATGTAATTTGAGATCAGTAGTTTGCTATGAAACTACTGAACGTAAAACTTGTCAAGACATCAATAACGTCAGTAAAATGCTGGTGTTGACTGCAACGTCCTGCAAGGGATATGCAAATTTTAAAACAAAAAAGTTTTGCCATGGCTTTCTGAACAAATGCCGGTGTAGGGGTTGAACCGCCGACCTTTCCATCCGAGACGTCAAGAAATGTGATATCGAACCTGTTCTGTTGTATGGTAGTCAATCATCGGATGTGACCGGACAAATTAGGAAGGATATGGAATAAGCCCAGATGTGCTTTGGCCAACGCATGTTGCCAATACCTTGGAGTACCAGAGTAACTTCTTCTTCTTCGTTGTTCTTCGATGTTTACCTCAACATCTTGTCTGAGAATGGAGGTGGAGGCAGTCACGGCGCTGTTCCGCTAAATGCGGGACAAACAGTAAAACGCGTGTCGTGATTGTAACGGATTCACAAAGTATGATGAGAAAGGTGAACGCAGGCATGATTCGGGCAGAGTGGCGGGCTGAAAATAGACTGGCTGCGTCTGCACCACATGGTGGGGTATTGATAAGGCAGATGTGGTCGGGCCCCGTTGTAATCGTGTGTATAGTGCAGAAGAATGGGTAGACCATCACGGCATGGAGAGAATGGTTCTGCTTGGGTTAACCGTGGATCTGACCGACACGCAAAACTCCGAGGAAAGGCCAGACCAAAAGACTTTCGACGGGGGAGTAGAATAAGTATTAACAATAATAAAGATTTTTCAAGCAAAATTAATAAATGGACGCTATACTGTTAGAAACACACCAATAATCAGTATTTGGACGCACATACAAATACATATTTGTAACACATACTACATACAGTACGTGCACTTACAATTGCTCCTGTACTGAGTGGTTTGGTCTGGGTGAAATATGTGCACTGCAGACTCTGTGGTGTGTAGCCAACGAGCAATCGATAAACCCTGGCAGTTGTGAAGCGAGTTGTTTGTGGCGTACCGCTTGCCGCTTCGCGCCGGCTTGCTGCGCGAGACGTCGGACGAGTTTTTTGTAAATAGACAAGTTTCCAATAACAGCTCTCTAAATCATTGAATACGAGGGCAAAGTAACACTTGTAACACTTAGACAATATGGGTATTTTATCACAGAGGCTGGCTTTTGTTTAGAAGACCCGGATTATAAATTCGAAACGAGGCTAGAATTTACTTTCGTATTCCCAAATCATAGTGAGCTTGTCTCTTTGAACTATGGCCTAGTTTTGTTTTCCTGGTCCTACGCTGATTTCACTTGCGATAGTGATTAGTACAGTACGTGTTAAATGTTACCCTACGTGGGTGATACCAGCCAATGTAGACAAATCCGTGCTTCGAGAATCGCGCGCACTAAAATTAGAATCAAACGTGTGTCGCCTGTCAGGGAAACGATGGACAGAGGGAATAACAGAGTCCAAGGGAACCTCGATATAAGAAGCCCATAAACGGGCACTCTCCAGTTGTTTATGCTTCACCTCGACACCGCCAGGTACAAGAGGAACAAATGTCAGTTGTTGTATGATGATTAATGAGGTTAGATCTTCACAATGAATGTCAGCTTCCGTGATCCTTATGCACTGCCAATCCAGGGAAATAGATATTTCTAGCTTAAAAGGCGGTTCTTTGGTTGTTAAGATTTTATTTTTTTCATTCGCTCGCTTTGAGCTCGATCATAGTCGAAGTCGGACTGATTTTTGCGCGCGGGCTAATTTTCTATGACCAGTGTCCCTCGCCATCAGCCGAATCCACTCCGACTTCTGAGGTATATGTAAATTACATCCTCAAGTTAAGGACGAAAATTCAAGATATTAGTCCAACAGGCCCGTGTAGGGGTTGAACCCGCTACCTCGCCATCAGCACACCGGAGCTTGTTAAGATATTTCGCATGCTGTTTCAAGAATACCATATACGGACAGGGAAAAAAACGAGTAAATCCTTCGAGAAACAAATGAAAACTGGCAACTGATTGGAGAAATTAGTCGTAGACAGTCAAAACCTTTGTCACGTGTTGAGGAGAAATAAACGTGACACTTTAGTGACATCTAGCAAAGTTGATCGGAAAAAAACAAGGGAAAGACAATGGGATAAATATTTGCAAAATCTTGGATACGCGACCTAATCAGAACACGAGCACAGACCTGATCCAAAACTGTTGATCGTGTGAGATGACAAACCGTGACAGCCAACGGTCTTTCGGTATGGCACATGATGTTGATGATGCAATACAGATTTGTCCTTTTCGATTCTCTTCTTGATGCTTAAATAAGAGAAACAGCGGCTGCTGCAGGATATAACAATGCAAACAGTTTGGTATGTGTAGCTCCTGCGATTTATGTTCATCTTTATGGAGTCCGTTGTAATGTTTGTACATTATGTTCGTAGTTAGTATGTCTCATCTTTTCACGGGAGCTAAGAATACCACGGGCAGACAGAAAACCCAAAGACCAAGTCTTACAAGAAACAAATGAAAATCGCAAACCGATTAGAGAAATTAGACGTAAACGGTCAAAATTGTTTGGTTAGTTATGAGAAGAAATCAATTGGAGAACTTGGTGACAACTGGCAATATCGAGGGGAAGAGAACAAGAGGAAGACAGAGAAGTAATTACCTGGATGGCTTGGCCATGTGGCATGGTCGAGACAAGAACACTAAACTGATCCACGACTTTGGTGATCGAGTGAAATTGCGAATCATGACCGCTCACGCTTATCGGCATGGCACATGATGGATGGATGAACATATACCTAACTTTGTATTTTCTATTCTTGATGTGTGTTTCACGTTTGACGTTTTCCTCTGGGCAACGCGTTAGAATCTGGTGACAAAGAAGTATCCCAACCCTCATGGAAGAAGCATTACCAATCCTAGACCTAACCCAAACCAGTCCATACCTGTTGTGCTGAGCCATGTCTTGGTTACATCCTAATTTTCCTCTCCACAGCTGTGAAGTCCCACTACCGGTCACGCACACTGAGCTGATTTCTGAGTTGGAGATCCGAAGGAGAGCTAACAGCTGCCTTGGAAATGGTACTTTGGTTATTCTTCTTTGTTCCTTTACGCCAACCCCCCCCCCCCCCCCCCCCCAACCCCCGCGCCCTCTCAATTGGGGCATAGAGCCTCACTCCAAGCCGTTCAATCTTCAGATATCCCACACAGCTACGTCCAAGTCCCTCCCATCTGTTTTCACAAATTTAGTTGCATGTCCTTCATAGGACGTAGCAGTCAACCCCAACATTGTTTAGCTGTTCGTGATTCCTGGGCAAGTTTTACGTTCAGTAGTTTGCCATTGCTTTCTGAACGACAGGCTCCTAAACCTTTTTCGAAAATACCAGCACCGCTGAGTTCCGAACCCGGGTATACGGGATTGCGAATCGCGCCCCTAATCACTTGGCCACGGAGGACGGTCTCCCCATCTTAGTTCTTCTAAAAATAAAAAAAGCCTCTTTTCCTCTTGCTTGATTTGTCTATTCTTTTTTTTTTAAGTCTGGCTCATTGTGGTTGTATTTTTTAGCTAAAGTTTTTCTACGGAATGACGAAGCTCCACTCCCAACCCTCCTTCGTCGCCTCTTACCACTTGTACGGCTAGTTACAGTAAGTTACTATTCTTGGCTTCCCTTAAGCTCCTGTTAATACACCTGCGGAAACCACATTAGTCGCCTGATACGACACCCATGGTAGGTGACGGTGTTAATCCTCTCTGGTTTCTCTTAGGGTCCGAGTAATAAACGGGCGACTTCGATGCTGAGGCAGGAGGACAGTCTCTTCATCAACTTCACTTCCAGAATTGCAATCCCCTGAACGGGTTCAAGTGACCTGAAGCCTGAAGGCCAATACATCGGCTGAAGAGTCACAACTCAATCTAGGAGGTCAGTGATGTCGAATGGACAAAAGCACTGGTTCTCAAATTTCCGGTGCGCTGATGCCGAGGTAGTGGGTTCAACACCTAGACCGGTCAGTTGGACTAAAATGTTGACTTCTCGTATTTGGCTTAGGGACGTAAATTACAAGTACCTGAGAAATCGCAGTGGGTTCGTCCTATGGCGGGGTACACTGGTAATTGGGAACGCTAATCGGCATGCAAAAATATCAGACCAGTGCACTAGAAGTAGCACGTGTGTGAACTACGCTTAACTTCAAAGCCGCGGACGCCAAAAACAATACTCAGTCTTCCAGATTGTTCCTATACCAACCATGTAAAGTGAATGACGATGTGGATAGTGATTCTTATGGAGTCGCTTCATCCGGAACATACAATTAGAGAATGGGAGGTTATGGAGAGACATGACTGACCGGGTTGATTTGCTGATTCTTGATGATGATGATGATGATCATCATCATCATCATCATCATCATCATCATCATGATACTGCATACACAAGTGAAATGGTTTGGCCCCCGGGAAGGTTAACCCGGTCAACAAATGCCTGCAGAGGTCGGATGTGTCGGCCTAACGGCGCAAGAACGCAGCTCTGCTGTAAACAGGCACAACGCAATCACATCCGGAAAAAAAAAACTCCGGATGAACGCAGAAGAAGAAGAAGAAGAAGAAGAAGAAATAGTTTGGCCATATATCTAGGCTACCAACTAACAGTACACCACAACAAGCAATGATGTACAGACCAAACGGAACCAGAAGACGAGGCCGACCATGTAAACAATGGACAGAGGGAATAACAGAATCCACGAGAATCACGAGATGTAAAGCCTCGAACCGGGCACTCTCCCGCTGTTTATGCTTCACCTCGACACCGCAAGGTACAAGAGGAACAAGATGAAATGAGACGAGACTGCATACACTTGTATACAGTGACCGTGGACTTTTATTTCACTACGTCTTCAGATTATCTCTACTTGATATCAGTTTTTATCACTTCACGATCCTGCTTTAAGTTGCCCTAAATACATACCCATGTTCTGTTGACTAGATGTCAGTTGATATCGCTGTGCAATTCAACTTTCGTTTGCCCTGACACGAACACAGATTTATTGCTCTTTAAACTTTGACCTGGTTTTTAACTAGTTCGTTACAGTTCCTCACCTTTTCCGAACCTTTTCCTCGCCTTTTTTTTTCAGAGCGACTCTGAAACCTTCAAACAAAAATGTTTGTCAGTTAGTTGCATATCCTTTACAGGACTTCGCAGACAAGCCCAACATTTTTGGCTGTTTATGATTTCTAGGCAAGTTTACGTTTAGTAGTTTGCCATTGCTTTCTTAACGACCGGCACTCATAAACTTGTATGGGAAACCAACGCAAGGCGGTCTGCTTCCAAATCGCTCGCTGCTGTGTTTCGAACGCGGTATGCGGGATTACGAATTTACTCGCCACCCCTTCGCTATAGAGCCGACAAACGAATATGCATCTCTTGTATCTATTGATTGTAGTTTTCCTTTTGTTTTCTAAACTGGGATGTTTTGTTGCTGTTTTTTTTTTTTTGCGCTCGCTCGCTTTGAACTCAAGCGTAGTCCATACACACAACTTCTAGTAGTGTCAGAGTAGTGTCGGACTGAATTTTGCGTGTGGGTTAGCTTTCCCTATTAACAGTGTCCCTCGCCATCAGGCGAATCCACTCCGACTTCAGAGGTACTTGTAATTTACGCCTTCCCCCCCCCCCCCCCACCAAGTCAATAACGATAGGTGAACAGTTTAGTCCAACTGTTCTGTGTAGGAGTTGAACCCCTTACCTCGGCATCAGCACACCAGATGTTAAGAACACGCGTTGTTATTAATTCGGCCATGCTGACCGACAACTGGAGTTTTAATCCCCTTCGGATGGATTTTTTTTAATGTTCTGGGTCTCTGCTCGACCTGGCCTAAAATGTGTACCAAAAATGTATTGGGAAGTGAACGCAGCTTGAGTGATACAGACCACATCACCCACCAGGTGCTGGTTGGTCTAACAAAATGTAGACCTGGCATTGTGTGTACAGTGCGCCTTTAAGGCATGAAGGTTTGTGAAAGCTCCCCGTACTAAAACATGTTTTACCTGGCATATGTTCATTTAATAGTTTACAATTCCTGGCTGAATGGTTTTTGTCAATAGTTTGCCATTCCTGGATGAATGGTTTTAGTCAATAGTTTGCCTTATCTTTTTGAATGGTTCTGGCAACTCAATAAATTCAATCCTTAATACTCCATCAGATTGGTAACATACAAATCAAATTCCAACCCTAAAAGTGGGTGTCAGTATATTTTTAACCACCATTCATCTTCTCAACCAGCAGTTATGTATACTAATTTGGATAGGGGAGAAAAAGGAGAGAGAGAGAGAGAGAGAGAGAGAGAGAGAGAGAGAGAGAGAGAGAGAGAGAGAGAGAGAGAGAGAGAGAGAGAGAGAGAGAACGAACGAACGAAAATCTTTATTTTCAAAGGGTTAAGAATTGGGCCACGCAGGCCCGTCTGACATTCTGCCCTTCTTCTCTATTTCCTCTCGTACATTCTTTCATTCAACATCTCTTATGAAGCAATTTTTTGACAACAAAAGAACAATAAGCATTAAAACGCATGAAAAATAATCATAGGGCTTTCACCACACCACTCTTCTAATAAAGTAGCTCTGAGTCAAGAGGAGCAGCAGAAACCATGCTATATGTCTGTTCATTGTCTTCTACAGATTCATGCTCTAGTATACAACTTATGTTATACTCAAAACCTGAGCCATGTCGAGCTATGTGAGCCACTCCACTCGAAACTGTGTCCACTTACCGAAGCATACTATGTGAGTCCATCGCACACATCCTACAAAATAATTGTAAGATTTTGTAGGCTTTTTAAAATGTTCATCTATCTTTAATGTATTTTCTTATGCTACCGTCTGTCACCTGAACACCCATTTCCAGCAGCTTCCGATGACAGTTTTGATGACACCAAGTTTGTCTGAATGCATGGCTAACAGTACAACATTGATGTCACCAGGTTTGTCTTAATGTATGGCTCACAGTACACCATTGATGCCACCAGGTTTGTCTTAATGCATGGCTCACAGTACACCATTGATGTCACCAGGTTTGTCTTAATGCATGGCTCATAGTACAACATTGCTATCACCAGGTGTGTCTTAAAGCATGGCTCACAGTACAACATTGATGTCACCAGGTTTGTCTAGAGGCATGGCTAACAATACAACAATGATGTCTTGAAGTTTGTCTGAATGCATGGCTCACAGTACAATACTGATGTCACCAGAGTTGGTGTATTCAGTGAGTTGTAGCTTGCTGGCTCTGTATTTGAGGAAATATTATTTGTTACACAACACATGAGGATATGTTTATGAAAGCTTAACCCTTTCTAAGGAGAGAAAAGCTAAAGTACGCCGCGACTTTACCCCATTGTGCTACTCTACACTAATTTGTTACTATACAATATTTGTTACTTTACACTATTTGTTACTTTACCCCATTTTGTTACTTTACCCCACATTGTTACTTTATACTAATGTGTTACTTTACCCCTTACTTTACTTATGAAAAAATATGTTCTACTGAAATGTTCTATATGGCTTGGCGGGCAATTGGTCTAGGATCGAAGCTCCAGCACGCGGACAGTAAGAGTATTGCTTTGCTGATACGGCATCTACTGCAGCTAATCTTGTTCCAGATGTATTGGTCTTACCTTTCCTCTGGAGGTAAACTAGGCAGGCCGAGAGAGGGCTAATGCTGCATGGGCATCTCATGGTCTGTACAATTCAGCCCAGGCTTAAGAGGTATACATCTATCCCTGGCCCCTGCTAAGGGTGGTTTTTATGCCTTATTTGAAGCAGTGTAACAAACTGCAAGGTGCAGTATACAGTATATACTTTCAGAAAAGGGTTTTATTCATGGTTGTCTTTCTTAGCCCGTGTCTTTACCTAGCCTACCTGCAAGACAACAGACGTTTTTACATCAGAATTGTCAATCTCTTAGATGAGTTTCTTTGCCCAGCTAATGAGCTTTATCTGCAGAGAATTATATATCTCGTTCAAAGTCTAGGAGAGCCAAGATGATATGTCTTGTTTCACTTTTAATGAATAAATAAATATTCTTTTGCTTGAAATAACAAAAATAACCATGAAAAATATGAAGAGATTCAGGGAGAAATTAGGAAACTATGTAAAGAGACAAAAGAAACATGGCTTGAGGAAAATAGCAGGAAAATTGAAAACCAACACAACACCCGAAATTAATGCAGAATGAAATTAATGACATCACTAACAAACAACACACACATTAATGGGTTGTCTGAAAACCAAAGATGGCAGTATCATAATAGAAAAAGATCAGATTTTACATGCGTAGTCATATTATGTGAAAGACCTTTATGATGATACAAGAGAAGAAAAGTGTGATCTTCGGAATAATAATGAGGAACCATCAATTTTGAAGATGGAAATTCAGAATGCTCTTAACCATGTGAAAACTGGCAAGACCCCGGGTCTAAATAACATCACAATAGAAATGGTCAATGTCTTAAAAGAATATGGAATACACCAGGTCACCAGACTGCTGAACGCAATATATGGTACTGGAGATATACCTCCTGAATTATTTAATTCTATATTTATTACAATCCCGAAGAAATCAGGAGCCTTGGAATGTGATCAACATCGAACAATTTGTATAATGAGCCACATCAAGAAGATATTGCTAAGGATTATCATACAAAGAGTTAGAAAGAAAATACAACCTGAAATAGGAGAAGAACAATGCGGGTCCGTAGACAAGGGTACAGTAAATGCTGTGTACATACTGAGAACAGTAATTGAACATTCTAGAGAAGTAAACAAAGATCTACACCTCTGCTTTATTGACTTTACAAAGTCTTTCGACAAAGTGAGACATGTCGACACAATAAAGATGCTTGAAGATCTGCAAATTGATGGGAAAGACCACAGACTTGAAAAAAAAAATTTATTGGAAACAACAAGCTGTCATGAGGACTGATAATGAAGTAGGTCAATCAATATCAGCCTATTAAGAGAGGTATGTACCCGGGATTTGTAATGTCTGCAGTTCTTTATTTTTTTTCCTTTACAGTGGAAATATTTTCAGAAATGTAGACGATGCAATATTGATTGCAGACAGTGAGCAGGATTTGCAGCATTCAGTAGATGCGGTTGTTGCACACAGTGAACAACTAGGGTTAGAATTAAATTCTAAGAAGACATAGATTATGGTGATCACTAGGAAGAACGAAATACCACAATGTAATATACAAGTTAAATGTTAGTTGCGTGTCCTTTACAGGACGTTCGCAGTCAACACCAACAATGTTTGCTGTTGTTGATGTCTTGGCAAGTTTACGATCAGTAGTTTGCCATTGCTTTCTGAACGACCAGCACCCACACCATTTCGTAAAAAAATCAGCGCAACGCGGTCTGCTGCCAAATCGCGCGCAGCTGTGTTTCGAACTCGGGTATACGGGATCACGAACCTCTTTCCCACGGATGCAATATACAAATAAATGGGAATATTCTTAAGCAAGTGAATCGGTACAATTATCTCGGAACAGTCATAACATCTGATGGGAAATGTTTTGAAGAGATTAGAACAAGAATCGTATGGCGAAGGTCTCCTTTTGCAAGTTGGAAAACATACTGACCAATAAAAAGATTGGGTCGTGTCCAGCGTGTGCCGCGTGGTCTAGTGTTTACACACCCGCTTCACACGCCAGTGATCCGGGGTTTGTTTCCGGGTCCGGTCAAGGATATGCACTACTGACGAGCTCAAACGAGAGAGAAACTCGAGTCTAGTGCTTCCGCATTGACGTGGATAGGCCTTAGGTTCATACCAGAATGCTATCAGCGTTGCCAGTAGTGAGTTGGGCTCAATATTTAAATCTCAAATCCTGAAACAACCAAATAAATCAATAAAAAGATGTCATTTGCAAGGAGAAAAAGAGTGTTGAGGTGCTACATAGAGCCTGTTCTTTTGTATGGATGTGAAGCGTGGACAATGAGCAGACAAGCTGAAAAACATCTGACGCTTGTGGAAATTCGGTTTCTTAAGAAAATGCAAAGAATACCAAGGACAGACAGAAAAACCAATAACCAAGTCTTACAAGAAACAAATGAAAATCATAAACTGATTAGAGAAATTAGACGTAGACAGTAAACATTTTTCGATCGTGTTTTGAGAATAAATAAATTGGAGAACTTGGTGACAACTGGCAAGTTTGAGGGGAAGAGAACAAGAGGAAGGCAGAGGAGTAAATACCTGGATGGCATGGCCACGCGGCATGGTCGAGACAGTAACACTGAGCTGATCCACGACTCTAGTGATCGAGTGAGATGGCGAGATATGACCACCCAAGTTTACTGGCATGGCACATGGTGATGATGATTTTACTTGAAAAATGTAGTCATTATCTTCATTATCTTCTAGACCAGTGGTTCTCAACCGGTGGTGAATTTCCCCCCCCCCCACCCCCACAGAGGGGAATTTTGGGGTTTCCAGGGGAGGAATGAAGATTATTTCAAGATCGCGTTAATACAAGAACCGATTACTTGATCCTGTTTTTCCCTTCATACTTTATGGTTCTGTACGTCTCACCCTTCTAAAATTCATTTTATAAAGTAAGTAGACCCACAAATCACGTTTTATGTGGACGTCTAGACTTGTTTTAGTATGTGCTTCCATTATTACGTATACTGTGTAGGGACGGGAGGGGGGATTTTCAGGTAGGAAATAGGAAAGGGGGAATGATGTTCTGAAAATATGGTGAAGGGGGGCACGGGCCAAAAAAGGTTGAGAACCACTGTTCTAGACCATACCTGGGGAGTAGAAAAATCATTATCAAGTGCTATTTTTTTTTCCCCTCGCTCGCTCGCAAGCGTGGCCCATTCGCACATTAGTTCCAGTAGCACTGGACTGAATTTTGCGTGTGGATTAGCTTTCCCTAATGCCAATGTCCATAGCACTCAAGCGAACCCACTCCGACTTCAGAGGTATTAGTAATTTAGTTCCCCAAGTCGAGGACGAAAAGCCAACATTCGGCATTAGCACACCGGATATTTAAGAATGAGCTCTCGTCCATTCGGCCATGCAATTATTTTATGGACTGTTTCATAGGTTCTTCTTCTTCTTCTTCGTTCATCCGGAGTTTTTTTTTCGGACGTGATTGCGTTGTGCCTGTTTACAGCAGAGCTGCGTTCTTGCGCCGTTAGGCCGACACATCCGACTTCTGCGGGCATTTGTTGACCGGGTTAACCTTCCCGGGGGTTTCTTAGGACGTTTGGCTCTCACTGTTGTGGTGTTATCCCCCATCCCAGCTGGCCCATATAGAACAGCCAAAGACATCCTGGTCAGCCCTCAAGGGAAGGCAGGGGCAGACCATGGGCATTCCCCGCCATCCAAGGAGGCTTCCATACTTTCAGAGCCGACACACAGCGCTCTGGTACTGGGCTCACCCAAGGAATCGTCACGTCCTGCACATGGCTGCTTAGCCTCACTTCCGTATATTGGGCCTTCCGTTCACCATAGGCTGTTCTTCCGGAAACCAGAAGTATGCAGTCTGCAGATGACATCCACACAGTGAGCTTTCGATTCGGACTTTCCACATAATGGATTTGCTATCCAAGCAATATTCCATTTCGTGCCACAAGACAATTTTTCCACCTTTTATGAAACCCACACAGTGTGCTTTCGATTCGGACTTTCCACATAATGGATTTGCTATCCAAGCAATATTCCATTTCATGCCTCTGGGGCACTTTTGTAACCGACATACCTGTGGTATGAAGTGCGGCAGACTAAATACTTCTTCATGCACCTTTAAATGTCAACCTGAATGTAGTTAAAGTAAGCTGCAGTCAACTTGAGCTTGTTGATATCTCCATAGAGCTTGTCCTCAAATGAAGCAGGTGTGGGCCAAAATATCGTTCTCTGTTCTGCATATATTGGGCACTCCTGCAGCAAATGTTTAGCTGTCATTTTACCAGTTCCACAATTGCATTCATCAGTATCTCCTATCTTTAGTTTATTGAACAAGTGGTATTTCAGCCTGTTATGTCCTGTGCGGAGTCTGAAGATTGCTACTTGTTCTCTTCGGTTGAGTTTGTAATATGCATCATCCTTCTGGTGACCTGGATGCTCTGATTCCCATTTGGTTCTATAGGTGCTTTTTATCAACCTCTTTGCCTCGTTATAGGTTATGTCTATGTCAGGCTGTGGTAGTCGTCCGCCCTCTTTTGCCAGTCTGTCAGCCTCTTCATTTCCAGGTATACTGCAATGTGATGGGATCCACTGTATTACAACTTTTTTGGATTTCTGGCATAGACCATGGAGTGCTGCTCTTAGGTCAGCTATTTCTGTGCTGTTATTGCTCTTCAGTATTGAGACAGCTGACTTTGCATCTGTGAAGATAGCTATTTGCTTCTCTTTATTTTCCTCCATCAAGAGCATTTCTGCTGCAGTTTTCAGAGCCTCTACCTCCGCTTTGAAGTTACTTGAAAACTTTCCAGTTGCCATTGAATGTGTTTTTTTCACTCCATTTTTTAAATTTAGGAGAATTCCTCCTCCTCCATTCTCTATTGAATTTTTGGCTGATCCATCTGTATATGCATGGGTCCAATTGCTGCTTGGGTAATGTTCTTTTATGTAGTTTAGGGTTATTTCTCTTCTTTCGGTTTCATGCTGAGTGTTCTTTTTCTCAATACCAGGAATGTTTTCTATCATCTCAGGCAGTTGCTGCTGTCTCCAAGCTGGGAACTTGTCTGCATTGTAAATGGGTTTGACTGTTGATATGTTAAGTATAGGATCTGCCCTAATCTTTCGTTTTGCAGTTTCTACAAAGTTGCTACGCTTCAGTCTTCCCTTTCCAAAACCACTAAACCTTTTATACATAGGGTGGTCTGTCAATCTTCTAAATTTTTCTGCTTGTTGCTGGGCTCTGCTATCTCTTCTATCCTGCATTGGTTGTAAACAAGTGATCTTTTCTAGTTCATTAATAGGCGTTGTCTTCAGGCTTCCAGTTATGATTCGCATTCCTTGGTTTTGGACTCTACTTATTTTGTTAAAGTTTGACTTGGCTGCTGTTGCCCAAGCTGCAATGCCATATTCCAGTACTGGCCTCACCCGTCCAGTATATAACTTCTTGAGAACTTTCTCATCTGCTCCCCACGTTGTACCAGCAAGCTTTTTCATGATTGCCATTCTCTGCCTTGCTCTT
>OY992888.1:34511401-34918901 GCA_963921405.1 Cepaea hortensis
ACTACTACTACTACTACTACTACTACTACTACTACTACTACTACTACTATTACTACTACAACTCTTTCCTCTAACACCACCATTAGTGCTACTATACCAGTTGCTGCAAGATACTACTACACCTACTATAAATACAAGTTACATGAACTACTACTACTACTACTACTACTACTACTACTACTACTACTACTACTACTACTACTACTACTACTACTACTACTACTACCACTATTGCTGCTGCTACTACTACTACTACTACTACTACTACTACTACTACTGCTGCTGCTGCTACTACTACTACTACTATTACTACTACTACTACTACTACTGCTACTACTACTACTACTACTAGTACTACTATTGCTGCTGCTGCTGCTGCTGCTACTACTACTACTACTACTACTACTACTACTACTACTACTACTACTACTACTACTACTACTACTACCACTACTACTACTACTACTACTACTACCACTACTACGAACAACAACATTGGAATCGACATCAACTACCGCATGCATTGAAAGCTATTCAATCTCAAAGCTGAAAGCTAACACAAAAATTAACAGCGACACGGCCAGAGAGCTCCTGTTTGCTGATGATGGCGCTCTATACGCCAACTCAGAGGCAGACATGCAACACAATGTTTGAGGTTTCTCACATGCCTGTGCCAACTCTGGATTCAATATGAACTTGGAGAAGACTGTATTTATGTACCAGCCAGCTCCAGGGAATAATCACACTGTGTCGAATATCAAAGTGAATGGTCATAGACTAAGTGTTGTGGACAAATTCACCTATCTTGGCAGCACTGTGTCACGACGAAGTGAATGCAAGAATCTCCAAGGCCGGCGCTGCCTTTGGCAGACTGTACAAAAATGTATGGGACAGAAATGGAATAAGCCTGCAAACAAAGCTGAAAGTCTACAAAGCAGTTGTATTATCCACACTGTTATATGCTTGTGAAACCTGGACTGTTTATCAGCGACATGCTAAAAAATTAAACCACATCCACACAGTCTGCCATAGGAAGCTACTGAAGATTAAATGGCAAGACAAGATCCCAGACACTGAAGTCCTAGAAAGAGCGCCCATGCCCAGTATCCACTCTACTAATGAAGAATCAGATTCGCTGGGCTGGTCACTTAACTCGCATGCCAGATCACAGGCTCCCTAAACCAATTTTTTTTACAGCGAGTTGGCTTGTGGTAAACGCTCCCAAGGCGGCCAGAGGAAACGCTTTAAAGACACTGAAAATCTCAATGAATCCTTTTGGAATTCATCATGACACCTGGACGACTGCAGCCAGAGACAGAAATTTGTGGCGTGCATCATTACGCAAGGGTGCTGTCATGTGTGAGGCAACAAGGACTGCAAGAGCTGTGAAGAAAAGGCAGGACAGAAAAACCATTGCAGGAAGTCCTCCTCCAGAATCGTCAAGCATTCTTTGTTCACATTGTCAAAGAACATTTCTAGCCAATATAGGCATTATCAGCCATCTTAGAACTCACGGCTCAGTAGTAGTAGTAGTAGTAGTAGTAGTAGTAGTAGTAGTAGTAGTAGTAGTAGTAGTAGTAGTAGTAGTAGTAGTAGTAGTAGTAGTAGTAGTAGTAGTAGTAGTAGTAGTAGCAGTAGTAGCAGTAGCAGCAGCAGCAGTTGTGGTAGTAGTAGTAGTAGTAGTAGTAGTAGTAGTAGTAGTAGTAGTAGTAGTAGTAGTAGTAGTAGTAGTAGTAGTAGTAGTCGTCGTCGTCGTCGTCGTCGTCGTCGTCGTCGTCGTCGTCGTCGTCGTCGTCGTCGTCGTCGTCGTCGTCGTCGTAGTAGTAGTAGTAGTAGTAGTAGTAGTAGTAGTAGTAGTAGTAGTAGTAGTAGTAGTAGTAGAGTAGTAGTAGTAGTAGTAGTAGTAGTAGTAGTAGTAGTAGTAGTAGTAGTAGTAGTAGTAGTAGAAGAAGAAGAAGAAGAAGAAGAAGAAGAAGAAGAAGAAGAAGAAGAAGAAGAAGAAGAAGAAGAAGAAGAAGAAGAAGAAGAAGAAGAAGAAGAAGAAGAAGAAGAAGAAGAATGGTGGTTCTCAACCGGTGGGAGATCGGGGGCGGGGAATTTCAGCGTTTCCATATCGGCGGAGGGGGGGGGGGGGGGGGGGGGGGAATTATTTCAAGATCGCGTTAATACAAGAACTGATTACTCAATATTGTTTTTCCCTCCATACATTACAGTGCTGTACTTCTCGCCTTTCTGAAATTCGTTTTATAACGTAATTAGAGCCGTAGGGTTAACGGCGTTGTTCGTAATCCCGTGTATCGACGTGGGGTAAACAGCTGCGCGAGATTCGGTTGCGGATCGCGCCGCGCTGGTAACTTACGGGGGTATGTGAGCCGGTCGTTCAGAAACAATGGCAAACTACTGAACGTAAATACTTGCCTAGTACATCAACAGCAGCTGGAAAATGCTTGTGTTGACTGCAACGTCCAGTAAGGGATATGCAATATAAAAAAGATCCGCAAATTACGTTTTATGTAGACGTCTAGGTTTGTTTTAGTATGTGTTATTAAATTTAGCTTCCATTTTTACGTATACTGTGTAGGGGCGGGAGGGGGGAGTTAATAGGGAGAAAATACGAAAAAAGAGGGGGGTGCCATTCTGAATATATGGTAAAGGGGTGAATGGGCCAAAACAGGTTGAGAACCACTGCTCTATGTGATCCAGTAATGCCTCACCAATTTTCAAAGAGACGTTTTCAAAGGTCTTTTCATAGTCCAAAAATCAAATATAAGGGGGCGAATTCAGTTTAATGATATGAAACAAAAGAAAAAGCAAAAGCAGCGGCTGCAGCAGGATATAGCAATGTGAATTGCAAACAATTAAGTATATTTAGCTCCTGCGAAACGAAGAGACACATTAAAGACAGACACTATATACATACCTTACAAAAAACTCCATACACAGGCGAAAACAAAGTGTGACTTATCAAAAATGAGAAACAATCGATAAATATATAATACTGAAGTATTAAAATAAAACAATAAGTATTATAGGACATCAAAACACTGCCGACGTTTCGGTTCTAGAACCTTTGTCAAGGACAGGACAATACACACAGATAAAAAGCGAAATAAAGCACACAAAATAAAATAAACTTGAACACAGCTTCTTGTTGATAGGAGGAAAACAGAAAATCAGTTTAATGCCGTGTTCTATTATCATGCGTAGTTTAGTTATCTGGTCATTGCAGGATCTATTTGGTCGGAAGCCAACTTGTTCTTCATATAGTTGTTTGTCAATGTCATCACTTAATCTCCACAAGGATTTGTGTATATTTTTGCAATATTTTCAAGAAACTGCAATAACGTTATTTCTTGATAATTTTCACAATCCTGTAGCTGGACTTTGCTTGGCAGTTTTAACAGATATCCTTATCTCTAGTCTGCTAGGGTAGTCTTCTAGACTGCTATATAATCTGTGCAGTAAATCCGTTGAATCGTGTATATTTACTTTAAAAGCTTATACGGGGATATCATCCTGACCAGCAGCTTTCCATCCTTCGGGAGGTTAACAGTCTTTATTTTTTTTTTAATTTCTTGTTTTGATGGGTTTATCACTGTTAACAACCAGCTCTACTTCGGCAAGGTGGATATCTGGGAAATCTTTTAGAACTGATCTAGTCAGACGTTCCTCAAAGCATTCGGCAGTTTGTGAGACCTTTCCCATTACTATTTTTGATAAGTCCACTTGGTTAGTAATACTTTCCTGCTAATTTTCTTGTGATCATCAATTCCATAAAGTTGTTGCTTTAACATATTCTGTCCTAGTTGTTACTTTAACTTCGTAAATCCCAAAAAGTTCCTGCTGTAATATATAGTACCTTAGTTGTTACTTTAACTTCATCGATCGACCCCATACAGTTGTTGCTTTAACATAGTATGTCCTAGTTGTTTAACTTTATAAGTTCCATACAAATGTTATTATGACACACTATATGTCGGCTTCGTGTCGAAGGTGATACGAGTGCAATTAGTAATCCCGCATACCACGTTCGAAACACAGCTGCTGGAAATTTGGAAGCAGACGGCCTTGTGTTGGTCTCCATACAATGATATTAGTGCCGGTCGCTTAGAAAGCAATGGCAAACTACTGAACGTAAACATGCCCAGGAATCATAACAGCCAAACAATGCTGGAGTTGACTGCTATGTCCTGTAAAGGATATGCAACTAAATTGCATATGTCTTAGTTGTTTCTTTAACTTCATCAGTTCCAGATAGTTGTCAACACCTTGTAACCGAAAGTGTTATCACTGTGAAGTAACAATTAGCTGAGACAGAAAGAGTTAAACATAAAATCCACATTTAAGTACAGTAAAAGACTAAGTTTTGTACATTCAGAAAATCCATGCACAATTGTCTCCGTCATTTTGGTAGAGGGAAACAAAAAAACTATACCCGTTTTCTAGTGCTAGCATATACTGTGCCAGATAGCATCTTGGAGGTGTGGCTAAACATGATTAATGTGTCACAAATTGTCTCAAGACGATATAGTATTATAAACGTTTGCAGCAATTTAGCCTCTAAATTCCCAAAGAGTGCGATATGAAGAGGATTGAATTTCCTACAAAAGGACATTTATATGTCTTAGGACTTAGTGCGACTGCTGACGTCTGCCGAACTGTTGGGTGATATCTGCGGAACCACCCTTATTTGGTGGGAGATTTGCCAAGAGGCAACAGTTATTACTGCAAGACGTTGTAAGGTAAACACGAATTTGTATTAATTTAGTTCAGTATGGAAATCAGAAGGTATGTGCTTTGGTAAATTAGAGGAACAAGTGAAATACATGACTTCGGTATAGTAACGCCCTTCAATCCATCTAACTGAATCTAATCTAATCCAATCTAATCTAATCTAATTCTAATCTAATTTATCTAATCTAATCTATCTAATTTACTCTGTCTAATCTATCTATAAAATCTAGTATATCTAATCTAATATATCTAATGTTATCTAATTTATCTAATCTAATCTATCGAATCCACTCTGTCTAATATATTCTATCTATATAATCTATTCTATCTAATCTAGTGGATCTAATCTAATCTATCTAATGTGATCTATTCTATCTAATCTAAATATCTATTCTATCTAATCTATGTATTGTATCTAATATACAATCTATTATATATAATATATCTATTCTATCTAATCTATATATTTGTCTGTCAGTCTATATGTCTGTCTATCTCTCTGTCTATCTATCGATCTATCCACTCACCCATCCATCCATCCACCCGCTCACTCACCCATCCATCCATCCATCCATCTGTCTATCTGTCTATTTGTCCGCCTGTTCTTCTGTCTACATGTCTACCTGTCCATCTGTCCACCTTCGACTATCTGCCTGTCTGTCTATCTGTCTATCTGTCTTTCTATCTGTCTGTCTATCTGTCTGGCTGTCTGTCTGTCTGTCTATCTCTCTGTATGTCTGTCTGTCTGCATATGTAAGTATCTACCTACTTATTTGTCTATCTGTCTTCTTGTCTCTTAATCCACCTCTCTACTTATCTATCAATTCGACACTTCGTGGCTGATATGATCGGTTATCACGCCATTTTTGACTGGGGCGATCTTGGAGTCAGGGCAATTATTTAAACTCCGAATGCGGATCGAACATATTAAGTAACGGTCGGGTAGGTGAGCGTCTAGGCACTACACCATTTTTTTTTAATTTACATAACTACCGTCTTCTTCAGGTTGATATTGAGCCCAAAGCTGGCACAGGCATATCAGAAAGCTTAAACATTGTCTGCCTCTGAGATGGTATATAGAGCGCAATCATCAGCAAACAGCAGTTCTCTAACAGTGTCGCTGTTAATTTTGGTTTTGGCTTTCAGCCTTCCTAGACTGAGCAACTTTCCATCCATGCGGTAGTTGATGTCTATTCCAATGTCATTGTTCTCGAAGGCACTCGTCAGCATAGCTGAAAACGTGAGGCTGAACAGTGTTGGTGCCAGGACACATCCTTGCTTCAGTCCACTGGTGACAGGAAAGGGCTTAGACAGTTCACCATTTTCCTGTACTCTTGCCTCTTTACCATCATGAAATAGCCGCACTATTTGGACAGACTTTTTTGTGGACAGCCATATTTCGCCATAATCTTCCACAGTCTTTCTCTGCTGATCTCTGCTGACTGTATCAAAACCCTTGGTAAGGTCAATGAAAGTGGAGAACATTTCAGAGTTCTGTTCCTGACATTTCTCTTGCAGCGAAAATCATGTCAACAGTTCCTCGTTCTTTTCTGAAGCCACATTGACTCTCAGGAAGAAGACCTTGATCGAGATGGGCCGTGAGGCGATTGAGAATAATTCTGGCGAGTATCTTCCCTGCGATTGAGAGCAAGGAGATACCTCGGTGGTTGTCACAGGATTGGCGGTTTCCTTTGCGTTTGTAAAGGTGGACTATTGACACGTCTTAAAATCTTGTGGCATGGTCTCGTTCACTCATATGTTTGTAAAGACTTGGTGAAGCTGCTCTATTAGGACCGGCCCACCTGCCTTGTATATCTCTGCTGGGATGGAGTCAGGACCAAGCGCCTTTCCACTGGAAAGTTGCTGGATGGCATTGTTTACTTCCACTATAGTTGGCAGGTCATCAAGTGAATCATTAGTGGGAACTTGAGGAAGGCAGTTGATGGTTTCATCATCGAAGAAGGAAGTTGCATTTAAAATGTTGCTGCCCAGCGTTAAAGGATTTCTTTCTTGTGTGACTAATGTTCCCCTATCTGCACTGAGAAGGGGAACTATGCCTGGTGATGTAGGACCATAGACCGCTTTCAGTGAGTCGTAGAAGTATTTCATATCATGTCTGTCAGCAAAGCCCTGAATTTCATCAGCTTTACTGCTCAGCCAGGAGTCCCGCATGTGCCGAAGTTTCTGATGCACTATTTTCCGAATGTTATTGAAGGCAACTTTTTTGTATGTTGACTTCGGGTCATTCAAATATGCCTTGAGGAGAAGATGTTTCTCGGCCAGCAATTGGTTGACGTCTTCAGAATTTTCATCAAACCAGTCTTTATGCTTTCGGGGGGCTGGACTTAGGATTTCCATAGCAGTGTTGTAAATTATGTCCTTTAGGGCTCTCCACTCTGTTTCCGCATCCTGTTTAGCTGCAGCATTTGGCTTGAGGCGGTCTTCCAGCATGTTTTCAAACGACAGTTGCAATTGTTTCGCTGATTAGGCGGGTGACATTTAGTTTTTATTATTATTTTTTTTTTCATTTGTATCCCCTGAGGACCCCGTTGTGGTTTTATGTGTATGTTTATTTTCGAAATTGAGATGATGGTCTGTCCAACATTCTGCATCACACATGGATTTTTTTTCACCCGAACGTCTTGTCTGTCACTCCTCCTGACGATGACATAGTCAATGAGGTACCAGTGTCTCGAGCGAGGGTGCATCCATAATGTCCTATTTCTCGTGGGAAGACGGAGAATTGTGTTAGTGATCAGAATATCATGTTCGGCACAGGTCTGAAGAAGGCGGAGTCCATTGCTGTTACAGTTTCCGACTCCGTACTTTTCAATGATGCCACTCCAGGAGGCGGTGTCCTTGCCTACTCTGGCATTGAAGTCCCCAAGGAGTATAAGTTTGTCTCCTTTGGGAACAGATGTTAATACGTTGTGCAGGTCTTCATAGAACTTGTTTTTGACGTCATCTTCATTTGTCATGGTTGGTGCGTAGACACTCACGATGCTTCTTTCCTTTCAGCAGGGGTAACTTAATAGTCATAAGCCTGTCATTTATCGCCTTCGAAAATTCAGCTAGTTTGTCAACCAGTGCCGGCTTAATGCAAATCCCACACCGGATTGTCGCCTTTCCTCGCTTTTCCTTCCACTCCAGAAGAATGTGTAGCCGGCACCTACTTCACAGATTTGGCCTTCTTCTGCAAGTCGTGTCTCGCTCAAGGCTGCATTGTCGATGTTGTACCTGCCCAGCTCTCTCCCAATCAGTGCTATTCATCTCTCTGGGCCCGATGCGCCGTCTCTATCAAGTAGGGTGCGTACATTCCAAGTTCCGATTGTCAAGGAAATATGGTTACCTCTTTTAGCTTTACCTGTTTTTACTTTATTTGTATGTCGACCGCAGTATAGGGGACCCACCAACCGCGGCTAGCTAGTAAGGTAATGATGGAGCATACAATGTTTAGGGCACCTTTTCTAGCCCCTTTCTCATGCTATGGAGGTGAGCAGTGCTTTTATATAGAGGGCTGCTCAGTCATACAGGGGGCTGCCGAATCCCACTGCTGCTCCGGTCAGTAGAAGACGACCATATGGCCTGAGCCGTCTGTGTGCAGGTCTGCGACTACGACTGCCAGCGTACCCACGCCTGCCGCTTCGCCGCTCGCCCATCGCCACAGAGCTTGAAGGTGATATATGAAGTTGGATGAAGAATGACTTGCGCGATCAACTGGATTAAAGTGGGGAAGAGTTGCGCAATTCGTCGACCTCACTCTCTCGTTTGAGTCCATCTCAGTCCAGTGGCAAGACAAGTCAAGACGACAGGAGACGAATACAGGTGCAGTGGATGACCAGGACGCTCTACGTGCCTTGCCGTGCTCATTATGTTCCACAACGCTTTGCAGGTATACGCCGTCTTGCCCGTTGAATCATCAGTGATTTCATCCACGCCGTCTGCCGAATCATGTCTTCACATGTTAGGTAGGCATACCCTAGTTCACCGCTTGGTTTGACACCAAATCGGCTACCCACGCCTGGTTTAGCCAGCCTCTCACAACTGTTGCCCGGGAGGGGGGGGGGGGGCGCTGTCGCATATTGACAGGTTACAGTGCAATGGCATGGTTAATGTAATTTATTTCACACTAAGTTTTTCACTCGCACCTCGCATAAAAGTCGACAGGGTCAACTTCATTGCACCGGGTTTTATCCCATATGGCTCGGTCTCTTTCCGCAGCACGGAAAGCGTCGCACAAAGCACGAACTCCGTAGCTTTTAGCGACGACCCGCAGGAGTCTCCGAAACATTTAGCTCGTAAACCGAAGGGTGCGGCCCGGAATCGAACCCACAACCTTCGGAGCACGAGTCAAACGGCTTGACCACTTCGCCACAGAGACCGCATAAGAAAGAGACGAACAGAAATCTGTGGTTATGTGATGAGAAAAGGGGAAATGGAGAATATCGCAACAAAGGGAAATATCAGTGGGGAAAATAGGCAGATGCAGACCATGAGAAATTATGCTGGATAGACTGATTAGACGGTGGAATGGGGGAATATCATCTGCAGAGTGAATCCAGAATACCAGTGACTGATATCTGTGGAGACACTTACATGCCTACGCCAGTCGACTAGGTACATAATGATGATGATGATGGTACCAGAAAGGTTCAGAAATAAAACGATATTACAATTACCAATCTCATTTATCTTCCTGCTTAATTTCTCTTCAGAAATGCATCACTTCTAACACGCTTGTATCTTGCACTTTAAAGACCAACCAACAGCCGAAAGCTTAAACCGATGACACGCGAGGGACCATGTTTTTGTCACACGCTGCGTGGCAGCCCGGGATTTAGTTTTGCTGATAATATTTCGGCCTTACGAAACGTTTCTCTCTTTGCGGATCTTATCAACATTGTATGGTATCAAATACTGTTGTTTCTGTTTTTCCTCCTGCTGTAAATAATACGAACCGGCGCACCCCTTGAGCTATATACCCGCCTATCTCAAGCTAGAATGGGGAAACCGATATCTTAACAACGCAGATTATACCTACAGGTAAAAGAAATGAACGCTTACAGGCATAGAACTGATACCTGGTCTTACGTAGGAGACAAAATGTCATAAATGAAACAAAAAAGTTAAACTGTTTAGCTTACGTTTGTTTAGAAATAAAATACCCAACAAATCCCCTCACGAAATACAGATAGGTAGAATAGCGTGTAACCCACAGGAGAGAGAAAAAAAAATAAAAGAATACCTAACAACTCATGGAGAAGTATAAACAGAAATTAACAATATGAGATGGACATGAACAAAGCTTGGTGGGATAACTAAAGATGGAGGACTTGGAGTGGTGAACTAGTTGAAAGCTATACCCTGGGGGATAGGGGGGAAAGAATACATAATAGCTGGTAGGTTGGCGGGGTAGGTGATTTATAATTTTTTTTTTTTTTTTGCGCTCACTCGCTTTAAATTCAAGCTTAGCTCACATACACTGTTTATGGACTGAATTTTGCGTATGGATTAGCTTTACCTATTAACAGTGTCCCTCGCCATCAGGCGAACCCACTCCGACTTCAGAGGTACTTGTAATTAACGTCCCCAAGCCATGGATGACAGGTCAACATTTTAGTCCAGCTGTCCGGTGTAGGGGTTGAACCGATTTATCGTTTGAAAGGAGACGTAAGTCACCCCTTTCCTCCGCTGGACTACGGTACACCCTTAAGCAAGGTGGTGTAGCCGTTTAGACAACAGAGTAAAGTGAGGACAAACGAAGCACCTGACGTTAGGTCTGTCTGTGCTATTACGGCAGGGATTCTCAAACGAAAAGTGATGACAACGAAGCACCTGGCTTTAGGTCTGTCTGTGCTATTACGGCAGGGATTCTCAAACGAGCATAATACTTTGAGAACGAAAATTGCTGGCTTTGTATCAACTTTGCTAACAATACCGACTCTGTGGTTAAGAGGTTTCGGACGCAATTTGTAATCCGGCATACCGCTTTCGAAACACAGCTTCGGGGGCTGCAGACCGTTTCGCGTTGATATTTTCATGCAATGGTATCAGTGCCGGTCGTTCAGAAAGCAATGGCAAACTACTGAACGTAAACGTGCCAAGAAATAACAAAACAAGCTAACAATAACAGGAGACATGACAAAGGCGACAACAAAACGAGTTTGATACTCTTCAAGAAAATCACAGCATTTGAAATGAAATGACTCGGAGATACTCTAGACAAGGAGATACTCAATGTATGACTCGAAGATACTCTGTCTGTGACCCATAGATAGTATATGCGTAACGAAAAGATACTATGTGCTGCGAATTCCTTGGACTGCCAGAGTAACTAACAACTAATGTCTGAAAGAGGCTAATGAACCTAGAACATTATGTCTAACGATAAGGAAGAAACAAACAGCTTTCTTTGGTCATGTGATGAGAAGAGAGAACATGGTGACAACTGGAAAGATGGGGGTGACAAGAGGCAGAGGTGGACCAAGAGAAATGATACTGGATGAACTGAGACGGTGGAATGGAGGAATATGATCATCAGAGTTGAACCAGAAAGCCAAAGATCGAGATCTGTAGATAGTCATAAATTCCTACGCCAGCTGGCATGGCACTTAATGATGACGACGACGACGATGATGATGATGATGATGATGATGATGATGATGATGATGATGATGATGATGACTCTGTGTATGACCCATAGATACTCTATGCTTGATTGGGAGATGCTCTCTGTATGACGCCGGTATGTGCAGAAGAATATGCACAGGTCTGGGAAGCACACAGATTAGTTGTTATGGACACAACATATTAAACGGAATTATGAGAAAGAGCATGTTCATTAGAACACTGGTGATGTTGATGATGATGAGAAGGATAAAAACAAATTAATAATTAATTCCCAAATAAAATGATAATTATACAGCTTGTGTCATCCTTACCTATTGCATTGATTTACATGGCATAGAATTCGTTGATATAAATTGGCTAACTGAAGAATAAAGAATGCGTCCATATCTTTCAGAATTTCAGTAACGTCTGGTCCATGTTGGCAAGATGGTAGATCCCCTGATATGTTTTGGCAGCGGCTTTCTCTTTATCGGCGTCGTTTTGGACATTATCTCTGTTGCTAGCCATGAGTGGATGGAATACTCTGACAAGTCAACATCCGGACTCTGGGCGACTTGCAGTGAGCAGAATTGTATTGCAATCAAACGATCGGGTAAATATGAACTGTCCTTGCACATTCTATATGAAATACAAACAGTTAGGTATATGCAGCTCCTGCGAAGAGATGAGACATTCTAAACACAGACACGGTGTAAATACCTTACAATGGACTCCGTAAAGTTTAGTTCACTCGGTGGTCCATAGAGTTTATCTTTCACTGTTGTTTCTCTAGTTCAGAAGGTTTGCCTAGATATGTCATATTTTGGGCAGTCTTAGGGTATGTGATCTGCTGTCTGCGACGCCAATCCACATGTGCACATGGCTGATTCACAAATCTTGAATTTTGTATACATGTGGTTGCGTAATCTATTATGTCCTGTTCTGAGGCGCAGAGTAATGATTGTTCTGGGTTGTCCATAAATTGGCCCGAGTACTAACTACTAAGTGTTCCACTGCGGATTCTGTTTGTTACATTAGTTATATCCAAATTACTATTTTAAATACGTATATCCCATAGGTTCAAATATGTAACCACGCCCCCCCCCCCTTCCTTCCAATTATCAGACCCAAATATTCTTTTTTTTTTTTTTTTAAAGCACAACACCTTAAGATAGAACAGAGTTGTTTGGAGAACCCTCGAAAGCTTCGTTCTAGCACGAAAGTCCTATAAATTGGCGGTTCAGGTCGTCTGAGCCCCATACACTTGCTTCTATCTCATCTATCGAAGTGGGGTTGATATGAGGGATTTTCACTTAACCCCCTACAAGATAACCATTTCCACAGGAAGTGGAGCTGAATTGAGTTGAGCCAAGAACCGGCATCACAACACTCGGGACATTTCCATACGTCCTGAGTCCCCGTCTATAACAACCAGCGAAACACCTTGATACTAATGATACCAGTTGCAGTCTGATTATGTATCCGTCTGGTCTCTCCTAGGAGCATTGAGTGTCGGCCAGATCCTCTGGTATCTCTACGAGGACTGTGTTGCAGCACTCTCCTTCCCTTCTCCAAGTTCAGAAACCATCTGTATGTGCAAGACCGGTACATGAACTTGACATATGCGGAGAAGCACATAAATATGTAAACTGGTCACGATACAGTGCAGTATATACGGACTGGATGTGATTAGGCCTAGATTGGTAACGCTTCCAAAAAGATGTTAGGTTTTTCATTGTCAAAAGAGTCCAACTCAATGCCAGAAGAGACAGGGGTTTTAAAAAAAAAGTGTTACATTAGCAATTGTCTCAGACTGAAAGTCTTATGTGTTTCTGCTCGACACAGTTATAATATTAACCAACTCTGAATTGTTTCTGTAACTTATTTTGTTCCTAAATGTGCTTAATTTAAATCCTTGAGGTATTTTCCATTACTACTTTATAAAAGCCGGTCTCTCTGGTCTAGGGGTTACACGACTTTCTCCGTAATCCCGTATACTCTCGTAACGTGACGTGACGTGCGCGAGAATTGGTAGCGGTTCTCTCCGCGTCGGTAACTTACGGGGTATGTGAGCCGGCCGCTCAGAAAGCAATGGCAAACTGCTGAGCGTAATCTTACCAAGAAATCGATAATCAACTGAAAGATGCTGATATTGACAGCGATGTCCTGTAAAGGATATGCGAAAAGAAAAAAAAAACTATAATACAAGAAAAGAAAAATGTGAGCAACAACTGTATGGGTGACATTGTGTTAACTGTTACCGAGGGACCACCAACAGACGAAAGAACTGGCGACCTATTCTTCAGTGCATAATGGCCTACAAACTGCGATGACCTAATCACGTCACAGATTCATAGCTAGCTCCTGCTTCGGGCCATCTTTTTTATGTTTGTTTGTAAAGGTAAAGATAGTCCCGTAGCAAGTACTGCTTTTGTGGTATGAAATGCCAGGCCTTCAAATATTCTAGGCCACGACATATGGGGAGGGGGGAGGGAGGGTGATCACTGTCCTTCCTCGTCGCATTTCCTTTCCAAACAATTTCTAGAAAATTCTGCAACATTTCCGGTACACATTTTTATTAGAAGGGGTCGACCTCAGAGATGTACTGGTCGGAAAAAATAATCTTGCCTTTGCTCGGGATTAAACCCGGACCATTGTCTCAGCTGGCGAGTGTACTAACCACAATGTTACTGTGGCTCCGCCTTCAACTAGTAGCTGTTCATAGATAGTCTTCAAAATATCCCTTTTCCCCGTAGTGAGCTTTCTAAATACTGAGTTGAGTTGAGTGGAGTTGAGCTGAGTTGAGTTAAGTTGAGTTGAGTTGAGTTGAGTTGAGCTGAGTTGAGTTGAGTTGAGTTGAGCTGACTCAAGAATCGATATCATAGCACTCGGGACATTCCCATACTTGCTCCGTCCTCATCTTCAACAGCCAGCGAAGAGTCTCAGTACTAATGGTAAAAGTAGAGGTCTGATTATATTCGTATGTCCGTCTGGCCTTCACTCGGAGTTTTGAGTGTCGGTCGGATCCTCTAGTCACTCCCTGCAGCACAGTTTTCTCCAAACCGTGGTGATCTACCCGGTCTTCTGCACAATACACACGATCCCAAAGTGCCCCGACCACGCCTACCTTATCATGCACCAAGACCCCACCAAGGGGTACAGAACTTGCCAATCTGTCCGCCTGCTCGTTTCCCACCAGCGTGTCCTGGAAGAAAAAATCAAACTGATGTTCTATATTTTTTATGGTTGAATGGAAGCCTTGACACTCTACCCGAAGAATGTCTGTCGTCATCTTTCTAATCGTTCTTTGTTTTCTAACTCTTGAAGCCAACAGATTCGAATAACGAAGACACAAACTATAGGTTGCACGATTTATTGTCTGGCATATTTCGCTGCATCTCGTCAGGTACATACTGCAGAATTCACACAACATAAAGTACAATAACTGGATTTTTTTTAGGGGGGGGGGGTCTCCGTGGCGAAGTGGTCAAGCCGTTTGGCTCGGGCTCCGAAGGCTGTGGGTTCGATTCCGGGCCACGTCCTTCGGTTCACGATGAAATTTTTCGAACAATAACTGGATAAATCCTTCAACCTGAAATATACACATTGTCACACAATAATGTCAATTGTCTACCACGGTAATTTTAAACTATCAATACAGTGACTATCGTGTCTTTCTCTTTGCACAAAACTGGCCTATGTAGATTATTCATGATGGATTCTGCAACAGATTCGTTGGCTCGTTGAGTGCCACTTCAGCATAGTATAGACGGTGTGTCTATCCATGTAAACAAATGTAAAAGTTGAAGAGTTCACAAATAGATCTTTCTTTCGTTTTCAGACAAGCTGGATGGAGTGAGAGCAATGATGGTTATGAGTATCCTAACTTCTGGCATTGCTTTTCTGGCCGCAGCCTTAAGCATTGCTTACCTCTACAGAAAACGACTCACCAGGAACTGGGCTACCATTTTTGCGTCCGTCTTCCTATGCTTCGCAAGTAAGTCGTAATCACCCATAGTGGGTAAAACTCCTGTGTATGACATATAATATGTAACAGGAGTAAGGTATATGTGTTAATGAGTTACATGTTTTTACTGGACGTCGAAGTTAACCCCAGTATTTTAGCTATTTGTGATTTTTTGGCAAGTTTACGTTCAGTAGTTTACCATTGCTTTCTGAAGGACCGACACGCATAATATTATTTGAAAACCAGCGCAAAGCGGGCTGCTTCCAAATTACCAGCAGTTGTGTTTCGAACGCGGTATGCGAGATTGCGAATTGCATTGGTAGCTCCTTGGCCCAAGAGTTGAGCTTACCGCTGTTGATGTGTAGAGAACCGTGCACGATTACCTTTCAGGCGGTGGGTCACGTGTTAGAATCACCAATTGTTGGGGTTTGTTTGTTTTGTTTTTTTTAATCGACCGGGGCTCCCGGATTGACTCAGCATTAAATGGGCACCAATCATATTTCTGGGAAGTAAAAGTAGCCGCTGTGATATTGACCACATCACATTTCAAGTGTCGATGTGTCTATACAACTAGGGCTAAAAAAAAAAAACCATAGATCCAATACGCCTGAAGACGTGGAAAGGGCACATTTGCATTGATATAACGTCAGTATTTAATTATTACTCCTGCATTTATATTGTTTTATATCCTACCTCTTCCGGGAAGAGGTCAACAAATGCCCGCAGAAGTCGGATGTGTCGGCCTAAAGGTGCAATTAAACACGCACAACGCAATTACATCTGAGGGGGGGGGGGGGCACTCCGTATGAACGCAGAAGAAGAAGAAGACATCGTACCTCTTGTTTTTACTTTGTCGTCACTTTAGGATTAGGGTACTACCTGACGATTCCAACCAATTTTGTGCAAACGGAAAGCCGTCGTTTTAAATTTTCGATTACTGTGTTGATAATAAATGTCCCACATTCCAACAATATCCGTGACAAGGTGTTTACAGTATTTCAGGCCAAAGTATAATTCGTCTATTCACTTAATATGAAAAATAATTACACAGTGTGCACCTACCGAGATGTTGCGATATGCCAGGCAATAAATCGTGCAACCTGTTGTCTGTAGCTTCTGTGTTTAAACTGTGACCAGGTTTCACTTACTCACTTACTGGTCAACTTACTCACACCAAGAGAAACGTTTAAACAGCTTTCATATGCGGGGTCTGCGAAGAATACTTGGTATTAAGTGGCAAGACAAAATCACAAATACTGAAGTATTGGAAAGATCAGGTTGTGTGACTGTTTGTTCCATGCTGGGTCTTTGTAGACTTAAATGGGTAGGACACGTTCGGGGGATGGATGATGATGATAGAATACCAAAGGACATCTTTTTTAGTGAAATACAGATATGTAAGAGATCTTGGAGTAGGCCTCTACTACGATACAAAGATGTGTGTAAGCGGGACATGATTGATGCAGGCATTGATAATGCACATTGGGAGCAAGTCGCCGCTGAACGTGTTGCATGGAGGGTAACTATCAGAAATGGAATAAAGACAAAGGAGAAAATAATTGCAGATAAGTCACACACCGAGCGTGTGAGACGTAAGTTGGTGCATGCTGGTGGAAATGACCATGTGTTCACGTGCATCTACTGTGGACGAACATTTACAGCGAGAATTGGTTTGATCAGTCACATTCGCTCCCATCATAGGATGTAGTTATTATTAAGCCTTTTTGAAGCACAATGTAACAAAGTATCATCTGTCCAGACGGAAAGGTGCTAAGGTGTTTAAACTTTAGATTATTTTCCCGTATGAAAGTAAATTTTCATTGACCATATCATTCTTTTAATCACCCTGCCTCAACTTAATGGCACCAATACTAAAGAACTTATGTATGGAATTAAACATAGCTGCACAAGGCAGATAACTACTGAATGGAATGTGTTCGCCAATGTGTCATCATCATCTTCCACTTTTGCCGTCAAGCATCGTGGGGAGAAATAATTGACGCTACAGCGCCCGATGGGTGGCACTGGATAGTGTTATTCTGTGTCATCATATAATGCCTATGATATTGTCAATAAATTTTCTTCTCGGGCGTCCTCTTGCTCTTGTATGAAATCTTCTTCGATTTGTCGTGTGAAATTCTTGTAACTTCACACTTGTTTTCTTTCATTTCAGTTGTGCTGATTTTGATAGGCATTCTCGTATACCACAGACACATCTGGGTCGATGTTGCCAGTATGACCGAGAATCTACGCCATGGTTACTCCTTCTGGTTGGCCGTAACTGCAGCGGTTGTTTTCTTTCTAGCTGAGCTTTTCTTCTTGACTTCAGCCGTCATGTTCTGTCGATATGGAGGAAATAAACCTAAGCAGCAAGAGACAGACAATGACGTTTTCGTTACAGGCGTTCCGTACTACAGTCTCCAGCCATTGTATATGGACAGTGATGCGTACTACTCCAAGCATCCCCATGATACTGTTGTTTATAGCGAATCCAAAAAGCCGGGCCTATATCCTATTGAAATGGAAAATAATGCTTACTCCACACTCAGGCTTCCACACGGGGCTTTGGGCAACGAAGACACCATTGTAGCTAAATCCGGAGCAGACGCCACTGATTCTGGCGACTACCGGATACCCCGACCAACCATCAAAAAATGGATATGGATCGCTTAGTTCAAGTTTCTCAAACCATTTAACTCAGTATATATCCAGCAATCCATCTTACTCTTATCAATGGCAAACTACATATGTGTGACTCTTAGACTTTAGAAAACAGTATAAAATATGACTCTCATTCACTGCTTGGGTAGTTTCTTGTTTCATGTTCCTTGTTTGTATTCAGACCCTTGTAGCCTAACGGCGCTGCCCGGGCAAAATTTGGAGTTAAAAATATACCCAAAGTATTTCAGGATCCTCGCTGGTGCTACGGAGTTCGTGCACTGTGCTGAGTTTCTCCAGACTCAGGTTTGAGTTAGGAGGAGAACGGAGCGCTTATGGGTTGTACCCGTGTGCCGTGATGTTGATCCATCGACTAAACTAAACTAAAACTAATTCAGACCCTTACGTATGTCAAAGACTCCAATAAATGCTGTAGTTAGATTTAGGTTCATCACATATCTATACAGTTGTTGGTGGATGTAATATTTCTTTACATTCATTTCTGGGTAGACAAAGTACATTTATTAAATTAGCATGTTCAGATCTAGCAACTTTTGTATGGAATTAAAGAGAGCTGCACAAGGCAGATAACTACTGAATGGAATGTGTAATGTTTAGGAAGCTTTACGACCTGTCCAAGGACTGAAATAAATCATGATCACGACTGCATAGGATAAATCCTGACATGTAAACCCACAAAGTAAAGTCACAAAGTCACACATAAATCTTAGTTATGTTTTGATGAAATTCCTAACTCCTTAATCAGCACACAGTACAGCACAAAGAATAACTCACTATTCACACGTTTTCAAATGAAAACATGCCATCAATAAAATGTGATTTATATCTGATGCAGTGAACCTGGGATTGAGTCTTTCTAGTGAGCTTTCATAAGAGTAATTTTCTGCAAAGGACTTGTTACAAACCAATGATTTTGTAAACATCTTTAAAGGGATCATAACTTCCTTGGCATGCGGCTAACATTTAGTGTATTTATTGTAACTGGATGTTTAGACAAGTATGCATTCAGTAGTTTGCCATTTCTTTCTGAAAGGGGAGTCTACATTGAAGTCCAACTGACCGGTGTATGGAACGATCCCCTTATATCGCCATCAGCGCACCAGAAGTTTATGCATGAACGCATTAAGCCCCTCGTTAATGTTGCATGTCCTTGGCAGGATGTTGCAACTAACTCTGGGGTGATTTTCCAAGCAATGTTATATTCAATAGCTTGCTATTGCTTTCTGAACCAGTAGTCAACTTAATGTAGAGAATTACCCCCCCCCCACCCCCTCGCTATCATCGCACCGGCAGTTTATGAGCGAGTGCTCTTATTCTTTTGACCACATCTACGCCTTGTAACCGGACATGCTATAATTTGTCCTAAATATAAAGTGCTAGAATATAAAAGTTTTCATAATGATCTTTAGTCAAATGTAAAATATGAGTAACAACCCTTGCCTCCTTCCATCACTCCTGACTGCTGAAGAAACTGCTCAGCCCTTTTTTCTATATAACTGTATAAATGATCACTTGCACAAGATAGGTTCTGTACTTGAAAAGCTAGGACATTTATAAGTTCCTTTGTTCAATGATTATTCAACTATATGAATATAAAGAGGTGATTAGAGAGGGAGAGAGAGAACTCATTTCTATGCATATTCAGACGACTGAGGTACATCAGCTAAATAACTTTTTTCCCTATTTATTATGAAGTTGTATCAGTGGTTGTTTGTTGTGTCTGGGCGAAGGCATGCAAGCCGCAACATACATTATGTTTATTTACTCATTGTATAAATATAAAGAACTGTAACTTGCAATACTGTATATTTCTGGTTCAGCTTGTATGACATTGTGATGACTGCACTTGTTTGTTGTCATTTATTTTCAGCATGAAATACATTTTAAGTAAATAACAATCAATCAATCATGTGCCATGCCGGAAAGCGTGGGCGGTCATGGCTCGCCATTTCATTTGATCACCAGAGTCGTGGATCAGCTCAGTGTTCCTGCCCCGTCCATACCATGTGGCCAAGCCATCCAGATATTTTCCTCTCGGTCTTCCTCTTGGTCTGTTCCCTTCGATCTTGCCAGTTGTCACCAAGTTCTCCAGTCCATTTCTTCTCATAACATGTCCAAAAAATGTTGACTGTCTAGGTCTAATTTCTCTAATCAATCTACGATTTTCATTTGTCTCCTGTAGTACTTGGTCATTGGTTTTTCTATCTGTCCATGGTATTTTAGGCATTTTCCTCAGAAACCACATTTCTGCAGCCAACAGATGTTTTTCAGCTTGACTATATAACTAAGCAGTTATTATTAATATGTACCTTGCCGGTAAGCATTGGTGGCCATGTTTTGCAATCTCACGCGATCATTAGTCGTGGATCAACTCCGCGTTACTTTGCCAGAAACACTAACAATCGGTGTCTGAAAAGCACTAATGAAAGTAGAACATCATCATCATCATGTGCTGTGCCGATACGCGTGGGCGGTCATGTTTCGCAATCTCACTCGATCATGCCACATGGCCCAGCCATACAGGTATTTACTTCTCTGCCTTCCCCTTGTTTTCTTCCCCTCGATCTTGCCAGTTGTCACCAAATTCTCCAATATATTTCTTCTCATAACATGACCAAAAATTGTTGACTGTCTACATCTAATTTCTCTAATAAGTTTACGATTTTTATTTGTTTCTTGTAGGACTTGGTCATTGGTTTTTCTGTCTGTCCATGGTATTCTTTGCATTTTCCTCAGAAACCATATCTCCATAGCCATCAGATGTTTTTCAGCCTGTCTGCTCATTGTCCACGCTTCACATCCATACAAAAGCACGGGTTCTATGTAGCACCTCAAACACTCTTTTTCTCATTGCAAATGACATAATACACAACTATAAAATGGAGACAAACAATGTTCTTTTGTCTCGTAATGAAAATGAAAAGAGAGGCTTCGGAAGACATCAGACTGGAAAGATCACAGGTAGAAGCAGGGGCAAACCGGGAGAAATGATGCTGGATGTGCTGGGATAATAACTTGGAGAATTTCATCAATAGAACTGATCCTGAATACCAAGGACCAGATCTCTGGAGGTGCATGAACATATATTCCGGTTGGTAGAGCGCATGGTGATGATCTTTCCCTCCTTCTCTAATAAAAGAACCATCTTTGAAGCAGTAGCATTTTGCACAAGATCTTTTGATATACACCAGACTGAATACAGTAAAAATGTACATCAACAGTGACAAGACAACATAAAAACTTTTTGTTAAATAAAACATGTATCAGAATAACAGGTCTTTAATTGTATGTGCAACAAATATATTTGTATATATGAATCATTATAAGTGCATCTGAAAATAACAGCAGTTTGAACAATTAGAAAATAGGCACAAAAAAAGAACATATCTTCAAATTAGAAACAGCATTCATAATTTACAGTCCCTGCAGAGATTCAAATGTGGTCATGAAAAATCAGTGGTGTACACAAAAAGTTTTGTCACAAGCAACTGCAACATTTGTATCATCATTCTGTGGCTATGTAGAAATGTGCATCTATAAGAATACTTCAAAATGTCTCTCTATGATAAGACAGATATCCTGTCTCTGTTGCTGTCAGGTGTTAATTATCTATTACAACTTGAATCCATCAATAGCATGGTCATCCTTTTCTCTATTTCCCTGGCACACCTCCCACCGTAGTTATTTTTCCCAGACACTCACTCCTGTTTTGTTAAATGTTTAAAATAATTAATTTTCCTCAATTGTATTTGTCTTAATAACCAATCCGTTTCATTAGTAAGTTCTTGTTGGTCAGATCTGTTTGTTCTCTTTTTCATCCAATGAATTTTTAACTCTTATGTAACACTTCATCTATAGGCGCCTATGTGCTTTTCAGTTTATTTGTTAAAGTGCTGTCAAGTTACACACCGGTATGTTGCTGCAGGAAATATACATGCTCTTAGTACTCTGACTTCTGTCTGTTTTTGTGTTTGTGGAGCAATGTTTCTTGCTCTTTTCATTTCTCTCACCTATATTGTTTTGTTTTCTGCGCTCACTCACCTTGAACTCAAGCGTAGTCCATACACACTACTTCTAGTAATGCTGGACTGAATTTTGCGTGTGGGTTAACTTTCCCTTTTACTAGTGTCCCTTGCCATCAGGTGAACCCACTCTGACTTCACAGGTACTTGTAATTTACGTCCCCAAGTCAAAGACGAGAAGTCAACATTTTAGTCCAACTGTCCGGTGTAGGGGTTGAACCCACCATCTCAGCATCAGCACACCGGAAGTTTAAGAGCAAACACTTTTATCTATTCGACCATGTTGCCTTCATACATATTTCTCGTATCCATTGTAATTTTTTTTTAATGGCACTGAAATATTTTTTTTAATGGCACTGAAATATAATTTTTTTTTTTATGGCATTGAAATATAATTTTTTTTTATGGCGCTGAGATATACATTTTATTTTTCCCTTTTGCACTGACTTTATCAGTTTCTCAATTCCTATTTTTCAAGCCGTTTGACTCGTGCTCCGAAGGTTGTGGGTTCGATTCCGGGCCGTGTCCTTCGGTTTACGAGTTAAATGTTTTGGAGATTCCTGTGGGTCGTCGCTAAAAGCTATGGACTTTGTGCTTTGTGCGACGCTTTCCATGCTACGGAAAGAGACCATGCCATATGGCATAAAACCCGGTGCAATGAAGTCAACCCTGTTGACTTTTAAGCGACTTTTATGCTGAAAGTTATAGTGTTATCAGCATATCAAAGTTCAGTTATTTCCATTTCTTCCACTACAAAATAATCTTGATCCCTGTATCTCTTTAACTTCTGTACTGAAAATGTCTGAAGAATGTTAGAGAAAATATTAACGAGTACAAAATGCAACCCTGTCAGACTCCCTGTTCTATGTCAAACCAATCTGTTATAGAAAAAACAAACAGTTAGATATATGTAGCTCCTGTGAAAAAAGATGAGACACACTAAACACAGACACAGTGTAAATACCTTACAACATACCTTACAACATACCTTACAACTCCATAAAAGGTGAACATAAATCACAGAGTGAAAATCCCCCCAAAAAAGACACAATCCAAAATATATATAATAAAAAAACTACAAATAAGTATTCTAAGACACAACAAATGTTTCGATTATAGAAATCTTCATCAGGGACAGGACAACACAAAAAGATCTAAAGAAAAAAATGTAAAATTGTAAAATAATATTAAAACACAACATCTTCGTTGTCAAGAAGACACAAAAGTTCTGTTATATCATCACTATTCTCGCAGCTGTTTTTTTATTCACATAACAAGTACTGTCATGTGTACTTTTCTGACTTGATCAATGACACAATATGTGACAAGTTATGTAAGTCAAGTAAATAACTCTTTCTGTAGTATGCAAGATGTCATAGTGGTTAGTGCACTTGTTTACCAAGTCATTTGTCAGGGTTCTCCTTCTTCTTCTTTAGCGTTTGTCAATTGTCAAGGTTCAATTTTAAATATTGCCAGGATTATTTGTTCAGACCAGTATGGCTCTGCCGGTCTCCGTGGCTAAGGGCTTGCGGATGGGATTTGTGAGCCTGCTTAATTGCATTCGAAACACAGCTGCGACCCATTTGGCAGCAAACCATGTCTTGCTGGGTCTTAACATGTTGGTATGGAAGCCGGTTGTTCAGAAAGTAATGGCAAAATACTGAACGTAAACTTGCCAAGACAACAACAGCAGCAAAATTCTGGTGTTGACAGTGATGTTTTGTAAACAGGATATGCAACAACAACAACAACAAAAGTATGGCACTAGGGTTGACTCAGCCTCATGAACTGAGTACCAGACAATTCTAAGAAGTGCCTGGTAATTGTCTGCAAAGGAAAGAAGGGAACTGGTCAACACATCTCAGCATACTACTTACCTGGAATATGGGAAGGTATGGCACTTCACACCCTTTAAGCTGTATTTGCCACAGGGCTGCTTTTATCTTACACTAAGCAACATATATTTTAAATTATGGTAGAACTAGTCTTTTATTTACTCTGTATCACTCTAATCACACATTCATTAGTTACTGAATATCCTGAATGTTTGTTAACAAAGCTCAAGGAACAAGTTTGAGTCATGTAACAGAAAACTGCTCAACAAACGTGATAACTGTCTGAGACACACAGAGTTAATTGCTCTTACATGTTGTGTAATAATGAACTTACAAGAGAAACTGCGGGGGAACAGTGAAAACTTCAGGCATATCATACAGCTTTTGATCCATGCTTGAACTTGTGCACAGACGAAGGTGATCGCCCAACTAGAAGAACAATTAACTTAATCAAGTTTTCTTCTTTCTTAAAGGATAATATTGGTCAGTATGACTGAATAGATAAGAGTGCTCGCTCTTAAAGTTAAGATGTGCTGATGGCGAGGTAGCGGGTTCAATCCCTACATGTTAGTTGGACTAAAATGTTGACTTCTCATCCTTGATTTGGGGACATAAATTACAAGTACATCTGACATTGGAGAGGGTTTTCCTGATGGCGAGGGATACTGGTAATGAGAAAATCTACCACACTCACAAAAATCAGTCTAGCATGGACTAAGCTGGAGTTTAAAGCAAGTAGACGAGAAAAACATAAGGAGAATATACCTGACAGTCAAGATCCCTGCTAGATGCTATTATATTTCAGCAGCACAATTTTGGCTACATTTTTTCATGACTAATTTCTAGAAGTGGTGCATGGAGAAAGACCTATCTAGACAAATTATCATCCCTGACAATTTTAAAAGCTACATATATATATATAAAAAGTTAATTACACATCCTTTACAGGATATTACTATCAATCCCAGCATGTTTTGACTATTTGTGATATACTAGGTAAGTTTACGTTCAGCAGTCTGCCATTATTTTCTGAACAACAGACGCTCATACTTAATCAGTCGTAATGACTAGGCAAACATGAACATGGTCTGCAGGATTGTCCTCTGTACCATGAGCTGAGACCCATGGTATTTTTAATATGCTTTTGTTAAATACAAATTTAAAGTATCACTTTAATGTGAACTAGAGGTAATATCGCTTCAACACATTAACTCATTAACAACCAAAGGTCAAAGGTGATGAAAGGTTACAAAGAGGATCAACTTCATTGCACCAAGTATTATTTGATATGGCTTGGTCTCTCTCCACAGAGTGATTAGCCCCTGCTGAAAGCGCTAAACCCCATAGTATCAAAAGTAACCCACTGGGGTCTCCCAATAAAACTGCACATGTCAATTGAATGACAGAGTCTACAACTGAAATCACTACCATCTGAAGATGAGGCAGACAGTTTGACTGTTTCAGAAAAGACCCCAATTACTAACATTAACTGCTAACAATGCAAAACTATGTGGTTATATCAAGAATGTTTTTTTAAACGTAATCAAAATTTTTAACATATCACAAAAAAACAAACAAGTCTCTATACCAACATAATTCTGATAGACGCAAACCATTTTCAGGGTTGAAATGACCTGAATATCAATACATCGGACTTAAAGAATTAAAACTCTTTCTGAGCATTCACAAGCAACCAACTATCTACATTTCTGACTTTAAAAAGTTGTGCCATGCTGCAGTCTGTTCTTACTGTGTGACTTTAACATTAACTAACATGAACACAACTAAGAATGTTTAACTCAAATCTTACATCAGTACTACAGTATGGATAAGAAACATGGAGAATGACTAAAAGAATTACAAAAACATTTATTTATTGGTGCTTACACAGAACGGAAAGGATGACATGGTATGACAGAATCACCAATGTGGATGGAGCTCATGGAGAAAGCTATACAAACAATATTGAATCAAGAGGTGAGGAAAAGATGCCAGCGCTGTGTACGACACACATTGATAAAACCTGACAATAGTTGAGTTGCAACTGAGTTAAGCTAAGAACTGACATCATTGAACTGAGGACATTCCCACACACACTCCGTCCCCTCGTTCATCAGCCAGCGAAGAATCATACTGTTAACGTTCCAACCGCCATCTGATTGAAAGTTCTGATCTTCCATCTCAGTTTTGAGATTCATCTAGAACCCATGCCGATCCCCTGCCATATCATTCTCTCCACATACGGGCTCTTAGTCTGTTCCAACACTTTCTCCACTTGGTCCTACAAGCACCCGGCAACCTCCCCCTTGTCCATAGGTAATCTACCACCGAGAGGTGCATTCCCTGACAGCCTATCACCTGACAATAGTATAATTAGTCCCTTGTCTATTACGCACAGGGACAACTAAACAGAGGGAGACTTAAAAACACACAGAAAAAAAAAAGAATTAGAGACACAGAGGAAGAATATGAGGAGTTGAAAGAGGTAGCAAAGTATAGGTTGGCTAGGTATCAGCTGGTTGAGGGATTATGCTCAGTGGTTCTCAACCTTTTTTGGCCCATTCCCCCCTTCACCATATTTTCAGAACGTCATTCCCCCCCCCCCCCCCCCTTCCTATCAAAAATTTGGCCCGTTCCCCCCTTCATCGTATTTTCAGAACGTCATTCCCCCCTTTCATATATCCTATCTAAAAATCCCTCCACACCTATACAATATACGTAAAAATGTAAGGTAAATTTAATAGCACATACTAAAACAAGTCTAGACATCCACATAAAACATGATTTGTGGGTCTACTGACTTTATAAAATGAATTTTCGAAGGATGAGACATACTTAACTGTAAAATATGAAGGGAAAAACAATATCAAGTAATCGGTTCTTGTATTAACGTGATCTTGAAATGGTCTTCATTCCCCACCTGGAAACCCTAAAATTCCCCCCTGGGGGGGAATTCCCCACCGGTTGAGAACCACTGTGCTACACTAAGGGATAACAGGCAGAAAAGGAAGAACAACATTCATTAACATGGAAATATTAGTCCAGTGCATTAGAAGTAGTATCATGTGTATCGACTACGCTTGAATTCAAAGCGAGCGAACTCAAACATAAATTATATACCGTTTCACCACATTAATGTGACATTAATTGTAGAATATGTTAAAGTGAATGTTGTAGTAACTATTTAACCACATATAACTGCCACAAACGGCATCATTCCTAATGCATTGCTTAAACATGGACTTACATTCATGCTAGTTTGCTTCATCACATTAAATTATAGTGAAATAACAAACATGTTAAATGGAATGTTATAGCAACTATTTATCACACACAATTGTCACATTTTATATTTTTTTCACTGTCTCACTTTAAAATAACTTATAGTAATGTTACTTTGCTTCATCACATTAAAATACAGTGGAATGTTAGATGGAATGTCATAGTAACTAACAATTAAAACATGAACTAACATATAGTGTATTACAATATCACATTAATCTGTAGAACTTGTAACTTTTGTTTTCTGCCTTGCAGATAAGCAATAAACTCACAACAATTTTATTATCAGCTCATGTCCAACAAATTCTTTAAAAAAATATATTTGGTCATTATTATTTACATTAACTATATACAATTTTCAAACAATCATGTTAAAAAATATTATGCTGTTTTAAAGTCTGAATCAGAGTACGAATGATGAACATTTTTAAACAATCACATTAAAAGAACTATGCTGTTTTAAAATCTGGTGTTTTGTAAAAGCAGTCAAGAGTACCAACAATGAAAATTTTCAAACAATCACATTTTCAAACAATCACATTTTCAAACATTATGCTGCTTTAATGTCTGGCTTTTGTGGAAGCAGTCGGAGAACCAATGATGAAAATCCAAATAGTAAAGTTGAGAGCACCCATTTTATTGTTGTCGATGTTGTCATGCCTCGATCACTGTAAAAATATATATAACTATCATTTAACTATACAATTTAATGACTCTGTGCAGGCAAAAGAATCTCAGTTTTAATGCTTAACACGGCAAAACTATATATTTGTGTTTTGACAATTGTCAATTCTGCCAAATAACCTGTATATGAGAAAAAGGACACAAACATGACTATCTGAGAACAAAAATTAAAAGGTTAAAGATGAGAGAATCAACTTCACAGCACTATGTTTTACCCCATCTAGCTCAGTCTCTGTCAGCAGAACAGTAAGCCATCTGCCGAGAGTCTCGCACAAAGCACAAACTCTGCAACTCCAGCAAAGACACAGCAATGAATCTCTGGAAAAATTGATGGTCTGAGCAACACGGTCCAAATATGAACCCTTGACCTTCAGAGTGCAAAGCTTAACTGCTTAACCATAGAAAATCCCTACCTAAGAACATCAGTGGACTAACATTTCAAACTAGAGGAAACATGCACAAGACTTACTTTTAGGATTTAAAAAAATGCAATGCTATGAACACAGTACATAGTACAGTGCAGACCTGAGAAGGCAAACTCATCTTGGACCAAAGAAATAGTTCTTCATATCAGAAATTCCTCTTATAAGATTTCAAGCATATAGTAATGCATTTACAACGGACAATACAATATTGTTCTTCACAACAGAAATTCACCACATTTGTGATCGCCTTAAACGGTTTGCACTGTATGTGATTTTAAATGTACAACAAAATAATATTTCACTAAATTGTAAAAGGGTGTTCTCTCTCCTGTTTCTTATGGCAGTGGAGCTTGCAAACTCCAATGACACCAAGAGTATGCTAAAGGCCATGTAGCAACTGACTGGGTCTCTCAAACTGGACAGATTGATGCATAGGGATTAGAATAAGTGAGACACAAGACATGCTGCTTTGCAGGTAAAAGAGATAAATTGAAGGCTAGGGAAGATAAGCACTACATATATGTCTGTCAAAATCAGATTCTGGGGTCTATTGCCATAACACAACATAATTTGTTTTATGGTGTGAAATATGCAGGCCCATCACCTCAAAACAAGAACTTAATTTCAGCTGTTTTATACAATATAGTGCCAACATAAACATTTCAATTCATAATCTGGATGTGTGCATTTGTGTGTGTGTTTCAATTATTATGATTAACAAATGATTTCACTTCACTTGGAACATGCTCACAGCACTCATCTCATTTGCAAGCTACATAAATTCCAGCTGCACTTCTCCATTTGTGTACTATCCCCCTTTTTTGCCCTGTGCCCATCCCACTCATGTCTTCACTATAGAGATTACCTTTCCCCTCCCACCATCCCACATTTATTTTGCCTTAGCTTACTTTACTCAGTGGGCTCATTAGTGTAATCGCTAGGAGGTTGCGCTGACAATGTCATGAGCGTGGTTGCGCAAGTGTTCAACACCTGCATTCATCGTCCAGTAAAAGAGGCAAATACTGGCCTCCTATACCTCCAGGCACTGAGGCCAACAAAATGTCATGGTCCTAGCACATCACAGACGCAAACCAGGATCAGGACTTTTTTTTAACATTACTCACAATGTCACTTCCTGTTAGCTGACCTATGGATCCCATGGCAAGTTTTATTTTTGTGCACTAGTATTAAAACACCTCAAGGGCCTCAATTAAGTTGTTTTTTTGTAGTTTTCTTTTTCTTCTTCTTCTGCGTTCATCCGGAGTTTTCTTCGGACGTGATTGCATTGTGCCTGTTTACAGCAGAACTGTGTCCTTGCACCGTTAGGCCAACACATCCGACTTCTGCGGGCGGGCATTTTCTTTTTAATCTAGCCGTATCAGGGTTCTTTAGTTTTTGTGTGTTGATGAAGGCTTTCTAGCCACAATATCCATTCACTTGTGATTGTGCTCTTGTCAAGCTGACCAATTTCACTTTCTGTGTTTGTTGATTTACTCATATTATTATTAATGAGATATTTAAGTCACCTGTTACATACTTTTGTTTCCAATATTTTGCTCCTTGAAAAAGACTGGTCGCAATGTTTGATTTTGTTTGTCGAGTTTCCTACTCACAATTTACGCTCACTTGCTTTTAATATCAACTCGACAGTAGCCACCTCTACTTTAAGTGTCTAGCTATCTTACTTTACATCAATGTTTTCCTGCAATGAATTTGAATAATGAAGACACAAATAGCAGGTTGCACAATTAATGCCTGGTATATTTCTTTGCATCTCATCAGATGCATATAATGTCAATACATAACAAGGCAAAAACAATGAATCCTCCAAGCTGAAATATACAATGTACATATTCCCATGGTAATTTAAACAGTCTGCTATGGTACTTTGAAACTGACTATCATGTCTTTTTGTTTACACAGCAATGGCTTTTAAATACAGACCACAACAATATCTTACTTCAAACCAACACATACTAACTTACTGGCAGACCTTTCCCGCAAAAGCTGCCTGTGTGATGTGAACTATGAGTGTAAAAGCACATCTGCATGGAGAAAAAGACAGGTGAATACTCACGGTTTTACATGTAGTTACATAAACACAACCTCTCTCTCTCTCTCTCTCTCTCTCTCTCTCTCTCTCTCTCTCTCTCTCTCTCTCTCTCTCTCTCTCTCTCTCTCTCTCACTCAACACAACATGTCTACTTACTTATCAAGGGCAACTATCACAGGGACATTGAAGACAGATAGGAAAACTCATCATCAAATAGTGGTTTGCCTTATGCTGAACATTTCCCCTCCCTTAACAGTCATTCAAAAATTTCTCTCTATCATAAGCTAAGTGTCCTGCCTTTGTTGCTGTCATGTATAAATTCTTCTTCTTCTTCTGTGTTCATCCGGAGTGTTTTTTCAGACGTAACTGCGTTGTGCCTGTTTACAGCAGAGCTGCAATACTTGCGCCTTTCGTCTGACACAACCAACTTCTGCAAGCATTTGTTGACAGGGTTAACCTTCCCGGGTATGTATAAATTATCTGTCACATCCTTAATCCATCTACATTGGGTCCTCTTCCTCTCTGTTCCCCAAGCACACTTTCCTCCATAATTATCTTTTCTAGACTTTCAAGTCTTTTTACACGCTCAAAACAATTTTCTTATGTTTGTTTCTTTTAATAACCAATTTTCTTCAATACAGAGGTAGTGTCGGGTGCATCTGTATGTTCTCTTTTCACCAAATGAATTTCCAATACTCTTTTGTAACATGAATATTCAAAGGTGGATATGTGCTTTTCAGCCAGTCTGTTAAACATCCAAGCCTGGCAACCATGTTGAAACAAGAGATATGTAAAGTTTTGGACATGGACAAGCCAATGGATGACGATGATGATGATGACGACGATGATGATGATGATGATGATGATGATGATGATGATGATGATGATGATATGAGCAATATTGCTTTTTGTGGAGCACTGTCTGTTGGTAGCGGTCATACAGACCAGCTGTGATGTATGACAAGTGATATATATCATCACAACAGTTAATTAGTTAGCTAGCTGGCTGATTGGTTGGTTGGTTGGCTGGCTGATTGGTTGGTTGGTTATCAGATTATCCTCCCAGCATATCGAACCATTCAGTCCATAAGTGCCCAGATCTCTTCCTCAGTATCTCCCTCAGTGTGTAGCAGTCGATGACCCTAGTTCTGTTTGGTTGACTATTCTTTTTTGGTCCCCTGCATAGTGCTCTCGTCCGGGTTCACCTCTTTAGACTTGGTGTTCTTCCAGTATGGTTAAGGTTGCAGATTCATAGTCATCACTTGATGCATTTAATCGTCCTGCCTCTCTGAGGGCATTTACTATATCCACCTGGTCCATTGCTCATCCACTTTTCATATTAGCCCAGCTCACAAGCCTATCACATAGTTCATTTCCTCTTACACTTGCATGTCCTGCCACAAAAATTAAGCTGATTTTTGTCAGCTTTGACCTTCTCAGACTCCACCCACTGTCTTTGAACCCAGCTCACCTTGATCTTCCTGAACATGCTAATTGAGTCACTGAGTATCTCATCACAACAGGTTAGTCAATCTGAAGACTGGAGTTGAAGTCCGCTGGTCAAACCATTCCACTGTTCCAATGATCTGAATATTTTCCTTCAGCTCAATATTTACCCCTTTTTAGCATGCGAGTGATGTTGTTTCTTCAATGTCCTCTGCTTTGTTTGGATTTTGTTTTCCATATTTAATTGGGGGGGGGGGGGGGGGGGGGGGGGGGGGAGAGAGAGAGAGAGAGAGAGAGAGAGAGAGAGAGAGAGAGAAGGAGAGAGGGGGGAGGGAGGGAGGAAGAGAGAGAGAGAGAGAGAGAGAGAGAGAGAGAGAGAGAGAGAGAGAGAGAGAGAGAGAGAGAGAGAGAGAGAGAGAGAGAGAGGAGAATAGGCCCAATAAGGTGTGTAAACAAGGTCCTTTCCTTTTACTTACTTACTTAATGATATACATGTCACATCAATAATAGGCAGAATGCATTAATAATTACAGACAAGCATATACTCACAGGTATATACACACATTTGGGTAAGTGGTCCCCATAAACTTCCCATATCTAGCAATAGGTCCCAAGAATGTTGGTATACGTGCTGGAGATAATGTAGCTGTCTGAAAATTTGAAAGGAAAATTAAATTAAATCGGACATTATTCTCACTTTTGCAGCTGCACTATGTAATGCTAATATTAGTCTCACTTACTAGTCTTTCAGTTCTACCTTAACATCTAAAATTATATTCTGGTTAGTTTCTTCTTCTTCGTTCATCCGGTGTGTTTTTTTTCCGGACGTGATTGCGTTGTGCCTGTTTACAGCAGAGCTGCGTTCTTGCACCGTTAGGCCGACACATCCAACTTCTGCGGGCATTTGTTGACCGGGTTAACCTTCCCGGGGTTCTGGTTAGTTTCATTATTTATGAGTATATTTTTAAAACATACTGTTGGTTATGTGTTTGCGTTTTAGACTAACACACTGATCAAAACTCAGCAAATAAAAGTGCTTCACTAGTTTGTTCTAAGTGCTTCATTATTATGTTTAGAGTGCTTTACAATTTTGTTTTAAGAGCTTTACTACTTTCTTTCAAGTGCTTCACTATTTTGTTTTAAGTTACTGAACATGACATTCTGCCATTTTAGATTTGAAGCCTGCTCATAAATTTATTTTTGAAAAGTATATGTGGTGGTTTCCCTTTGACTTCCATATACACATGTGACCTCTTTGTGACCTCTCCCTTTTGACAGAAACTGAGAAAACAGTGGTAACAGACTAAATGTCCCAGCAAAAACATGGCAGGTTTTAAATGAATGCTTCAACATCAACTGAATCACTTGACAAACTATTTAGCAGAGTCTGGGAGACTGAATAATAATGAATTAGTGGGAAACCTAAGAATACATGGAGAACAGAACTAGAGATATCGGGATGACATGGAATGAGCTGTAAGAGATGGTACAAAAGATAGAATAGATTGGAATGAGTCGCTTGCGGGCCTATGCAATAATAAGGTACAAGGCCGGAAGAAATGTGGTATGTGAGATGTTAGTACCATACTAAAGGATCAAACTTCTCTTTGGACAAAAAGTCATTGTGGTTCTAAAGTGTCCTCAGACTGAATCCTACAGGTCTCTAAAAGCATAACCTGTGATGAATGAGAGGTCCAATATAAAAATGTGAGTCTAAGCAGCTATGACATGATGATTCTTTGGGTGAGCGCAGAACCAGAGCATCATGTATCAGCTCTGCATTAATTGAATTCATTCATTGGCACCTTTCCGTCTTGACAGACGATAGTTTGGTACATTGTGCTTCAAAAAGGCTTAATAACTACGATCCATGGCGGTGGCGAGTGTGGCTGGTAAGGTCAATTCTTGCTGCAAATGTTTGCCCACAGTAGGTGCATGTGAAAACATGGTCATTTCCACCATTTTGCACCATCTTACGTCTCTCACACTCTGTGTGTGCTTTATCTGCAATCATTTTCTCCTTTGTCTTTATTCCATTTCTGATAGTTGCCCTCCAAGCAACACGTTCAGCGGCGACGTGTTCCCATTGTGCATTATCAATGCCTGTATCAATCATGTCCCACTTACACACATCTTTGTATCGTAGTAGAGGCCGACCCTGAGATCTCCTACCCGTCTGTAATTCACCAAAAAAGATGTCCTTTATTATTCTACCATCATCCATCCTCCTAACATGTCCTATCCATCTAAGTCTACGAAGACTGAGCATGGAATACACTGTCACACAACATGATCTTTTAATACCAAGTATTCTTCGCATGAAAGCTGTTTAAACGTTTCTCTTGGCGTGAGTAAGTTGTCCAGGTTTCACTGCCATAAAGAAGAGTACTAAGGACACAGGCTTGGTAGACGAGGACTTTTGTTTTGGCAGTAAGCTTCCTGTTCTCCCAGACTCTTTGTGCTAACATGTTCATTGTTGTTGCTGCCTTGCCAATCCTGATGTTGATTTCCTGATCGAGGGATAATTTGCTATTTACCTCTGATCCTAGATATGTAAAATGGTCTACTATCTCCAGTTCGGCGTCGTCAATAAAGATTGATGGTACACCATGTGCACCTTGTGACATAATCTGTGTCTTCTTTTTGTTAATTGTTAAACCAAATTCAGAACAAGCATTGGAGAATGCAGATAGTAGATGTTGTAATTCTTCCTCAGAGTGGGTCGTAATTGCAGCATCATCCGCAAAAAGCAACTCTCTGATTAGTACCCTGCTAATTTTGGTCTTGGCCTTCAATCTCTGAGCATTATAGAGGCCACCATCTGAGCGTGAGTGAATGTAAATACCGTCATCCTGATCACGAAAGGCATATTTCAGTAGAAGTGAAAAGTATATCCCAAAGAGGGTGGGGGCTAGTACACAACCTTGCGTAACTCCACTCTTGATTTCAAACTCTTCTGAAGTTGAGCCATCAAACTTGATTATACCCTTCATGCCTGTGTGGAACGATTCCACAATGGACAGAAGAGTTGGTGGGCAGCCAATCTTCTTTAGTGCTTTGAACAGACCCTCACGGCTGACCAAATCGAATGCCTTTACGAGGTCGATGAAGGCAATAAACAGTGGCTGATTTTGTTCGCAGCATTTTTCTTGCATCTGTCGCAATGAGAATATCATATCAATGGTAGACCGGTTCTGACGGAAGCTGCACTGTGATTCGGGGTAGACTTGATCTCCCAGGACTTGAAGTCTGCGCAGGACAATTCTGGCAAATACTTTCCCAACAATACACAGAAGTGAGATACCCCTATAGTTGTTGCAGTCGCTCCGATCGCCCTTGTTCTTGTATAGCGTTATGATGTTTGAATCTTTGAAATCCTGTGGGACTTGTCCTTCTCGCCAGCATAGCTCTATTAGCTGGTGGATCTGTAGAGCGAGTGTGTCTTGCCCACTCCTGATTACCTCTATTGGAATCCCATCCTTACCTGGAGCCTTGCCAGATGCAAGCTCATTTATAGCACACTTAACTTCTGTTATAGTGGGAAGTGTGTCCAGGTGGTCAAGAGTTAGCAGGGCCTCTATGGCATTGAGGGCATCATCCGCTAGCTTGGTCTCACTTGAGTAAAGCTCTAAATAGTGCTCGACCTATCTATCCATCTGCTGTTTCTTATCAGTGATGATGTCTCCAGTCAAGGTTTTCAGCGGTGCACTTCTTTTGATCATTGGACCACAGGCTTTCTTTATCCCTTCATACATGCTTCTGATGTTTCCCTTATCACTTGCGATTTGAATAGACTCACATAACTTGATCCAATAGTCATTCGCACACTGCCTGGCAGCCTTTTGTACATCCTTCCTCGCTTGCTTCAGCTCACTCAGAGTGTTACGCGTTGGTCTTTCCTTGTTTCTTAAGAGAGCTATCTTCTTTTTATCAATCAAGGGCTGCAGTATCTGGCTGTTTGCCGCAAACCAGTCCTGCCTCTTATGATCCACAGTGCCGTAAACCCCTACCGCTGTTTTATAAATAGTTTCCTTAAGTTTACTCCATTTATCATTTACTATACAATTTTCTGATGTATCATTGAAAAGGAAAGGACTTAAAGGAAAAAGCCCAACAGATGGGGCTGGTTATCAACCAAGATAAGACAGAATATATGGTAATTTCAAGAGACGGAATGGCTAGAAACTCTGGCCACATACAAATAGATAATATGACCATTAAAAGAACGGAAACATACAAATACCTGGGTACGATCTTCAACTGCTCCAACATCATAAGGGAAGAAATACAAACTAGAATCAACTCTGGAAATAAGATATACTATGCACTACAACATCTACTAAAATCAAAGGCGCTATCTCGTAACACCAAAATCACAATATACAAAACACTGATCAGACCAGTTGTGCTGTATGGCTCTGAAACCTGGAGTACAACGAAAGGAGACGAAGCCTTGTTACAAACCTTTGAGAACAAAATTTTAAGACGCATCTTTGGACCCATTAGGGATACACAAAGTGGAGAGTGGAAAAGAAGAAGTAACAAAGACATTTATGATCTGTTTAAGTCCCCGCTAATCACTGGTATCATGAAGGCTAATAGACTACAATGGCTGGGGCATATAGAAAGAATGGAAGATAATAGGGAAACAAAACTCGCTTACACTCAGGAAATAAATGACCGTAGACCCCGAGGTAGACCAAGAAGGCGGTGGAGAGATAATACATGTACAGACCTACAAGCACTTGGAATCAACGACTGGCAAGAGAAGGTCCACCAGAGAGACGAATGGAGACGGATTGTATTTGCAGCAAAGAACCTCAATGGCTCGGAACGCTGAAGAAGAAGAATCATTGAAAACGTCTTGAAGTTGCTGTTGAAATTCAAAGCACTTTCCAGGATCGTGAGTGTTAATAATATTAATCCTGGGGCTAGACTTGTGTTTAGCTGTGTAGATTCTCTTTGGTCTCAGTCTAACCCTTGCAACAACCAAAGAATGATCTGTATCAGTCAGCACTGTGGTAACTTCGAGTTAATGATGTATGGTTCAGATGTTGTCTCCGTGTGATAATGAAGTCCAGCTGATGCCAATGGCTGGATCTTGGATGTTTCCATGTGACCTTATGCATCTCTTTTGTTTTAAAAAAGGAGTTTGTAATAAATAGGTCGTTTCTAGTGCAATGCTCCAGCAGCCTTTGCCCATTATCATTCATGCGACCGATGTTGTGTTTTCCAAGGCACACTGGCCATGAACTCGAGTCCTTGCCCACACGAGCATTGAAATTACCGAGCATATAAATGTAGTCGGATTTTGGAACTGCCTTGATCGCAGAGTCTAGCTGCTCATAGAACGTATCCTTCACATCATCAGAGGAAGCGAGTGTCAGTGCATATGCAGTGAGAATGGTGGCAAATCCACAAGAGGTTGCCAAGCGCAGTGATAACAATCTTTCATTACCTCCAGCTGGGATATCAATCATTCCCAGTAGCGAATTCTTCACTGCAAAGCCCACACCATGTTGCCTTTTTTCTGCCTGCCCTCTTCCCTTCCAAAAAAAGGTGTAATTGTTTTCCCTGAGTGACCCTTCCTCAGCGAGGCGAGTCTCCTGCAGGCCAGCAATATCAATGTTAAGACGATTGAGTTCAGCATCAATCACAGCCGTTTTTCTCACATCGTCAATATTTGTCAAGTCAGTGGAAAAACCTGGACACATGGTTCTCACGTTCCAGGTTGCAAGCCGTAGCTTGAGGTTTCTATTCTTTTTATTAGTACCTGGTGCATTGGTTTTACAGCCTGCGATTCAGATTTTGTCCTAGCCCCAAGCACCCATTGAAGCAGGCAGGCTGTGGCGGATCAGAACCCAATTGGCCGGGGGCTGCCCAGCTTGAGGCGGGCGGTAGCTGATCAGTGACACCTGTAGGTGTCTCCCACCGTCAGAGGCAACGCGTGGCGCCCCATGTCTACGCCAACTGACAAGGACTTATAACCCGTAACAGTTGCCTCTCGCTTTGATTCCGAGACCGGTTAAGACCAGGGATGGAGTTATTGCCTCTCCATAGCACAAAGCCTGGGCTAAAATAAAGAAACCATGTGTTGCCCATGCAGCATGATCCCTCTCTCGGCCTGTCTAGTTCACACCAGAGGAAAGTTAACACCTATACATCTGGAACAAGACAAGCTGCAGAAGCTGCCGGATCAGCAAAGCAATGCTCTAACTGTCCGCCTGTCGGAGCTTCGATCCTAGACCAGCTGCCAACCAAGGCTTAGGGCCTGGTCTGCCCTGCCATGACTTATTTTGTCTTTGGGTTGCATTTCCTCGCACCAGGATAAGGCTAGTACCCTCCCAATTGCGCGCTTCCACCCGAAGCCGTTGGCACAATGTGGGTTGTCGGGTTTGGTAAGCGCCGCCCAACATTCGGCGCTGACAGAAAGCAGGTAGTACCGTCTACTGTCATACGGTAGCTCAGTCATATCTGACTGAATTACTCTTGAATAATGCTGAGGACTAAAGAGGATGCATAAAACTGTTTTTAATTAGCTTCATTGTCATCTCCCAATAGAGTACAGGTCCTCAATAAACTCGTGTTAGGCTGTTTTGTAACTTGGTTCATGATTGGTTAGATTTTTCAGCTAAAGTTGTCTGTGGGGCCAGGTAGTCAGTCTCACCATAACCTATCTTTGTCACCTCTAACAACATCCATGGTAGGCTATAGTTTACAATTTTTTGCATCCCTTATGGGAACACATGGGTGCTCAGAATGGGTTTGGTGGGGTGTTTTCCTCATGGACAGAAGACATGGATAACACTACCATATTCAAATAGCCAGATATTCTATGAAACTATCCAGGAAGGCTATTAGTTAACAAATGCCAGGAAGAAGTATATTAAATATCCATGGCAGGTTATAGTGTTACTATCCTTTGCATCCCTTATGGGAACACATGGGTGCTATGAATGGGCTATTTGAGGGTATATCCCTCACGGATGGAAGTCATGGTCGAAATTACCACATTCAGACAGTTGAATATTCTATGAAACTATCCAGGAAGGCTAACCTATTTACCAGGAAGAAGTCTGGTGTGTCAGCTGAACGGTACCAAAGCCTTAGCTCTGCAGTATGCTTATACAATGCACATAATATCAATAATTATTTTTTAAACCAAATGCACAAAGACGAAGAGTACATGGAGAAGATGAATAATGAGAAGAAGAAGAAGAAGAAGAAGAAGAAAAAGTGTAATACTACACATCCCTACACTATGATGCAGGGCACAATGTAAACATCATAACTGCTTACAAGGCACAAATAAACAAATGAGCAATCCATTATCTAAGATAATAATAGGCACAATATTTTGTAATTATAAGGCGAAAGGTATGAGAGTATGACCTTTTCAAAACCTGTTAACAAAGTCACTTCAGCTGGTAACAGACTAGGAAAATGTGGTCTTAGAGAAATAAACTACAACAAAGGACTATTATTATCTAACAGGAATAGAAATACATTTAATTAGCATTGGAAAACAAACTGATTAATAAATAGCTTGACATAGCAAAGTCATTGCCAGAATTATGGATAAGCTAAAATAGAAATAGTCAAAATAAAACAAAAAAACAATATAAGTTAACTATTAAGTGACATCGGATGATTAATTGTCTTAAGTGACATCTCATATCTGCCATGGGCTTATATACGTATTTCATGTCTTTTTCATATGGTTTTGATTAATGTTCTTGTAACACCTGCAGCTCTCAATAGCTCAGCATTGTATTCATCTCTGTTCATGAAATTGCCAATATTCTTCTCAAATATCACATCTTGGAGATTCCAATTTATTCAAAATTGCATTATGTCACTATCGTCCAGCATTGCATCCATACAGAGAGAAGAACAGTCTATAAAAAAAGACCTTTAGTAGGGACTTCGTAACTAGGGAAGGACGCTGTTTTCAGAAAGTTCAAGGTCATTGGGTTCACAGACGACTTCCTGTGGCCCGTGAGTGCAGTGTATGAAAATTACGTTCTCGTGTTTCCTATTGGATAAATGCGAAACTATTTTTATGAAAATTGCGAATGACAACTTTAACCATGGTTCAAAGGTCAATCTCACCTAGCGTGGCAAAGAGCACTTGAATAGTTTTCATTCTCGAGAACAGGTTGAACTCTACTGCTCAAGGTAAGAAAGTTTATAGTTTGCCTTGTCTATTATCGAATTCATTGTATTTTATACCACATTTTTGAATTCTGTGCCCATTTTTACATTTAAATGTAGATTTTCAACAAGCTGCGTTATGCTAGTGGTGTAAAATAAAAATGTTTTGTGTGATGGGGTGGCCCACCCAATGAGTACTTTTCATGACAGGGAGATTATTCAGTGATCCCAATGGCCGAGTTGTGACATATTGGATGGATTTCTGTTTTTATTAATAAAACAAAGAGATTTAGAATCCTAAATTAAACAGAATATCAATGTACGTTTAAATTTTATAAATAAATTATTTTATTGCTTTAATCATGCCAAATGCCTTAAAATTTATGGAAGTCAATTCAGTTTTCAAACCCCTTCACAGGTCCATGGATGAATTTAATTGACTTCCTGACAGATCTATTTGTCTCTGTTATTATTTGAATTATCTTCATTGTACTTTTTCTTGCATTTATGAATTCTTTGTCCATTTTTACACATTATATTGAAGTTTTAACAAGATTCATTATTCTAGGGTGTAGAAAAAAAAATATTTTATGAGACCACCTGGTTACACTTTTATGATCAGGGAAAATTCACAATGGCGGCATCCCAGCCAGCATATCAGAAATTTCTTCAGATAATTTATGTTGTTGCTTGATTTATCAGTAGTCATTAGAATTAAATTTTCTACATCTGCAACCATTTGTTGTATTATTACATTTGTGATTTTATTTTCTATTTCTCTTAGATTAATCAATCATGGCAAGGAAGAGGAATCTTGATCATCTAAGATCTCATCTGTCGGTGTTTGAACCTGAATATCCCATTGAGAAAGGCTACGCTGCTCGGCTGTTGATTGCGGATGGTCGTACTGTAACAGATGTGCTTAATGAAGTGAGAGCCATTGTGCAGGCGAATAATCCCAGCAAGGAGTTACATGAGAGAAGTCTTTCAACTCATTTGTATGAATTAAAACAAATTATATTACGTAAAGAATTAAATTTAGCAGCAGAATGGCAGTCACTTATTAGTCTCTTCCTTGAACTACGTTCAGTAGTTTGCCATTGCTTTCTGAACGACCGGCGCCTATACCTTTTTCGAAAAAAACCAGCACCACTGTGTTTCGAACCCGGGTATACAGGCTCACAAACCGCGTTCGCAAGCCCTTAGCCACAGAGACCGTTTCTTTTCTCGTCAGATTTAAATTTAATAATTTATAACTTCTTCATGTTATCTATCTTTATAATTTTAAGATCAATTTATTATAATGTAAAACATTTTTAAAATAAATATACCTTTAATTATTAATGTATAAATTCTTCATGTTATTTTACAGCATTTTTTTTTTTCAGATTTAGTAATCTATTTATTTTCTCTTTTCAGGTTCTGGAAGACAGAAGAGATATTGAATGCCAAGACAGGTCAGTCGCCAACAGAGGTAGTATTTCTCTAATTAAGGACATTTTTCTACGGTGAGTTGAATTTATACCTTTATAGTTTTAATATCTATTTATTATACTGTAAAACAAAGGTTTTTTAATACATATTAAAATTAAAAAATTTGTTGCGTACCCCTTACGGGACGTTGGAGTCAACACCAGCATTTTCAGCTGCTGTTGATGTACTAGGCAAGTGTTACGTTCAGTAGTTTGCCATTGCTTTCTGAACGACCGGCCCCTATACCTTTTTCGAAAAAACCAGCACCACTGTGTTTCGAACCCGGGTATACAGGCTCACAAACCGCGTTCGCAAGCCCTTAGCCACAGAGACAGTTTCTTTTCTTGTCAGATTTAAATTTAATAATTAATAATTAATAACTTCTTCATGTTATCTATCTTTATAATTTTAAAATCAATTTATTATAATGTAAAACATTTTTAAAATAAATATACCTTTAATTTCTTTTTCTTTTCTCCTCATATTTACAGTTCACAATTTTTTTTTTTTTTTTTAGCATATCCTTTACAGGACTTAGCTGTCAACACCAGCATCTTTCAGTTGTATGTTGATCTCTTGGCAAGATTACGCTCAGTAGTTTGCCATTGCTTTCTGAGCGGCCGGCTCAGTATCCCGCAAGTCACGAGCGGGGGTCGAACCGCCTCAGCTCTCGCTCCGCTACGAGACTCTGCGTGATAAACGGGATTACAGAGAGAAAGTGTTGTAACCCCACAGCCAGAGAGACCGGCAGTTCACAATTAATAATGTATAAATTCTTCATGTTATTTTACAGCATTTTTGTTATTTTTTCAGATTTAGTAATCTTTTTATTTTCTCTTTTCAGGTTCTGCCAAGACAGGTCAGTCGCCAACAGAGGTAGTATTTCTCTAATTAAGGACATTTTTCTACGGTGAGTTGAATTTATACCTTTATAGTTTTAATATCTATTTATTATACTGTAAAACAAAGGTTTTTTAATACATATACAGTGTCATTAATTTCTTTTTCATTTTTCTTTTGTCGTCAGATTTAAATTTAATAATTAATAATTTATAACTTCTTCATGTTATCTATCTTTATAATTTTAAGATCAATTTATTATAATGTAAAACATTTTAAAAATAAATATACCTTTAATTTTCTATTGCACATTGAACAATTCAGTCCATAAATGCTCGGTTTATTATTCTTCTTTGGCTTTCTGCATAGTGTTCTTATTTGCCAAATGTCTTTTAATTTGCTGTTCATGCATCCTGCCCATGGTTGTAGATTCAGTTATTACTTGTCTCTGTCTCAAACTACGTTATTGCTTTACTGTCTGCCAGGACATTCATAGTTAGGTTACTTGTGTGCACTTCCTGTATAGTTGGATGCAAACTGAAAAAGACGTACAGAAATCTGAAATGCACAAATAATGATAATGTATAATAACTTCTTCATGTTATTTTACAGCATTTTATTAAATTTGTTTTTTTCACTTTCTTTTCAGGTTCTTTTCAGGATCATCATTTTCATTCAACTGATGTCACCTGTTGATTCCAGAAACTCTACCACATTATGCATATGTATTATATATGTTATATAGTATTAATAAAGATTACTAACTGAAAAGAAAACTCTTTTAGTTTAGTACATTTTCGTCTGTTGACACTTATGCAAATTTAGTAATTTTATTTTAAACGAACCTCATAACAACTATTCATCACTGCAGTAATTATCGGTGGCCATTTTGAATTGCTAATTAGGTCACCACACATTATACTGACACAGCAAAGAGACCATAAGGTCTGTAGCATTATTCCGCACAATACCAAATTCATCTTGTAATTTTTAAAGCTAAAATTTAGAAAACGTAGGCTAATTTGTGAAATAGTAATTAATTAGCGGCCATTTTTAATTGCTAATTAGGTCACCACACATCATACTGACACAGCAAAGAGACCATAAGGTCTGTAGCATTATTCCGCACAATACCAAATTCATCTTTTAATTTTTAAAGCTAAAATTTAGAAAACGTAGGCTAATTTGTGAAATAGTAATTAATTAGCGGCCATTTTTAATTGCTAATTAGGTCACCACACATCATACTGACACAGCAAAGAGACCATAAGGTCTGTAGCATTATTCCGCACAATACCAAATTCATCTTTTAATTTTTAAAGCTAAAATTTAGAAAACGTAGGCTAATTTGTGAAATAGTAATTAATTAGCGGCCATTTTTAATTGCTAATTAGGTCACCACACATCATACTGACACAGCAAAGAGACCATAAGGTCTGTAGCATTATTCCGCACAATACCAAATTCATCTTGTAATTTTTAAAGCTAAAATTTAGAAAACGTAGGCTAATTTGTGAAATAGTAATTAATTAGCGGCCATTTTTAATTGCTAATTAGGTCACCACACATCATACTGACACAGCAAAGAGACCATAAGGTCTGTAGCATTATTCCGCACAATACCAAATTCATCTTGTAATTTTTAAAGCTAAAATTTAGAAAACGTAGGCTAATTTGTGAAATAGTAATTAATTAGCGGCCATTTTTAATTGCTAATTAGGTCACCACACATCATACTGACACAGCAAAGAGACCATAAGGTCTGTAGCATTATTCCGCACAATACCAAATTCATCTTGTAATTTTTAAAGCTAAAATTTAGAAAACGTAGGCTAATTTGTGAAATAGTAATTAATTAGCGGCCATTTTTAATTGCTAATTAGGTCACCACACATCATACTGACACAGCAAAGAGAACATAAGGTCTGTAGCATTATTCCGCACAATACCAAATTCATCTTGTAATTTTTAAAGCTAAAATTTAGAAAACGTAGGCTAATTTGTGAAATAGTAATTAATTAGCGGCCATTTTTAATTGCTAATTAGGTCACCACACATCATACTGACACAGCAAAGAGACCATAAGGTCTGTAGCATTATTCCGCACAATACCAAATTCATCTTGTAATTTTTAAAGCTAAAATTTAGAAAACGTAGGCTAATTTGTGAAATAGTAATTAATTAGCGGCCATTTTTAATTGCTAATTAGGTCACCACACATCATACTGACACAGCAAAGAGACCATAAGGTCTGTAGCATTATTCCGCACAATACCAAATTCATCTTGTAATTTTTAAAGCTAAAATTTAGAAAACGTAGGCTAATTTGTGAAATAGTAATTAATTAGCGGCCATTTTTAATTGCTAATTAGGTCACCACACATCATACTGACACAGCAAAGAGACCATAAGGTCTGTAGCATTATTCCGCACAATACCAAATTCATCTTGTAATTTTTAAAGCTAAAATTTAGAAAACGTACGCTAATTTGTGAAATAGTAATTAATTAGCAAAATAATTAGCGGCCATTTTTACTTCCTAATTAGGTCACCAGACATCATATCAAAAAATAAATAACATGACCAGTTAGGCCTTGCAACCCCGATCGCAGTGATGTATGGTTGCTAAGATGTTCGTTTATAAACAAAACAGATAGTCTCAAAAAACACCAAAATTTTGATAATCTGGGCCAGATTTTGACCAGGACGCAAAAAAATCCTTCAGTGAGCACTCTTTTGTGAAAATTTTAGTCCAAAGGTCACGACACTCAAATTTACATAACTCAGCTTAGAATCGAGATACATAACTCATTGAGGTACCGTTAGATTTGGTTTTTCAAGGCCTATCTATCTGTGGTTCTCCCAATAGTAAATGATCAATTTGAAAATCATGATCAGAAAGCCTACCTTTAGTAAGCAGATTATTGTAGAATAAATATGCTGAGTGTGACACTGTGAGCTGTGAATTTCACTTTAAATGTTTTTTGTTTGTGTCAATGGTGACTGGTGAAATGCAGATTCAGAAAAATAACTAAATATGATAACAACTTGAAACCAGTTTATTTTTATACATACATTGTCCCTTTATTTCTCAACATAATTTCCACCAACATTGATGCACTTATCCCATTGTTTTATCAGTCTTCCCAAACCGGCTGCATGGAACTGCATGCCCTGTTTTCATTTACCTGCCATCCCACAGAACTGTGTGACTTACTTATTGACTTGCCCTCGTAACTTTTTCTATCCAGCTATGCACCGCTTTACGGGACAAACATTTGTCAGCATAAACACTGAAAACCCACCTTGGTGGGAGACATTTCGCAAATGACGTAGAAGTTGAATGTGAAGTGAAAACATGGTTTAGAAAACAGAGCATACAGTTCCATGCAGCCGGTTTGGATAAAAAAAACAAGTGGATATTATTTTGTGCTTTTTTTTCCGAAGTAACCCATTTTTTTGTGGATTTTTTAGTTCTAAAATGGCCAGCTTTGAACCCGAAGACGTACTAGCATTGACTAGCTCTGATAGTAGCGATTTTGTCAGTTCAAGATTGTCAGATAATGACTTTAGTGATACAGAAAGTGCCCATGAGGATTTCAACTTCGTGTCCCCGTAGTTTTGTGTATTGGGAATAAAAAGGATCATTTTATCTATACCCATTCATGGCAATGGCCGGACTAAAAAACATGTCACCAGTTGATAGCCAACCTATTACAAATGTCAATAGGGACTTCATAGGTGTTGTTTATTTAACCATAAGTGTTTAAAATTATTCTAAAGTGGTGTAGGTATTCAATGAGGAAATTTTAGATGAGTACCATTTTTTAAAAATATTTAGTACCAATTCATACATAGTGGTATGAAATATTTTATTTTTCACAAAATACAAATGAGGTCATCAAATTTGCATAAACATGAACAAAACAACTTCAATCATACACAGAAATAAACTTGACTATATCCTCTTTAAGAATATATATACTTGTATATATCTATATAGGGTTCTAATATATTTTTTTTTAATTTATAAAATTGTCACTTCAGTCATTTCTGTACTCCAAAGAAATGGCTCTGTCTTCTTCAGAGGGAAACCTAAATTTGGCCCAATGTTGTTCTGTCCTAAAAGGGTTAATTAGGTCACGACACATTCTATCGTAAAATAAATATTATGTCACCCCGGACGCAATGATATATGGCACTACGTTGTCTGTTTAAAAATAAACAAGCCACAGTAATAGAAGGCAAATAATACACAATTGGCGGCCATTTTAAATTGTTAATTAGGTCACGGCACATCCTATCGAAAAATAAATATTATGTCAAGTTAGGCCTCGCCACCCCAGACATAATGATATATATGGTACTACGTTGTCCGTTTAAAAATAAACAAGCCACAGTAATAGAAGGCAGAATTTCTCAGCTTCCAATTTAATGAGCCACGATAAAATCTCCCCTATCTTTTAGGACATCATTACACTTCCTGATATTAAATAACGTCAACAAAAAATTCATAACTCCGCTTAGAATTAACCCTTATAACCCTACGGGGCCGGAATATCGGCCCTGACGTCACCACACGGTCGTAGTGAAAAACCCGATTCGGCCGATTTAGCCGATCCCGTTGTAAGAACTGCTTTGATTGGTTTGCTTTTAATAGTACAGGCCAATCAAATGCTTCCTTGCAATCGTCAGCCATTTTTGCCGCCACATTGGCGTTTCTAGCATGATTCAGACAAGTGGAGATTATTTTGTGCAGTTTTTTCAGAAGTAACCCATTTTTTCGTGGATTTTTGAGTTCTAAAATGGCCAGCTTTGAACCCAAAGACGTACTAGCATTGACTAGCTCTGATTGTAGCGATTTTGTCAGTTCAGGACTGTCAGATAATGACTTTAGTGATACAGAAAGTGCCCATGAGGATTTCAACCTCGTGTCCCCGTAGTTTTGTGTGTTGGGAATAAAAAAGATCGTTTTATCTATACCCTTTCATGGCAATGGCCGGACCAAAAAACATGTCACCAGTTGATAGCCAACCTATTACAAATGTCAATAGGGACTTCATAGTTGTTGTTTATTTAACCATAAGTGTTTAAAATTATTCTAAAGTGGTGTAGGTATTCAATGAGGAAATTTTAGGTGAGTACCATTTTTTAAAAATATTTAGTACCAATTCATACATAGTGGTATGAAATATTTTATTTTTCACAAAATACAAATGAGGTAATCAAATTTGCGTAAACATGAACAAAACAACTTCAATCATACACAGAAATAAACTTTACTATATCCTCTTTAAGAATATATATACTTGTATATATCTATATAGGGTTCCAATATTTTTTTTTTTGAATTTATAAAATTGTCACTTCAGTCATTTCTGTACTCCAAAAAAATGGCTCCGTCTTCTTCAGAGGGAAACCTAAATTTGGCCCAATGTTGTTCCGTCCTAAAAGGGTTAACGTACATTCTTTGTTGACATAACGTAGGATTCGTCTTGTCAAGCTGTATCCAACTGTTATGATTTCATAAGTAAAAACCTAATTTTTAAATATTGACCAAAATTGCTAAGTCTTTATGATATAATTAAAAAGACTCAAAAAGAGTCCGTGAAATGCATACACAATAACTTACAACGAGAAGCCCAATGCCGAATACATTGAAAAGCATCCAAAATGTACTAGGCCATGTAAAGTAATGTGGGTTAAATGTCTGTTGCAGTGACGGTGGTTGAATTTTCCTCTTCGAACCACCTTTAGTTCGTCTTTCTGCTGCCATTTGGATCACAGAAAGTTCTCTACTCTAATCTGATAATCGAGAATCTGCATTTCCGTGTTTCCTCCATAATCGATACTTCCTTGGTAATGCTACCATCGCCACGTAATCGAATCGAGGTTATAACTTGGATATTATACTCGATACTTATAGTATGTGCCGGAAGTGTAGAGGTCGGCGTGGCCGAGAAGTATAAACAATATAAAATGACACAAAGTAGTGCAGCTTTACATAACAGAATTACGACACGTACAGGACGTTGCGGCGATTAGCCTTCATCAGCAAACAAACACATTCACAAAACACAACATATAGTCACGGAGATCTCCTGTGACAACATTAAAACGTGAAGACAGGACGAGAAGAATAAAAAGATGAAAAAATAAAAGCATTGAAGAGAAAATGAAAATTGGAAAAAATGTTCCTACTTACCTCAGTGGAAAAAATGTTCCTACTTACCTAATGAGAAGAGGCATTGGAAAGCATCGTGACAACTGGAAAGATCGAGGGGAAGAGAGGCAGACCAAGAGAAATGATGCTGGATGGACTGAGACGGTGGCATGGAGGAGTATCAGCAGCAGAGTTGATCCAGAATACCAAATACCGAGATCTGTGGAGAGCCATGAACGCCTACGCCAGCCGGCACGGCACTTGATGATGATGACTTACCTCAGAATTCCGAGCTGTGTATGAGAAGTGTAACGCATCGCGCTTAATAAAGTTTTAGTTTAGTCGACGGATCAACATCACGGCACACGGGTGTATACCCATAAGTGCTCCATTCTACTCCTAACTCAGCCTGAGTCCGGAGAATCTCAGCTCAGTGCAGGAACCCCGTAGCACCGGCGAGGATCCTGAAATACTTTGGGTAGATTTTTAACTCTAAATTTTGCTCGGGCGTACTTTAGAAGGTTGTGTAGGGATTCAGTTTGAACACTGGTCTTTTGGACTTAAATGTTGACTTCTAGTTCAGCAAGCAATGGCAAGCTAAGATTTTAAGTACCTAAGGACAATTCATTAGCTGCGAATCTTGGACAATTAGTAAACAAGCTTAACGATCCCAGGAAGCCTTGGAGGTGTGGTTTTATAGAAGAATGCTGAAAATTAGTTGGACAGCCAAAATGAGCAATCTCGACGTTTTAAAGGAAGCTGAGTCGCAAAGACAACTTATCACAAACATCAGAAAGAAGCAGCCATCATTTTTTGTTTTGTTTTTTCCACGTTATGAGAAGACAAAAACTGAAACATATTGTGACGACCGGAAAGATTTGCGGAAAGAGAAATGGAGAAAGACAGCTTGAGAAGATTCTTGACAGTCTTGTATCATGGTACGGAAGGGAGTCAACACACGAATTGATCCATGACGTCGGAAATCGCAATTTGTGGAGAGGCATGATCGCCCACGCCAGCCAGCAAGGCACTGGAAAATGATGAAGGACAATTATACCATCAGATGGACGGTGCACAACAAACATTATGAACAGAATAGGGCTAGTAAAAGCCGCATTTCAGAAAATGAAAGGTATCTTATGCAATAAGTCACTATCTTTGAATGTAAGAATGAGAGTACTGAATGCTATATAAAACCTGTTTGGCTGTATGGCAATCAATCTTGGAATGTAAAAGAGCATATTAGAAAGAACTTGGAAGCAACAGAGGTGCAGTTCCTGAGACGAATGTTTCAAATTCATTGGATTGCCAGAGTAATTAACAACGACTGCCTGGAAGAGGCTAATGAAACTGGACCATTATATTCAACAATACTAATGAGACAAACAGCTTTCTTTGGTCATGTTATGAGAAGAAAAGCATTGTAGAACATCGTGACAACTGGAAAGATCGAGGGGAAGAGAGGCAGGCCGAGAGAAATGATGAGGGATGGATTGAGACGGTGACATGGAGGACTATCATCAGCAGAGTTGACCCAGAACACCAATGACCGAGATCTGTGGAGAGACATGAGCGCTTACGCCAACTGGCAAGGCACTTGATGATTATAAATTTGCTATTGCTTTCTACAACTGACTGGTGTGTGAAGCCCACTACCTCATCGTCAGAACACAGGATGTTAAACGCTACAACCCTCTCGGCCATGGTGACCTCTTACTATCTAAACAGCCGGGAAACAAATATTAACAGAAGCATCACCAACGTCTTCTATCAGATCACAGAGAGGATTGGGGAGTCGTGATCGCCTATATCTGCTCCAAATCATACACATGAAGAAGAAGACGATGACTGAACTGTTGTTCTGTCTCTCTGTGTATGCTGTATGTGTTCGAATTTCTATGTACGCTATATGTGTTCGAATTTCTGTGTATGCGGTATGCATTCGAATTTCTATATTTGCTTTATGTGTTCGAATTTCTATGTATGCTGTAAGTGTCCGAATTTCTATATATGCTGTGTGTGTTCAATTTTTATACAGTATATGCTGTCTTGTGTTTGAATTTATATTTTTCGAATATCTGTATAAGTTGTACGTGTTCGAATTTCTATGTATGCTGTATGTATTAGAATGTCTATGTATATGTGTTAGTTAGCCAGTCGTGCTTCCGACTTCATGGCAAAGGGTAACCCCATTATGCACCGTTCCTGTGTCAGTGAACATCACACAAAATGCTCCTCACTGCCCCATGTGAAAAGTTGAACAGGCAGGAGTCTCGACAAACCAACACCCCGCGCAGGTATACTATGCATAACGTATGCTGTGAGTGTCCGAATTTCTATATATGCTGTGGGTGTGTGTGTTAGAATGTCTGCATATGCCTATACTGTATGTGTTCGAATTTATATATATGCTGAATGCGTTCGAATTATCACCACAAACCCAAAACGCCTGAAGGAGTACAAGGGGATACAATATGTTTTACGTTTTTTTTTAAATAATTAACAACCCATTTTTTTCCGAGTAGTATACTGCCGGTGTCTGTAACGAAGGTGTACGAACGCTAATCACAATACCGCATTCGAATTCAACTGTAAGCGATTTGGAAGCAGACCACCTTGTATTGATATGTAACAATAGTTGAGGGCTGAGTGGTCTCGAGGTATGGTGTCCGCCTCGAGTGCTGGAGGTTCCGGGTTCCGGGTTCAGGCCCCGGTGAGGACCGGGATTTATTTAAAAAATCCACCTGGACTTCCAGTAATAAAATTTCCCCTGGTCTCTGGGTAGTGAGATCGGACGCCCGTGTGTATTGTTGCGCGCGTAAAAAATCCCTTGGCAGTTGGAAATGGAAAAGAGTAGCCTAACGGCGCTGTCCGGGCAAAATTTCGAGTTAAAAATCTACCCAAAGTATTTCAGGATCCTCGCCGATGCAACGGAGTTCGTGCATTGAGCTGAGTTTTTCCAGACTCAGGTTTGAGTTAGGAGAAAAACGGAGCACTTATGGGTTAAACCGTGTGCCGTGATGTTGATCCAACGACTAAACTAAACTAAACTATGTAACAATAGTATGAGCGTCAGTCATTCAGAAAGCAATGGCAAACTACTGAAAGTTAACTTACCCGGTAAATGACAAACAGCCAAAAATTCATGGGGTTAATGCATCGCCCCGTAAAGGACATGCAACAAACTTTAGTAGGCTAGTTTTTTGCTATCAGTTTAGGGCAGTCTACATTCTTCTTCAGGAGCCGAGGCAGTCCAGTTGCCACACCGCTTGCTTACTGGCCTAGTGGCCATGTGTTCAAATCCCCCTCGATATGGTTTTTTTTTGGTTTGTTCATGATTGACATGAGCTCAAAGTATGACCCAGCCTAACATGGGTGCTTGAAAATGTTAAGGGAAGTAAAAGCAGTCTGTGTGAAATTGATCACATGGGGTGTCGATTGTTCTATAATACGAGGGTAAGTTAATCATAAGTAAGTCACAAATGGCTGTAGAAAAATAAATAAATATGATAACACATTAAAACCAGTTTATTTTTATACATACATTGTCCCTTTATTTCTCACCATAATTTCCACCAACATTGATGCACTTATCCCGTTGTTTTATCAGTCCTCCCAAACCGGCTGCATAGAATTGCGTGCCTTGTTTTCATTAACCTACCATCCCACATAACTGTGTGACTTACTGATTGACTCACCTCCGTAACGTTTTCTGCCCAGCTATGCACCGCTTTATGGGAAATCGCTAGGGGCCAAGTCCAATGAAATCTCACTTTGGCGGGAGACATTTCGCGAATGACGCCGAAGTTGAATGTGAAGTAAAAATGTGGTTTATAAAACAGAGCACACAGTTCTAAGCAGCCGGTGTGGGAGGACTGATAAAACGATGGGATAAGTGCATCAATGTTGGTGGAAATTATGTTGAGAAAAAAGGGACAATGTATGTATAAAAATAAACTGGTTTCAAATTGTTACCATATTTAGTTATTTTTCTACAGTCATTTGTGACTTACTTATTGACTTACCCTCGTACATGGGACTAGCACAATATGCATGTTTCACACCCACAGTGACTCAAGGTGTGAATATTTGTTTTACTTTGTTTTCAATATTCTGTTCAGCCCTCCTGGGGTATAACTGTGATATGTATTGTAGATAGAGCCGACTGTGTGGCTAAATGGTTGCGGACGCAGTTCGTAATCCCGCATACCACGTTCGTAACACAGCTGCGTGAGATTTGGCAGCCGCCAACCTTGCTTTGGTGTAAATTGGTATGAGTGCCTGTCGTTCAGAAAGCAATGGCAAACTATTGAACGTAAACTTGCCAAGAAATCACAAATAGCCACACACACACAAAAATGATGGAGATGACTGCAACGTCAGGTACATAATATGCGTATAACTATTGTAGATAGGTGAGCGTTCTTATTTGATACCGTTCCTGTGATTATTCTGTTGTTGTTTTCATTCTGTCTCATCTGGTGACACCAACATATTTTCTCACTTTTGTTCGCATATCCTTTACAGGACATCGCTATTAACATCATCATCTTTCAGCTGATTGTTCATTTCTTGGCAAGATTACGCTTTGTAGTTTGCCATGGATTTCTGAGCGACCGGCTCACATACACCGCAAGTTACCGATGCGGAGAGAATCGCTACCAATTCTCGCGCACGTCACGTTACTTACGAGAGTATACGGGATTACGGAGAAAGTCGTGGAACACCAAGACCAGGGAGATCGGCCTTTTCTCACTATATTAGACATATTGTCACTGTCTATGGTATAGTCTATGAGTTAAATTATGCGTGTTGGCTAGTAGACAGGCCTAGTTGAGTTAACTGATTCAATACAAATCAAATGGTACGCTTGGACCAGACATAGTACACAATAAAATGAACAAGATTTATACTGTATATTTCCTTCCACTGAGCATTAAAACCGGAAGATAACACGAAGTAAAACAAATAACATGCTGACCCTTTTTTCATATCCTATTTACAGGACACTGCAGTCATCACCAGCATTTTTCAGCTGCTGTTGATGTCTTGGCAAGTTTTACGTTCAGTAGTTTGCCATTGCTTTCTGAACGACCGGCTCATATACCTTTCCGTAAGAAACCAACGCCACGTGATCCGCTGCCGAATCTCGCGCAGCTGTGTTTCTTACGTGGATATAAGGAACTACGAACAGCGCCCTTAAATCATTCGCTAGGGAGCCCGCCATATTGGCCCTAGTATGACGATATATCGTAATACTGAATTCTGTTCAAGTGGGAGGTACTATTTGACCATATATTATCTTTCGGCATTAGATCGGTTCATGTAACCGCGTGTATTCATACAAGAGTCTCGATATTCCGCCTGGATACAGATCATGTTTCGCAATGTCTAAAGAAGAAGACTGAATCTCCGTGGCGTTGTGAGTACACCACCTGCCTAACGCTCTGAATGTTGTCGGTTCGATTCCGGGCTACGACATTCAGTTCACGAATGCAATGTACTCCGAGACTGCTGGGGGATTGACAGGGTTGTCCATGGAACATAATTCACATTGCGTGGTAATTTATGCATGTCTCATCCCATTCCGCCCCATGGGACTTTCCCCATGGGAATAACTCTGGCACTCCCTCACCATGCTCTCCATAATCTTGCGTAAGCAACAACGTAGGGTTGAATCTGAGCTTACTGGCTTTATCCGTTCCCTGCTTTCTAGAGAGATACCACGCCACTGACCTATGATTTTATTTTATTTTTTTTTTGGTTCCCAGGACTGGCTAAAAATCATTAAATCATTAAGGTCTTGCCTTCGGTCGGGGACCTAGATTTATGACACCGAAAAGACGGCGTTTTACTGCTCTAATTATGTTTATGGTAGCGTTAAATTCATTTATTGTAAACAATCACTGAGATAACTAGGTTCTGGTGCTTCAACTTTCCCTCGATTATTTTCACCTCATAGGTAGTCTCTCTGAGCATCCCCTCCCTCCCCGTTCCTTGCTTTGAACTCTAGCGTAGACCACGCTGGACTGGCTAGCTTTCCCTATCACTGGTGTCCCTCGCCATCTGACTTCTGAGGTACTTGTAATTTACTCCCCCAAGTCAAGGACGATAAATAAGCATGTTAGTCCAACTGACCGATGAAGGGGTTTAAACCTGCTACCTCGCCATCAGCCCACAGGAAGTTTCATAACGAGCGCTCTTCTCCATTCGGTCATGCATTGAGCTGGAGTCTGCTGACAATCAAATACCTAAAACATGTGGAGGAAACATGACCAACCTGGGCCTTATCTCTGCCAGTCTATATAAGTATAAGCTCTGCTGGGTCATGAGTTTGTTGCATCATTTTGCAGATGTCTAGTTCCTTTAGTCGTTTAGTCGTTGGATCAACATCACGGCACACGGTTTAACCCATAAGTGCTCCGTTTTCCTCCTAACTCAAACCTGAGTCTGGAGAAACTCAGCTCAATGCACGAACTCCGTTGCGTCGGCGAGGATCCTGAAATACTTTGGGTAGATTTTTAACTCGAAATTTTGCCCTGGCAGCGCCGTTAGGCTACTCTTTTCCATTTCCAACTGCCAAGGGATTTTTTACGTGCGCAACAATACACACGGGCGTCCGATCTCACTACCCAGAGACCAGGGGAAATTTTATTACTGGAAGTCCAGGTGGATTTATTAAATAAATCCCGGTCCTCACCGGGGCCTGAACCCGGGACCTCCAGCACTCGAGGCGGACACCATACCTCGAGACCACTCAGCCGAGTCTAGTTTTGTAATTGTCTAGAGGGTAAATGTCTAGTTCCATTCCCAGCCTTGCTCACCCCGCTGGTTTTTGAGCTTGGAGACGGCAAGGAGAACTCTGCAACAGCTCCCGAAGATATGGGACGGGGTTGGGAAGAAAGTCTGTACACCAACCTTGCCCCGATTGATGCAATCCCGTCTCAGGGCTCATACAACATGGCCTGAATGTCATTGCCACAGACTTATGAGTAAAATCTCAAACTTCCAGGGGAATTAACCAAACAACAACCAGCATTTAAGGCATGTTCACGTGTTTCTTCGCTGTATAAGTTTGCTAGAGTGTTTACTACACTACAGTCTTTCCAGTAAGGCAACTGTTTGCCAGTTCCGTTGATGACTATCGTAGGCGCGCCTAGCCGAGTAGTTAAAACGTCTGGATTCCACTCGGGAGACCCGGGTTCGTGTCCTCGGTAAGGTGATGTATTTTGTTTTCTGTCGGAGGGAAAAAGAACACCCAAACCTGCACGTTCGCGGCGACTACACCTGCCAGGCGGCCTTAATTATTCAGGCTCTAGACCCCCACCCCTCCTTTTTTTCTCCCTTCTCGTGTTCTACACCGCCAGGTACCGTAGGCAGTAATGCCAGTTGATGATTTATGTAATGCCAGGCAATAAATCGTGCAATCTATTGTTTGTGTCTTCGTTATTCAAGTTGATGACTTGTCTTGCAACAGATTTATCCAATGAATGTTTCAGTTAAGTTCCCTATTCTGGTCATGTCTGTGTCCATGTTTAAGCCATTCATGTTAGCACCTTTGGGTTTCCATTGTCTTTATCTTTGAGACGCGCGAGACATGTGACGAAGGGGTAACGAATGCCACTCACCACCCCGCATACTGCGTGCGCTGATTCCCGTGTAATGGTATTCAGAAAGCAATGAAAAACTATTGAAGATAAACCTGCCGAGAAATCACAAACAGCCAAAAACAAAAATGTTGGTGTTGACGGCGACATCCTGTAAATGATGTGTGTGCGCGCGCGCGCGTTTGTGTGTGCGCGTGCAAAATAAAATACATATTTTCCACTGTTGTGCTTTTTAAATGTTTCCGGTAACTTGTTTTTCTGTTTCATTTCTGAAAGATTGCTTTTGTAGGAATGGTGACATTCACGATCATGTTTGCTTGTCTGAAAGATTGTTTTTGCAGGGATGGTGACATTCACGATCATGTTTGATTCAGTCTGAAAGATTGCTTTTGTAAGGATGGTGACATTCACGATCATGTTTGATTGTCTGAAAGATTGTTTTTGCAGGGATGGTGACATTCATGATCGTGTTTGATTGTCTGAAAGATTGCTTCTGTAGGGATGGTGACATTCACGATCATGTTTGATTGTCTGAAAGATTGTTTTTGTAGAGATGGTGACATTCATGATCATGTTTGATTTTGACACACTCTGACAACGTTAGTCAACCTGTTCCTTAAAAGATAGCCCAATTAATGATCTTTTGCTTTTTCTAAAGATAGGACAAAAGAAAAGTAACAGAGAAAGGCTTGACGTGAGTTAGTTTAAGGCTTATGCCCCATCAAGGGATAATGGAAAGAAGAAGAAGAAGAAGAAGAAGAAGAAGAAGAAGAAGAAGAAGAAGAAGAAGAAGAAGAAGAAGAAGAAGAAGAAGAAGAAGAAACAATGGAGGAATAAGATGAAAAGGAGAAAAAGGGTGAAGAAGAGGAAGAGAGGGAAGAAGAAGAAGAAGAAGAAGAAGAAGAAGAAGAAGAAGAAGAAGAAGAAGAAGAAGAAGAAGAGAGGAAAGAAGAAGAAGAAGAGAGGGAGGAAGGAGAAGAAGAAGAAGAAGATAGGAAGTTGATGAAGACAGTACGATGTTGAAGAAAAAGAAAGGAGAAAGAAGCAGATGATGAAGAAGAAACAAGCCAAGATATATAAACCTTCCTCATTTCCTCAAACAGTACAACCCCATACAAATATTCCAAACTCCAAACATCACAGACATTTAAATACATCCGAAACAGGAAAAAGGCCGACCTGGTGAAAACATGACATGAACGACAACCAACATAACCATTTCTATTATTTTGTTATAGAAAACATGACATGAACGACAACTAACATAACCAATATTATTTGTTGTAGAAAACATGACATGAACAACTAACATAACCGTTTCTGTTATTTCGTTATAGAAATGTGACATGAACAACAATAACATAACCATTTCTATTATTAAGTTATAGAAATATGACATGAACAACAACCAACTTAACCATTTCTATAATAATGCTATAGAAATGTGACATGAACAACCAACATAACTGTTGGTACTGTTTTAGTTACCGGGAAAACATGACATGAACAGCAACCAACATAAATATTGGTATTTTTTTTTTTTTGTAACAGGAAAGGTGACATCAACGACAACAAACAACCATTTGTATATATTTATTATTGGGATCATTTATAAAAATAACCCATCTCAGAGAAGTCAATATTGACATCTGTATTATTAATAGTTTATTTTTTTTTTATATACAATTACAATTTACAGATTGAAAAACAGTACATGCTAAATCAGGACAAGAAAAGTGCATGTTAAATTAGATAAGGGGAAAATAATATAAGGAAGCAATCAACATCAGAAATGAATACATAAATTAACACACAATTTTCAACAAACAGTTTGCCACAAATTACTGTAGAATAATTGCAATGGAGAAAACAAGTACAAATGGCATTAATGATCACGGATACAAAATTACAGCAATATTAAACATTTGATTAAAATGACTGCCACGTCAACTCAGTTCAACATACATAACTACAATTCAGTTTTATACTAATGATTATCTAATGACCAAAATATCACACTAGAGAAGTTTGTCTATCACACTAGAAAAGTTTATCACTCTAGAGAAGTTTGTCTATCCCACTAGAGAAGTTTGTCTGTCATGCTAGATAAATTTGTCTATCACACTAGAAAAGTTTGTCTATCCCACTAGAGAAGTTCTTGTTTGTACCCATGAACCCTCCCCCTCATTAAGGAAGAAATAAACATCATTTATCATACTGAAAGATGTTTCTCATGGTAGCCATGAACCCTCCTCAATACGGAAGAAATGAACATGATATGCTTTATCATACTGATAGATGTTCCTCTTGGTACTCATAACCCCTCCACCTCAGGCAGGAAGAAATAAACATCATTAGCTTTATCATACTGAAAGCTGTTTCTCTTCATACCCATGAACCTCCTTTTCAGTAAGGAAGAAATAAACATGATTAGTTATGTCATGCTGAGAGAATACATTTGCTGCACATTCATTAATAAAATAAAAGGCATATGAAGTGTAAGATACCTATATTAGAACACAGCATTATAAGTTGTATTCAACAAGTGTGACAAGGGTAGTTAGCATACAGACACTTTGATATATGAAGCAAGAGATGGAGCATTTACAAGTGTGTCCTTAGTGCAGTGACATGCCTTCTGTTAACCAATTACCAATTATAAGTTGTAGTGACTTCCCTTAGTTGCCATCATTTTGTCTCCAAATCACTTTACAAAACTGGGTTATCCATACAAGAAAAAGAAGAAAAAAAAGTCCTGTAACAGGAACATGCTGTTGATATGTGTAGTATCAGGACTTTCACATTTATGTAGGCTTGAATGTAAGGAGGGATAACTGGCTAACTTTTCTTCTAGTTTAAAAAAATGTTTGCATATCCTTTACAGGGCCGGTCTCCCTGACCGAGGGGTTAGCAGCTTTCTCCGTAACCCCGAATACTCTTGTGGTTGACGTGAGCGCACGAGAATTGGAAGCGGTTCGAGTCGCGCCAGTGACTTATGAGAGTATGGAGCCGGTCGCCAAGAATGACATGGCGTGCTGATGAGCATAATCTAGCCTAGGAATCAACATACAGCTGAAAGATGCCGACGTTGACCGCAATATCCTGAAACAGGATGGAAACATGGAAAGAAAAATAAAATCCTTTACAGGACATCGCTGTCAACATCAGCATCTTTCAGCTGATTGTTGATTTCTTGACAAGATTACGCTCAGTAGTTTGCCATTGCTTTCTAAGCGACCGGCTTACATACCCCATAAGTTACCGATGCGGAGAGAACCGCTACCAATTCTCGCCGTCGTTACATTACTCATGAAAGTATACGGGATTACGGAGAAAGTCGCTAATCCCTAGACCAGGGAGGCCAGCTTTCCTCTAGTAGGTAACCACAAAAACAACTGCAAGCAACCTACACTATGAAAATGACAATTGAACACATCAGGTAACTTTTATTGTGAAGGTGACAATGAATCATGCAAGAAACATTCATTGTGAAGAAGACAGCTGAACACTGCATACAACCTTCAGTGCGAAGATGACAATTAAACACAACAAGCAACAGTGACTGTGAAGATGACAACTTAACACTGAGGTTATGAACATGATCCGCAACAGTTAGTAAATGCAGTTGTTGCACACAGTGAACAACTAGGGTTAGAACTAAATAGTAAGAAGACAGAGATTATGGTCGTCACTGGGAAGAAAAAAATACCTCAGTGTGATATACAAGTAAATGGGCATATTCTTAAGCAAGTGGGTCGATACAGTTATCTCAGAACAGCCATAACATCTGATGGGAGATGCCTTGAAGAGATTAGAACAAGAATTGCTGTTGCGAATGTAGCCTTTTGCAAGATGAAAAATATACTGACCAATAAAAAGATATCAATTGAAACGACAAAAAGAGTGTTGAAGTGCTACATAGAACCTGTACTTTTGTATGGATGTGAAGCGTGGACAATGAGCAGTCAAGTTGAAAAATGTGATGGCTGTGGAAATGTGGTTTCTAAGGAAAATGCAAAGAATACCATGGACAGACAGAAAAACCATTGAACAAGTCCTTCAAGAAACAAATGAAGATCGTAAACTGATTAGAGTCATTAGACGTAGACAGTCAACATTTTTTTGGGCATGTTATGAGAAGAAATGACTTGGAGAACTTGATGACGACTGGCAAGATCGAAGGGAAGAGACCAAGGGGAAGACCGAGAAGTAAATACCTGGGTGGCTTGGCCGCATGGCATGGTCGAGACAGGAACACAGAGCTGATCCACGACTCTGGTGATCAAGTGAGATGGCAAAACATGACTGCCCACGCTTATCGGCATGGCACATGCTGGATGAGTGGATGTAGTCAGTCCTTAGTCACCTCTTATAACAATGGATGGTAGCTTACAGCATTAATGTTTCCTTCCCTTATGGGCCCAAGTGACATACAGATGATGTGATGCTTCGGTGAAGCTATACAACCAGCCCCTTAACAACAAACAATACATAACTTGTAATGGGGAATGGATCTAGTGCAATGCAGCCACTAAGGCACTTTGTATTTGCAGGTACCAAGTGTGAGTTGAAAGTCTTTAACTACTGGACACACTAGGTCCTTGCATCCATCATGCACCATGCCGATAAGCGTGGGCGGTCATGATTTGCCATTTCACTCGATCACTTGAGATGTGGATCAGCTCAGTGTTCTTGTTTCGACCATACCACGTGGTCAAGCCATCCAGGTTATTACTTCTCTGTCTTCCCCTTGTTCTTGCCAGTTGTCACCAAGTTCTCCAATTTATTTCTTCTCATGACATGCTGACTGTCTACGTCTAGTTTCTCTAATCAGTTTACGATTTTCATTTGTTTCTTGCAGGACTTGGTCATTAGTTTCAATGTCTGTCTATGGTATTCTTTGCATTTTCCTCAGAAACCACATTTCCACCGCAACGACTCCCAAATATCTTTTTTCTGTTGTTCTTCAGCACCCTTAAAAACCAGTTTTAAAAACCTGCACAACCTTTTGTTAGCTACTGTCTCGTAATTATTTAGTTAGTTAGTCAACAGATCATCCTCACTGCACATCAAACTATTATTATTATTATATTACTATATTATTATTAATCCATAAGTTAAACTGCTCGAAGCCACGGCAAAAGCTCTGTTGTCTTCCTTAACAGTTCTCCCTTCAACTTGCACCGTGAAAGCCCATGAACTGCGGGTATGCAGCACAACCTTCCCACCCATGTAGACGATTATGTTACAGGTTGTTCAAAATCAGTGCCGTACTTCTGTCTAATAATGAAGAGAACAATAATTGAATCCAAACGCTTATGTAAGACTGCAGTTTTCACTTAAGACAAAGACTCGAAACATCTATTCTTGTACAGGACAGAAATAGAATGTGGTTTTATCTTTAAAATGTAGTCATATGGACCGCAAGGACTTAACTATACTGTAAAATACAGGCCAGCCAAACTTCCACTAGAATAATCTGCACTTCGAGAAAAACATTGATAATGAAATATAAATGACAAAGCTTTTACAAAGCCGCGTGATCTGACCTAAATAGTAGTCAAACATTTTAAAGCAGTATTTGATATTACAAGCAGAAGTGAAAATAGTATACATTCCCTTTTATTTTTATCTTACTCTGTATAACTTTCACTTAATTGCTGTAGCTATTACATTCAACTAATTTCACTATTATCTGCACACAAAAGATTCCTTTAAAATAACAAGGAAAACAGAATGAATGTTAACAGTTTAGTGTAAAATTCAAGTGTTAATTATTTTGTCAGTTTGTTATGCCTCAAGAAAAGTCCAACCAAGCATATTGCTATTTTACTTTTTAAAACCACTACTTGGTTGCCTGAAAAATACCTAAGCAAGCAATCTTATTTACACACAATTAAGGCATGTTAGAGATGTAGTGTTAGAATTATATTTTACTGACCCAACAGTCGATGTAGTCATTAATAGGATGGCAGCCTTCACTTCCTTAAATAAATTACTGGTATCACTTTGATGTGGCTTGATCAATTCCTAAAATGTATAGACCAGAAAGGAAATCCTTGCTCAACTGGGAATGGAATCTGTACTATGGTATTGGTAACGCACTGCACTAACCACTGAGCTATCGTAGCTTGCTCACTTCTGCATTATTTCAAACTAAAGCTGTAGAGATTCCCCCCTCCCTCCACCAAGTACCACCTCTACAGGGACTGTGTTGTAGACATCTCCTTTCCCTCTCTAAGCTCAGTAAAGTGAAAAGGATGCCAAAAGCATAATACTTAAAAGAGTTAATACCCAGTCTTTCTGAGGATTCACAATCAACCCACCATCAACATAAAGAGTCAAAGCCTATGGCCCAGTCATCCAGTTTCAACAGGCATTGCTGTCAGGTTGTGCCTTCTAGTGCCTCTGACTGTGCCCAATATACCTGTAAGCACATAATTTTTTTTTACATATAATGCGTCTACTATACTCTAACTTAGCCATGGCGCTCAGAAAAGCTGTGGAGCTCATATCTATTTAAAGACAAACAGAAAAAATAAGTTATTTATTAACTTACAAGGCTTCAGTCAGCCTTTCTTTTGTTTTCCTCACATTATATTACAGGAGCTGGCATATGTGCAGTGCAATGGTCCATAACAACAGATGGCACAACCCTGGAAAGCTAAAGAATTTGTCTATCGAAGGTTCAATAGAAAAACTTAACCAGTACATCATGTGGCTACTGCCTGGCAAGCGGTTTTACATCTTGAACAAAAAATTCCTGGCAAATGCTAGTTAAAGTTAAGTTAAAGACCCCAGATCTGTACCACATACCATATCGGGGATATGGTATTGGGCTCACACCTTCAGACCAATAGGCACTCAATGAGTGATATGGCCAGTATCACACGACCTCCTTTAAATGTCTGGGTTGGCCTGGAAGCCATGAAGTTACGTAAAATACTCTCCGCCATAAGAGAGATTTGAACCCAGGGACGCTGGACTTGTCTTAATCAGTGCATAACTACAGCTCTCCTGGCATATGCTATCAGTGGTACTTCATGATTAAGAGTTTATAACATAGAACTATCAATTGCTGGAGAAACCCTTGAGGCTACTGAAACAGCAAATAAACGCATTCACATGTATTGCCATTTCTCCATTGTTGTTTTTCAAAAATAAAAACCAGGGCCAACATATTTTTAATGACACGGAAATGATCAAAACAAATGATAACACACACTGCGACATTGATTTTCTATTTAAATGTACGGTAATGTGTCGGCCAAGAAATCAAAATTATCTGTTGCTGGGTAACCCTTGTGACTAAACAAACAATCTGAGAAATAAATTAACAGGTACTGATTAGCGTTCTCAGAAGCAAAGGAAAGGAGTAGCAATTAGAGGTCACTCTAGACAACTGAAAAACAGATCTATAGATATATTTAGTGTGTCCTTCGATCTCTACTTCTTTCACTTCTACAAGTCTGCATCTTTTGATTTATTTTATTGTCTCGTGTGTCTTCTGATACATAATTATTTCAAAATAACCACTTTACTTCTTGAATCTTTTGATTTTATAAGTGCCAAACAATCTACACCCTTTGATTGTTCTACTGTGTCATCTTATATCTACTTCTTTCCTCTGTCTGCAATACTTGTGTGAATTCACTTCTCAAAAGTATCTGCTCTAACAATATGACCACTTGACTTCTAGTGTTCCAAAACCAACCTAGTCACACTAAGCGACCTCTGACTCCCTTTTCAACCAGAAACATTTCCTCTGGGCATTGTGACGGACTTTGTTGTTGACAATGCAATACTGAAACCCATGGAGAAAACCTCGCCAACCCAGGACTGATCTCAACCAATCTGCACATGCAGTGCTGAATCATAACCCAGCTCCTCCCTAATATACCTCTCTGCAGACGTGAAGTTGCAGCAACAGTCTTGCACACCCCACTGATTTTAAGTCGCAGACGGTGGGTCAGGAGAGCACTCCAGCACAATCTCCATGGCGGCAGTACTTTTGTGCAGGGTTGGAATCCAATTATAATACCTTCTTTGGACAACAATCACCTTCAAATTAATATCCTAATTGTGGCTAACTCAGTCACAAGATTATTAATCTGACCCTGTGATGGACCCTAATATAACTTATCTTCCGAGGTTGAACAGGGTAGGGGTAATGGTATAATCGTAAATTCTTTACACCAATCTCACTCCAATAGTTACAGGGTCAGAATACAATTCTTTACACCAATCTCACTCCGATAGTTACAGGGTCGGAATACAATTCTTTACACCAATCTCACTCTGATAGTTACAGGGTCGGAATACAATTCTTTACACCAATCTCACTCCGATAGTTACAGGGACGGAATACAATTCTTTACACCAATCTCACTCCGATAGTTACAGGGTTGGAATACAATTCTTTACACCAATCTCACTCCGATAGTTACAGGGTCGGAATACAATTCTTTACACCAATCTCACTCCGATAGTTACAGGATCGGAATACAATTCTTTACACCAATCTCACTCCGATAGTTACAGGATCGGAATACAATTCTTTACACCAATCTCACTCCGATAGTTACAGGGTCGGAATACAATTCTTTACAAAATTCTCCCTCCAATAGTTGCAAGACCTTTTCAGGGGGCTAACGATCTGAATGCCAACACATCGGACCTGAAACTCAGTCTTCTAAAGGATTCACCAACCAAACCAGATACAAAAATCAAGCGACAACATAAAGGTTACACAACAAGATCAACCTAAGACTTGCAAATGTCACAAACGTCATGTGCTCTCAGGCATCAGAAATCTGAAGTATATACAGTGAGGTAAGCCAATTAGATCAGCATGTTCTATTCCAAAACATTAGCAAATGTGCTACAACAGGGGTCCAGCTCAAACAGCAATCTGTCATGTCCAACACGGACCCGCGCTGAGATATTCTGTAGCACAGGCCCGAATATTGTCTAACAATATTACAGAGGTAATAGCAATAACATAATAATCACAATAATAACTAGCAATATTATTACAAAAGCTTATGTTGTTTAGAATAACTAAGTTCCAGCTCCACCATCTTATATCTCTTTTCTTAAAAACAAAAACATCCACCATTGGCAGATGTTTATATGTTTTCAATTACAGCACATTCAAATTGTTCAGTCTATGTTTTTTTTAAAACAACACACATATAGCACCTTTATTTAACAAAAATGTATGTTTCTGCTTGTCTTCTTTCAGACATATTGGTGTTACCTTTCCTCTGGAGTAAACTAGGCAGATCTAGCGAGGGATCATGCTGCATGGGCAACACATGGTCTCTAAATTCAACACATGCTTTGCGCTATGAAGAAGTAAAACTCCATTTTACAAACTATTGTCTATCACGATGGCAAGGTGCCAGTCATGTTTCTTCTTCATTATCAACTGTTAATATCTGTTTATTACTACTTTCACCGTTTTCAGATTTACTGTATTCCTTTTAAAAACTATGGGGCTATTTATTTTAGAATTATGTTATGATAGGTCAAGATGCAAAATGTGACGGAATCAACAACATGGAGGTGAGGGTGAGAACTCAACAATTCCAGTGAATCAAGAGGTGTCAAGAGGCACAGAAAAGATGCTGGGACAGGATTGGACAAAAACTGAGAAAACCAGTTAATTGCATAACTGAGAGGTCCTTCCTCTAGAACTTGCAAGGCAAAAGATGCACAGGGAGGTCAGAGAGTATCTGCCTGCATGTCGAGGAACCACCAGTCTGCACACCAATAAGCCAGACATGGGACAACGGATACTCACGCAAACCTTAGATCTTGTATGACATCACACTGATGTTGGACAACAGGATGTCTTCATCCGACATATAGGACTTCACGCTGGAGTACACAACCAGCGAACGCAAGCAAGCAAGCATAGGGAGAGACAACAACAGCAACAAACCACACCACATGGATAGCAGAACTAGAGACAAAGATAAGATATATGAGATGTAGAATAAAGTTTATATAGAATAAACTACAATAGATAGAAAAGGATGGGAGAGCATGACATGAAATGGTTAAAGATTTATGATCCACAGAAGGACAAAATATAGAAGAAGCACAGACATTCATGTTATGTACTAAATTACTGCACATTTTAAAGCCATTAACAACTTGATTAAAAGCACAATATGGTTGCATTAATTACTTTACATTTTCAACCATAGTTGTTAATACAATGTCAGCTGTAATTTGTCAATTTCCAACACATTTTTTTCTTGAAACGATTTACGGCTTATATTTAATTCTTTACCTTACTGCATAAAGTCTGGAGCTGTCTGTGGCTCATGGTAGTTAAATGAGTTAAACAGTTTAACTGTCTCTGTTTACTAATGTATACACTATTGATTAAAATATTCTCTGGAATGCAACAATAAAATTATGTTGTATGACCCTACAATTTACCGCAGTAACATATCCAGCTAACAGTTGAACTCTGCTATATTACACTAGAAAAATACACACCCTTGTCAAAACATGTTGCTTGACACTGACATGACAGATGTAGGTTACGTCAAATTCCAACCGGTGGCAAATATAAATCCAGCTGTAGTTTGTCAATTTTTAAAATATCCGTTGTTTTGTAATGATTATGACTTTAATTGTTTTCCAAACAGCATAAAATTTGGTAGTTCATAAGTTAACAGTTTAACTGTCTCTGTTTACTAATGTATACACTGTTCATTTAAACATGCTATGGAATGCAAAAAATATATTTCAATTGTATATGAACCTACATATTTACTGCAGTAACTTATCGAGCTGAAAGTTGAATTCTGATAAACTACACTAGCTAATGAAAAAATACAATACGCTGTCAGAAAATGTTGCTACCACTGGCATGACAGACACAGGTTATTCCATATTACAACCGAGGAGCTTTGGTAGCGGAGACAATCGCCCACCGACCCAGTGATCATGTGTTCAATCCGCAGCCAGGCGAATTTGGATTTTTAAAAATTTGACCTGAGCTCGCAGGTCGACCCAGCCTAATAAGTGTATGAAGAATGTCTTGCAAAGTAAAGATGGCGGGCATGATACTGACCAGATCACCCAACGAGTGTCGATTGGTCTGTAAAAATATGAGTCTAGCACCATGTACCCAATACGCCTTAAGGCGTGTAAAGGGTATTTACTTACTTTTACTACAAATTAATTGCAGTAAATTATCCAGCTGAAAGTTAACTCTGCTAAATTACACTAAAAAATATATGTTGTCGCAATATGTTGCTTAACACTGGCATGACAGACGCAGGCTATCACTGAAAATATACAGCATAAAACTGGACAGTTTCCATGGGAACTCGAAGCTACCAGTAAGGACAAACTGTCTGTCAAAGTAGTCAGGAACAGAGTAAATCTTTTGAGCGCTAATATCACAGATTTTCAGTCAACAAATTCGATTCAAGATCCTATTTTAGAATGCATCTTTCCATCCTAATTTTCACACCTCCTGATTTCCTGATTTTGGTGGATATTTGATTTTATAAGACTAGCTGAGATAATAAAGTTTCTGTTTAAAGATAAAAACTGGCACATTATATCGCTAGAAAAATTACTAATAAGTGAGAACAGAATATGGCAAGTAAAAGCTGCATTTCTGAGTGTGACAAGTATTTTATGCAATAAGTCAGTGTCAATGAATGTAAGAAAGAGAGTACTGAAATGCTATATAGAACCTATTTTGCTGTATGGCAGTGAATCTTGGAATGTGAATAAAGAAATTAGGAAGAACATGGAAGCAACAGAGATGTGGTTCCTGAGATGAATTACTTGGACTGCTAGAGTAACTAATAATGATTGCCTGAGGGAGGCTATTCAAACTAGATCATTATATACAACAATAAGAAAGAGACAGCTTTCTTTGCTCGTGTGATGAGAAGAGAGGCACTGGAGAACATTGTGACAACTGGAAAGATCTACGGGAAGCGGACAGAGGTAGACGTGAGAGAAACTATGCTGGATGGACCTGAGACTATGGCATGGAGGAATATCATCAGCAGAGTTGACCCAGAACAAAGACTGAGATCTGTGGAGAGACATGAACGCCTACATCCGCTGGCAAGGCACATGAAGATGAAGTAACTTGCCATTAGTGGCAGAACTTATACCTACCAGTACAACTGTGACTATGGGGGTACAGGCCAGCCTTGTAAAATGGGCACCACATAATTTCTGTAGTTGTCTGAGAAAGAAAGTTTGTGACAAAGTGAGCTGGTTAACCTACTTCCTATGCCATAACTTAGTATTTGTGATGGCTTAACACCCCTATGATAATATCTGCCTTGAGTTTACCTGTAAATCTTTACTATCAAATAACCTTACAGTAACCTCACTCCTGCAAACACAGTTGCTAGCTTCTTGATTAATTCCTTCACAGCATTGATGTAACCAATAGTGATAAATTAACAATATACACGTGGACATACAAATAATTCAATGTACCATGTACAATAATGTTAAGCATCAATTTTCTATATAAGAACCAAAAATACAAAACAAAAAAACTTCTTGTAAAACAAACAACAAAATACACACACAGCTTGCAATACTGTGACAGAAACAAATGCAGTATATTACAGTTTTATGTATGTCTTTCCTTTTTCTGAATTCAAGATTAAATACATTTTTAAAAGTATAATATCTGTCTCTGCACACCATAACACGTATAATGGGGGTATAATATTTTCCATGACCGAATGGCACACGAAGGCTAAAATGGCATGTCATAGGCCACCTGCCTGTACTTTCCAATATCTATCTATCAATCAATCCAGTATCTTCGAATGATGGCTTATGGGTCACTTTTTCCATTAAGTAGCCACACACACAAAATAAGGGTGTGGGGGTCATTAGGGAGGGTAAATTTTTTTTAAATCTACCTGGATAGGGATTTGAACATATGACCGTCAGGACAGCAGGCAAGCAAGTATGCTGAAGGCAACCTCCCGAATGCATCACCTAGTGGGAGGGGCAATGCAAATAGCACAAATATGTGGCAAATGCAGTCCAAGAGACCAAGTATTCACTGGAATAAGTGGATCCTCTGCACCTGCGCAGAACCACCTATGCACTCACTTGTTCTTACTGGGCAGAAACTGCTGTCAGAGGGCAGGGGCCTACACATCCACCCGCGTGGATGTGGAAGGCACAGTGAAACCACCACATCATCTTCCCCAGAATGTTTGTCACAAATGGAGAAGTGATCTGTTCAGAAACTTCACAGTCTTCAAACAGAATGGTCTTAAATGTCGTCTTCAGATGTTGGAACCTACTTTAGAGGTTTTTGTGTAGTTTTCTTTCATTCAGATGAGCATATGAAGGACAGCCTCCAGTTACTCTAGAATGAAATTGTTTCTCTGTTTACTTCAGAAAACAGAAATAACCTGATACTTCATAGAAACAAATACCCAAGAATCATGGTTAAAAATATGGTGAATCTATGAGGGATGTTGTCATTAAGTGTACATACGAGGGGAAGTCAATAAGTAAGTCATAAATGGCTGTAGAAAAATAACTAAATATGATAACAACTTGAAACCAGTTTAATTTTATACATACATTGTCCCTTTATTTCTCAACATAATTTCCACCAACATTGATGCACTTATCCCATCGTTTTATCAGTCTTCCCAAACCGACTGCATAGAACTGCATGCACTGCATTCTAAACCACGTTTTCACTTCACATTCAACTTCGGTGTCATTCGCAAAATGTCTCCTGCCAAGGTGGGTTTTCAGTGGACCAAAAAGGTGGAAAACGCGAGGGGCTAAGTCAGGGCTGTAAGGTGGATGTTCCAGAACTTCCCACCTTCCTTTTGCCCACAAAAAACGCACAACGCACGTTGCTCTTTGGTTGTACACTCCGTAAGTACAGTCGCCATTTTGTTTATGCGCTGCACAAGCGCATGAGACACCTAGCGCCACCTGATGAACGGGAATATAAAGTTTGATGCTGCTGTCATCTAATGACACCTGTAGACACTACCAACTACATTTACCTGCCATCCCACAGAACTGTGTGACTTACTTATTGACTCACCCTCATATTTTCTGTTTAGGTCCGCATGGCCGAATGGATAAGAGAGTTCATTCTTAAACATCCAGTGTGCTGATGCCGAGGTAGCTGGTTCAACCCCTACACTGGTCAGTTGGATTAAAATACTGACTTCTCGTTCTTGACGTGGGGGCATAAATTACAAAGTACCTCTGAAGTCGGAGTGGATTCATCTGATGGCGAGGGACACTGGTAACAGGAAAAGCTAATCCGCATGCAAAAATCAGTCCAGTGCACTAGAAGTAGTTGCATGTGCATGGACTATGCTTGAATTCAAAGCGAGCGAACACAAAAGAAAACAAAAACATATTCTCATTGTGTATAAATATATAGAGAATAGAATGTTTCAAAAATATCAGTATTTTGAAGGTAAATAATTTTGGTACTTCTTAACTTAAAAATGTATGGTTTGCATCAAGCAATAGGTTAACTGATTAAGTTTACGTGGTTACCTGATGATAAAATTAATGTTTTTAATTTCATCTGCTAAATAGCGCAACCAATTAACATGATGGTCAAAAGGTTTCAGCTAGAACTGGTAGAACTAGAACTGTACAGTTGTTTACATGTGTACATGAGAGTCAAACACCAAGTGACTGTAATCTCCTCCTGTCTTCTATCTTCAAATGAAGCATAGGCCCTCAACCTACACACATCAAGCAATTTACTTGTTCATGATTGGCTGGATTTTGTAGCTAGTTTTCAATGGGATGTGGTAGCCTGTCTTGTGTCAACCATCCACGGTCATCTCTTACAAGATGCAAGTTATGTTAGAGTGTAACCAGTACCCATCCAGCATCATTTCTCTTGGTCAGCCTCTGCCTTTTTTCCCCACCGATCTTTCCAGTCATCACGTTTTCCAATGCCTCTTTTCTCATTACATGACCGGAGAATGTTGTTTATTTCTTTCTTATATCTATGTATATTGTTCTGCCTTCATTAGCCTCTTCCAGGCAATCGCTGTTAGTTACTCCGGCAGTCTAAGATATTCGCACCATTTGGCTCAGGAACCACATCTCCGTTGCTTCCAAGTTCTTCTTATTTTGTTCATTTACATCCTATAAAAGCACTCTACAACACAATCTTCCTACTAACTCAATGGTACCAATGCCAAACCTGCACAATGACAGAAAAAGAGAAAAGAAAAAAAATCACAACAGATATGAGATTCCAGAGAAGAATACTTAATGTATCAAGAAGAGAGAAAATCAGAAATGAAGAAATCAGGACTAAAGTAGTTAAAGCAGCGCTAGATTTTGTTAGAAGGCAACAAGTCAAATGGCTTGGCCATGTAACTACATTACCAACAAACAGTATACCACAACAAGCAATGATATACAGACCAAATGGAAGCAGAAGAGGAGGCTGACCATGTAAACGATGGACAGAGGGAATAGCAGAGTCCAAGGAAACCTTGATACATGTAGCCCATAAAAGGGCACTCTCCTGCTGTTTATACTTCACCTTGACACCGCAAGGTACAAGAGGAACAAGATGAGATGACATCAGACATCCTACGATTCACTGCCATACAGCAAATCAGGTTCTATAAAGCACTTCAGTACTCTCTTCTTTAGTATACTCTGGTTAAATGTAAATCGCACACAAAATGATTGGTTACATGAAGACTAGCCAACCACATTGTGTGTTAGTGTTTGGGACAGACAGACAGCTAAACTTCAACAGTTTTACTTTCATTTGGTGTAAGCTGTATATTTTAAGATATTCAGTAACCTAAATTATATTTAACTAAAGTACCATTGTTCTGTTTACAATGCCTTGTATGTACTTGAAAATGCATGTATGTATACACACATAGACAAGCACATAATTACACAAACAATATGGCAATTCTAGTGCTGTTCTACTTGTGGTCTAAAGTAAAAAGAACAAGAACAAAGAAAATATAAAACAGACCCTTCCCAAAAATGAATCATCAGAAAATGATGTAAAGACTTCAAGATTGTCACAGGAAAGAAATGACAATAATTGTTTCATGTCTTTTTTAAAATATATTTTTCAATGCTATGATGTGCATAAATATATGTCTGAAGGTGTGTGAGGAAGAATATATATATATATATATATATATATATATATATATATATATATATATATATATATATATATTGTTGCGTATCCCTTACGGGACGTTGCAGTCAACACCAGCATTTTCAGCTGCTGTTGATGTACTAGGCAAGTGTTACGTTCAGTAGTTTGCCATTGCTTTCTGAACGACCGGTCTCTATACCTTTTTCGAAAATACGAGCACCGCCGTGTTTCGAACCCGGGTATACGGGCTCACAAACCGCGTTCGCAAGCCCTTCAGCCACAGAGACCGAACATACCTGAAGAATATCTTAATAAATATAGAATGTGTTTTCAGATACATGATAAATATATGAATGCTAACTTAGAAAATGAAAAATGATCTAATGAATCAGTATCTTAAACAATGAGCTTGTATGCAGTATGTTACGTACCTCTGCACGCATTGACCATCTGTAAACATGTGTATCACATTACAACAGATTTCATCATCAGTTTGTGTGAAGGCTATCTCAGTTAGTCTCAAACCAAAATCCAGCTTACAAAATAAGGAATTAAAAAAAAATGCTAACTCCATAAGTCATGTGTATCTAGTTTTCGCCACAGTTTATGCAATCTCTTCAGGCAGCCAACTAGAAATAATATACAAGTTCACAGACACAGATACTTTAACCTGGGACGTTATGTCAACCATCTAAAGGTGGTCCTAAATACACCATGGAAACTTCTGTGTTGCCGTAAACTGCCGAAACTGCTGGATACAGCTGTGTATTTGGCAAGCCTCGGAATGCTACTCCTAAAAGAGAATGACAGAAAGACATGAAACAAACATTTCAAATTGTGTTTAAAGAGAAGAAATTAGTTGCATATCCTTTTACAGGATGTCACAGTCACCCACAGCAATTTTTTTTTTTGCTGTTTGTGATCTCTTGACAAGTTTATGTTCAGTAGTTTGCCACTGCTTTCTGAATGACTGGCATCCATACCATTTCGTAAAAACAAAACCAATGCAAGACGGTCTGCTGCCAAATGGCCCACAGCTGTGCTTCAAATGCGGCATTCGGGATTATGAACTGCGTCCGTAACCCCTTCGCCACAGAGTCGGCCTGTGTATATCGCCGGTCTTTGATGGCAACAAATCGTAGTCGTGCATTCTGTTATCCCCCGATCTTATTTGAGTTGAATCCCACTAGTCTATATTGAACAAACAAAGAGGCTTATTGTCAGAGACCCAATACACTGTATGACAGTGAGACAGGAGAACAGGTCAGATAGTCTGACATCCTGTAGCCGGGTCACCGAGTGCGAGCCTAGTTTCAAGCAGGCGAAGGCCCGTGATCACCGCGCCACACCACACGGGTCTCACGAACTGTGAACTGGCCAAACGTACCTGTGTTGGTCAGAGGGGTTCAGGACAGCGAGACGGACAGACACAGGGCAGTGATAGTGTTTCGTGAGCGTTGAGATATGATTGTAATATTGATGGCGTGGTTAAGTTGTGAAGCGAGTTGTGTTTGAGCTGAGACAGTGTGAGAGCTATATTATGCTACTATATTATATTATTTCTCATGAATGATAATTACCCTGTGATACTGATGATGTACAAGTTGCGAGTTGCCAAGAACGCAACTTCTGTGAGTTTGCTCATGTATATTGTGTTGTAAATAAAATGTTTAAAACTGTTGGTGCCGTGCGTGAAAGTGTCATTCTTGAACACGTGTATTTGTTTCACCTCTGTCTTGAAATGCAAGCCAGAAGTATGTCCAAGTAGGACTCAGACACTCACAATCACCCAAACAGATTCTCTATCAATCACCAGTTCCCCTGCCAGGTGCATGTTCATGGCAAAGGTGTCAACAATGTCCATCTGCTAACTGGTCAACCCTTGTCTCCTCTTCCAGGAACCACGCCTTCTATCTCTGTTCTCTCCCAACCACTGTGATGTTTAATATGGCCGAAGTGTTTCAATTTCCAAGACATGATACCGTTAAGAGCCAGTTTTCTTCAGTGATCAAATCTTGTATTTTTCTTCTCCTTGGTCCACCATATTCTAAGAATTTTTCTGTAACATTTCAGCTCAAAAGCCCTGATTTTCTTCTTCAGTGATTGCAAACTGGTCTATGACTCACATCAGTATGCTGCCACAGGAAAGATGCCCGTTCTCAAACAGTTTACTTTCATATGTTTGCTGGTGTTGCGCCATATCGCATTGCTATGGCAAGTCCACGCCTGATTTCTTTTCAGCAGTTCAAAATGCTGCTAAGTAGGGAATCAAGATATTTAACATTTGTGGCGTTTTCAATTTCCTTCATTGGATGCCATAATATTTGTCAAATCCAACTGCACAGAGATGTCTCATCTGCACAACTCGCACCCAGGTCTTTCTGTACTTGTCCATTTTCAAGAAATGGCCACATTATTAGATGAGAAAAATGGAAACATACTGTAACAACTGTAAATATTTCTGGAAAGAGAGACAGAAGAAATCTAGAGATTCTTGACAACCTTTCATCATGGCATGTAAACACATCCACACATGAATTGATGGCAGATTTGAATACTGAAAAATTGGTATAGGCTGGCTCCTAGTCAACCAAGCCTACAATTGGCACTAGAAATTGTCTTGGGAGGTAAAGGTGCTGGCATGATACTGATGATTTTAAAAAAAAGGTCTATTCTTCAGGCGTCTGAAACAGTTCTTTACTTTTCTTTAAATATTACATTAACTGATAAATTTTTTTGGAGTTCACAGGATGTGGAGAAACATGATCACCCACGCCAGTTGGCAAGGCACTTGATGATCTTAGTTGCATATCCTTTACAGGACATCACAGTCAACACCAGCATGTTTTGCTGCTGTGATCTCTTGGCAAGTTTACATCCAGTAGTTTGCCATTGGTTTCTGAACGACCGACACCCATACTATTTCATAAAAAACCAACGAAAAGCGGTCTAGTGCCAAATCGCCTGCAGCTGTGTTTCGAATGCGGGTATGCGGGATTAAAAATTGCGTCCGTAACGAACGGAGCCAGCACTTGATGATCATCATGACGATATTCAAGAGTATATTAAGAAAATGAATCTACTAAGTAATCAACAAAATAAAACAAATTTTCAATGACATATAAAACCACAGTGTTTGTTGTCAAACCAATTTCAACAAAAATGAACAAACTTTGGCCCAATTATTCACTGGCAACAAAGACATAAAACCAATTATTGTCAAACTAGTTTCAACAAAAATGAATGAATGTCGGGAAAAATTGTTCACTGGCAATGACATATAAAATCACATTATAGCCAAACTAGTTTCAACAAAAATTAATGATCTTCATAAAAAATTGTTCACTGGCAACAATGACATATAAAACCAATTATTGTCAAACTAGTATCAACAAAGGTGAACGATCTTCGGGACAAACTTTTCACTGGCAACAATGACACATAAAACAACATTATCTCCCCAGATGTGTCTCCACCTTGCCGTGGTGGGGGTGCTTGCATGTCCCATTGACCCCATGTGCTTGCCGATGGATGAAACCTACATATCGGACAGCTTATGGGATAGGGGCCAGACTAAGAGAGACACAACCTGCTGCTCTGCAGGTAGACTGCAGATAGCAGTCAAAAGTTTAAATCAGGTGCACAAAGGCAGAAGTTCTTGGTCCGGACACATACTCTAAGGCTCTCAGTCGAGGGTTGAGGATGAACGCCTCTAAGCCATAAACCCTCGGATGTGAGAGCCGGGCTGATACCCACCTACCGAAAAATAGAGGTGAGATACTGAGCCCGCTACATGCCCAGTTCTGATACTTGTTCGAAGGCTCTCAGCTGGGGGTTATGAGAGATTCCCGGATGAGAGGGCCTGGCCGTTTCTCGTTCACTGCTGCACGGAGGTAAGGTGCTGAGCCGGCAGCACATGTAGCCTACCTCGTGAGCGAGTACTAAAAGGAAGAAAAATTGCCCCAATCGAATGAAATGGTTACGAAAACTGTCTGTATCTAACTCATAGAGAGTGTAGACAAAAGTGGAAAAACGTCTCAATAACACGAAATGGAACGCACGGCTAGCGAATCCATTGCGTGGTCCGAAGTCAAAAGCAAAAGCTTACCGAGTGGATGTCGCCCGCAGTCTGACCGTTCCTGGTGTGTGCTTGAGCGACCAGTGGCAAGCGAGATGCCCAACACATGGAAGTGAGGAACTAAAGCAGCCATGAGCAGGACGTGGCACCTCCTCGGGTGAGCCCAGTCTCAGAGCAATATGTGCCGGCTCTGCAATTATGGAAGCCTCCTTGGATAGCGAGGGAATGCCCATGGTCTGCCCTTGAGGATTTACCGTGATGTCGATGACCGTTCTACTTTTACCAGCTGAGATGTGGGCAACACCACAGCACTAACAGTCTAACGTCCCTCGAAACCCCGGGAAGGTTAACCCGTAACAATGCCTGCTGAAGTTTGGATGTGCTGGCCTACGGGTGCAAATAAATCAGACAAAACGCAAAAAACGTCAGAGTGAAATGTCTTTCGTGCTAGGAACAGCTCTGACTACCTAGTTTCCGAATGCCGCCCTTGTTTGGAACAGCTCTAACTAGGTATTTTCCTAATGTCTGTCGCGCCTGGAACAACTCTGATGGGCACAACAACAAGCACATGTCCGAACCAAAAACTCGCTGAGCGGATACCGTCTGCAGACCTTTCTGGTTTGTGCGGGAATGGCCCGGGGCAAATGAAATGCCCAATATATTGAAGTGAGGAATTAAAGCAGCCATGAGCAGGGCGTGACGATTCCTTCGGTGAGCCCAGCACCAGGGCGCTATGTATCTGCCCTGCAATTATGGAAACCACCCTGGATGGCGGAAAATGCCATGGACTGTCCCTGCCTTCCTTTGAGGTATGACTGTTAAGTCTTCGACTGTTCCAACTTGGCCAGATGGGTTGTGGATGGTACCGCAAAAGTGAGAGTCTCCCAGGAATGCTACCTGGTCAAAAAAGCATGCTAAAAGTCGGATGTGTTGGCCTACGGGTTTCGGCCCAAGGGCGCATAACTTAGACACACCACAATCACATCTGAAAAACCACTCCGGATGAACGCAAAGAAGAAGAAGAAGAAACCACATTATACTCAAACTAGTTTCAACAAAAACGAATGAACTCCGGGAACAACTGTTCAGTAGCAACAATGACATATGAAACCACATTATAGTCAAACCAGTTTCAACAAAAATAAATGAACTTCAGCCCAATTGTTCACTGGAAACAATGACATAAAAAAACATTATAGGCAACCCAGATTCAACAAAAATTAACAAACTTTAGTGCAATTGTTCACTGGCAGCAAAGACATTTTTTGCAAATTCACATTTAAAAAGTGTATCACCATCATCATCATCATCACATGTCCTGCCAACTGACATAAGCTTATATGCATCTCCACAGATTTCAGTCCTCACTCTCCTCGATCAATAAGTTAATGATATTTCTCCATGCCATCATCTCAGCCTGTCCAGCATTATTACTCTCAGTCAGTACCTGCTGTTTCCAATGCTTTTCTTCTCATTATATGACCACAGAACATTGTTTCCTTATATCTGTATTTATTTTCACTAGCTTTTTCTAAGAACTTGTTATTTACACTGACAGTCCAAAGTATTCACAATATAAGTCTCATCACATCTTTGTTGCCCCAAAGTTTTCCTAATTTGTTCACTTATGTTCCATGCTTCATTGCCATACAGCAGAACAAAATCTTTATTTCATCAGATACATTCATTTTCTTTAATGCAGCTTTTCTAGTCCTATTCTCCTTTTAATCTTTGTCAAGCAGCTTTGGTCTGATGTTATGAAAGACCTTAGGTCTGATCAGATTAACTTGATTAAGCCTTTTCCCTTCTATGGTTATGTCACAATTTGGTGTCATCTTTTTTTTCTGATGTTTTTGTTTTCTTGATACTTAATGAAGTCTTTGTTTGCACTCTCTTTTACTGCAATGTCCACCAGCTGTAGATTTTGTTGTGTTTTCAGCTATCAATACTATTTTTTTTAAAGCGGGTTTTAAAGATAAGACCGGTCTCCCTGGCCAAGTAGTTAATGATATTGTTCGTAATCCCATATATCCACGTGGGGAAAACAGCAGCTGCGAGAATCGGCAGCGGTTCACGCTGCGCTGGCAACTTACGGGGATAGGTGAGCTGGTTGTTCAGAAAGCAATGGCAAACTACTGAACGTAAAACTTGCCTAGTACATCAACAGCAGCTGAAAAATGCTGGTGTTGACTGCAACGTCCTGTAAGGGATGTGCAACATTAAAAAAAAAAAGATAAGAGGCTCGAATTAATTGCACCAGATTTTATCCCATGTGGCTCAGTCTTTCCCCCTAGAGAGGCCTGCCAAAAGTGTCGCGCAGAGAACAGACACTGTAGTTTCAGTGCGAACTGCAGGTACACATCCACACACATATACTTTAGAAGGATGGGAAAATTGTGATCAGTAAAAGTACACCCACTCACTGACTCACGTGCATGTGTGCGCACACATACTTAGGACTGCTCAAAATCAGTGAAACTACAAACACACAGTTAGATGAAATGCACAATCTGTGACTGACAACGAAAAGAAATTATGTTGCAGTCATGTTTTCACTAGCTTTTGACGCAGCGTGCTGTGAGGTACAAAGGGACTTTCCAAAATACTTCATTAGTAAATGAACTTACCAAGAAATTCGTAATTTTTTTCAAATGCTAACGTGTTATCTTCACAGTCTAAAATGACTCTTATTCTTTCCCCAACCTGCAGACACAGAATACAAAAAGGTTATCACCAGTGTATCAAGCAAATATAGAAGTGTTAATTACAAACAAATAGGAATCACCACTAATACAGTTGGAAATATTTTACACAAACAGGCATTTTTTCTTATTCTTTTTCCATGATCACACTCAGACCTCCATGTTAATGTCTCTAAGAAAAGCTAGCTAGTTTCAGGTTCACAGCATTGCTGTGTTTAAACTTTATAAAGGAGAGTTTTAAACTTTATAAAGGAAGTGTTTAAACTTTTAAAAAAAAAAAATTAGTTGTATGTCCTTCACAGGACGTAGCAGTCAACCCCAGCATATTTGCTGTTCGTGAATGCTGGGAAAATTTTACGTTCAGTAGTTTGCCATTGCTTTCTGAACGACCGGCACCTATACCTTTTTCGAAAATCCAGCACCGCTGTGTTTCAAACCCGGGTATAAGGGCTCACAAACCGCGTTCACAAGACCTTAGCCACGATGACCGGCAAACTTTATAAGGGAAGGTGTTTAAACTGTATAAAGGAAGGTGTTTGAACTTTATAAACTCTATAATCATGCTAAAGAAGGCCCAAACTGGCCTCATATGACATGAGTGGCTCAGCATACTGAGTACATCTCAATGAGATAAGCTAACTTTCATCTATGTACCGGGGCATTCAGGCATGAAAGCAACGAGCGAGCCGATCGGTTGGCGAACATGATGGTGATCCAGGTGGAAAAAGCAATGGTTGGGCCAGACATCATTAAAGCCACAAGAGACACGACGAACATATGACTTTAAGGACAATTGGGAATCTACTGCCTTGTCCAGAGTGAGGGAGATGGGAGTGAAGTGGGGAGCTGCCAGACATGAACATTTAGTCAAGAGCACGAGACATTTGATTAACCATCAATGACCTGGAGATCTGTCAATATACGCTGATGGATATATTAAGGGGGAGACTTGACCAAATATGGACCGGCCTGGAATGTAATGAGGATGATCCTCACTAATCACCATGATCCTCACTAATCACTAAACAACAATTGTTCCAAATATTCACAGTTCAGCTGGCTGCTGAATATTACCATACTCTTACGCATTATAAGTATTCATCACGACATGCAACAGACAAGCTTCTGTGGCAAATACACAGCTAAGTTAGTTAGTTGTGGTTCCAACTTCATGGCACAGGGTCGCCCATTATGCTCCATTCCTGTGCCAGTGAATATCACACAAAATGCTCCTTACTGTTCCATGTAAAAAGTGGAACAGACAGGAGTCTCAACAAACCAACAGCCTGCACAGGTATACTATGCATAATGCTGCTGCCAGAATGCCAACACAAAAGTCTGCCACGAAAAACACAGTTCATCATCGATGGAAGTGGCAGTCACTGGAAAACCAGCAGCCATACATTACTGCTTAAGGCAAGAGGGTCACGCTACAAACAACCATGGACAGATGTAAAAAGACCACATGAAATTCACAGTTCACAGTGTCGTTCCATGCATTCAACTCACTAGCAGAGTGACGGACCATGCACTACCAGTCCAACATGAGGAAATTGCGTAAGCAAACAATAGCCAAAAGCATAAACACTCCAGAGGCCTTAACAGCTCAACTGCCTATCCTCCATGTTGGGAACGGAAGCTAATGGAACACAGTTAAGGAAAATATTCAAATGATAACCAGCATATACAGATGCCAGTATGTTACCAGGGCCCTTAACCCTTTAATGGGTGAAATGTCCGTTTCCGTCCGGACCCCTATACAGACGAAACGTCCCAACACGCCCGTTACTATTATGCATTGTAAAAACGCGATCTCTCGGCTTTCCGATACTTCCGATGGCTACTTTCGCTTTCGCCGATAGCTTGACAACGTGGCCGCCATTTGCAAGCGCGTACTATGAATTTGAACAGATTTTAAAAATAGTTTTGGGGGTTTTTATGCTTAGTTTTTCAAAATGGATTTTGGTGATTCTTCAAGTGATAGCCGAGATTTCGCTGGGTTCAATTTAAGTGACATTGAAGGGCACGAAGTTGATTATTAATTGGAGCTAGATATCAGTAATCAGCGTTACTTTGCGTTAGCAGTCGTGAGTTGGACTTTAAAGAAAGTGATTATGATTCTGAAAATGTGTTTGTAAATTGCTGTATAGATGACTGACAATCATAAACAATATGCTGTATTTCATAAATATTTGTGTTCATGTATGGATTACCAGCAAAAATCATGTAACATATTCTGCATGCTTTTCCCTTCATTGTGTTGTTTATTTAACTAAAATCGGTTGAGTAACACCTTATTTGTGATGATTTTACTAATGTAACCCGAAATTTTACCGCACCTGAAAAAATCGTGCCCGTTCAGGGCTAAAAAACGGACAAGCGTCTGCCCAATAAAGGGTTAAGGGACGCTAGTAACACTATAAACTGTCATGCATGTCATAGGAGATGACTAAGGAGGGTTGGCATGAGACTGGCTGCCCCATCTTATAGACTAATGGGTTAGATTCGAAGACAGTTGTTGGTGTCTCTGGGGTGGTCACAGCTCGCAAAGATTAGTTTCATTTTCATGTCAGGGCATGCGGGTGTACAAGGAAATGGACAGGCTGACAGGCCCGCAAGTAAGGCTACTGTGGAGGGCGGACAAGCCATGGACCAGGCTGATATACTGAATGCTCTCAGAGAAGAAAGACTTTTGCGAGAACAGCAAGTTATAAGAGGTATGGCCAGACAAGTACACTATGCAGGAAGCCAAAGAAGATTAATAAACCAATACAGAACTGGTGTCATTAGCTGCTACACGCTGCGGGATTTACTGAGGAGGGGATCCGAGCACTTATGGACTGAATGGTTCGATGTGCAAAGAGGATGACCTGTCGACTAACTAACTAACATAGACTTTAACGGCGAAATCCAGCCAAACATGAATACGTATATAGATAAGGAAAGAAGAAAAACTCAGCTAATCAAGATATCTTCTAGAAGACCTATTACATGAAGCGGAATGGGCGGCAAGGTGTCTGGATCGCCGACTTACCTCCTTTCATCTAGAAAAATCTCCAGAATTGGGAATGATGGCAAAGGTGGTAGAAGAAATGAAATATTATAAGATCATCACTTTGGGATTGCGCAAAACAAGATAAAACAGAGCATACAACAAGCTTCTAAATACAGGTGAAAAACAGTACTGTTCTCAGGCCTCACAGAGGAAAATGTCACACTTATAGTCAAGGTGTGGTCCTAATGCTTTCTACAGAGCAGAGAAAGCACTAATTGAGTGGGAAGCTGTGAGTTCTAGAATAATAACAGCAACAATTAGAATGATAAAACAGAAAGTAAACATGATGCAGCCTGTCAAAGAGCCGCATGCAGGCAAATAGAGAAGAGAGGAGAGAATTAAGGAAGAAGATCAAGAGCGGATAGAGATAACATCCCTATCTAAGAAATAGGGGAGAGAAGGGACAGAACGCAAGAGGGAGAACCCTAAAAAGGGAACATGCTAATACATGATCAAGAGTTACCCAGGATAGAGTGGGGAAACCAGTATCACGAGAAGTATCCATAAACAGTGGATACTTTAGAAGAGTAACCGAGTGACAAGTCACCATAACGCGTGACGCACGAAGGGTCAGCAGCTCGTGGCGGAACACGCCACGAAAGTCAAGCAGACTGGGACTTGACAGCGTAGAGGACGGATCTGTGTACTTGCTCTGAATAATGTGTCGTTTACAGGACATTAGAGATAGACTTAGACTTAGAATAATTCATTGATAATACCATTGATAATAACATAGTAATGTCATCATGTATGTATCTCATGTGATTATCAGCTCTGAGAGCTTGTGTATAATCAGCCCAGAATAAATCTATATCCTTTTGTGCGACGTAAGAGTTATCATTCGTGTGGTACAAAAGAAGAATCCATGTGTGCCTGTCATAACTAGGTCGCTGACACAGCAACAGATTATAAGGATGAATCAGTTAAGGAGAAATGTTATGGTAAACATCAAAGTACTGTTGGTGACAAAGAAATAGCAATACCAAAATTGTCATGTGCGCCTTGAATGCCAAGACAGTACCAGATAATGTGGTCTATGAAGGGATCATGGTGAACCACATCTGGGGTAATTAACAAATGTGGTGAATTATTCACCAATTTTGTGTGTGCAATGAATTTTCAGAAATATAGAGGATATGGAAGGAATCAACATTGGGGGACGATATATCAATAACATTAGATATGCAGAGGATACAGTCTTGACTGCAGACAATGAACAGGACCTGCAAAATTTAGTAGATGCGATTGTTGCACACAGTGAACAACTAGGGTTAGAACTGAATATTAAGAAGACACTGATTATGGTCGTCACTGGGAAGAAGGAAATACCACAATGTGATATACGAGTAAATGGGCATATTCTTAAGCAAGTGCATTGATATAGTTATCTCGGTACAGTCATAACAACTGATGGGAGATGCCTTGAAGAGATTAGAACAAGAACTGCCATTGCGAAGGTAGCCTTTTGCAAGATGAAAAGCATACTGACCAATAAAAAGATATCAATTTAAATGAGAAAAAGAGTGTTGAAGTGCTACATAGAACCTATACTTTTGTATGGATGTGAAGCTTTGACAAACAGCAGTCAAGCTGAAAAACAGCTGATGGCTGTGGAGATGTGGTTTCTGAGGAGAATGCAAAGAATACCATGGACAGACAGAAAAACCAATGAACAAGTCCTTCAAGAAACAAATGAAGATCGTAACCTGATTAGAGTCATTAGACGTGACAGTCAAAACATTTTGGGCACGTTATGAGAAGAAATGACTTTGAGAACTTGGTGGCGACTGGCAAGATCGAAGGGAGGAGACCAAGAGGAAGACCGAGAAGTAAATACCTGGATGGCTTGGCCGCATGGCATGGTCGAGACAGGAACACTGAGCTGATCCACGACTCTGGTGATCAAGTGAGATGGCAGAACATGACCGCCCACGCTTATAGGCATGGCGCATGATGGATGGATGGATGGAATGAATCAACATCATAGGCGAAAGTATTTTCCATATAACAGAATATATAGATCAAAGTGGGTATCAACAGACAATACAGAAAATCAAATTGATCATATATTTTAGTTGGTCGCATATCCAGATCCACAACTGAATCCCCACTAGTGGTGACATATTTGGCACAGTGGATCTTGCAGTTCTGGGTGCTTGTTTGATTTAAATGTTTAAACAAACAGTGTGTTAGTAAGTATGACTTCTGCCATTCATCCCCCAATGGAGCAGAAGACCTCAACAAACTCACGCTATGCCCTTTGTAGACTTGTTCATGACAGCTGGATTTTGCAGCTAAATTTTTTTTTATAGAATGAGGTAGCCAGTCTCTCACCAACCCTACTTAATCATCTCTTACAATATGCATGGTAACGGCATGCCACGGTAACACACGGACGAATGAGTATTACTACTGGAGAGCTGCGCTGTGGTAAACACTCACAAGGCGGCCAGAGGAAACGCTTTAATGACACTCTGAAGATCTCACTAAAAGCTTTTGGAATTCATCATGACACTTGGGAGACTGCTACAAGACCAAAATTTGTGGCGTACATCATTATGCAATGGTGCAGTCACTTGTGAAGCAAACAGTACTGTAAGAGCTGTGAAAAAAAGTCTGGACAAAAAAAAAAACCACTGCAGGAGATCCTCTTCCTAGAACCTCAAGCATTCTTTGCCCACATTGTCAAAGAACATTTCAATCCTAAATAGGCTTTACCAGCCATCTTAGAACTCACGGCTCCAAACTTTCAACCCCACTGGATGAAATGAATGGTCATCGTCATTCTTGATGGACAAACACCATTACTACTGGATGTAAATATTCTAACTGCACAAGTTCTTCGGTTGAAGCTAATACTGCTCTGGCTTCAGAACAATAGTTGCTGCAGTGCTTTCCAGTTGCAATGTGAATAGTTGAATTTATCTGGGTATTCTACAAACACACCACTTTAGTTCATTATATTTTAATACACACACACATGACACAACATACAATAAATAATATTAACAAGATCAAGAAAGTCCCTAGGAAGATGGATGGGATACAATGTTCATACTGATGATTCACAATACATTTGAAAAAATGCAAAACTTCCTCTCTCTCTCTCTCTCTCTCTCTCTCTCTCTCTCTCTCTCTCTCTCTCTCTCTCTCTATGTTTGGTTGGGGGAAGGGTGGGTGAAGGATGTGTGGGTGGGTAGAGGATATGTGGGTGGGTGAGTGTGTGTAGGTTAGGAGATGGTGGGCGATGTTTGTATGGGTGGGCTTGGGATCTGTGAGTGGGATGGGGGAGATGGGAGAGTATGTGGGTGGGTGTGGAATTTGTGTGTGTGTAGGTGTGGGATATGTTAGTTGGCAGGGAGATGTGTGTGTGTGTGTGGGGGATGTGTGTTTGGCTGGGTGGTTGGAGGTGTGTGGGTGGAGGAGGATATGCGGGTGGGTGATTGTTGGTGGGTAATGGGATGGGTGGAGGATATGTGAGTGGGTGGGGAGATGTGTGTGGGTGGATGTGTGTGGGTGGGAGATGTGTGGGTTGGGGAATGTATGTGTGCTAGGGGTGTGGGTGGATGGGATGTGTGGTGGGTGGGTGGTGTGTGTGGGTGGGGAGATGTGTAGGTGTGGGGATGGGTGGGAGCATGTATGTGTGTCTGGGTTGTGTGTGTGTGGTTGGGTGGGGGATGTGGGGTGAATGGGGGATGTGTGGGTGGGTGATAGATGTGTCTCATAACATGGTAATATGCATTGTTTATGTTTACAAAATTCATTTGATGTTTTTTCCAATGCACTATTGATGAACGAAAGATGAGTGATTGAAAGGGCTGAATGTAAGACGGGCCTGCGTGCTCAATTTGTTACCCTTTGAAAATAAAGTCTGTTCTGTTCCGTTCTCTCTCTCTCACACACGCATGCACGCACGCACACACACACGCATGCATAATTAATGGATGAATTAACATATCAATGGATAGATAAATATTCATTTGACAGATATATGAATAGATAGATGACAGTCATTTGGCAATATACACCATATAATTTACAGTATGACTCTGCTCCGTAATTTTATAACTGTGTTTACTGTAAAGTTAGTCCCACAGCGGATATTGCCAATGAGGTGTGAATTATTAAGCCTGCACATATTCTAGGCTATAACATATAAGGACGTGAGGTGACAAGTTTCTTCCTCACGTTTTCTTTCCAGATAATTTTTTTTTTAAAAATATCAGGCACCCATTTTTATTAGGCTTGGTCAATCCCAGAGCCATATTGGTCCCAAAAAAAATAATCCTGTTTCTGCTGGGAATTTGACCTAGACCACCATCTTGGCGCCGGTCTCTGTGGCCTAAAGGCTTGCGAACACTTACCACGCATTCACAACGCGGCGGCAACCGATTTGGCAGCAGACCGTTTCGCGCTGGGGTTTGGGGTTTTAATGTGTTTGTATGGGAGCTGGTCCTTCAGAAAGCAATGGCAAACTACTGAACGTAAAACTTGCCAAGACATCAACAACAGCAGTAAAATGCTGGTGTTGACAGGGATGTCCTGTAACTAGGATATGCAACAACAACAAAAACTATCTTGGCAGTCCAGCATGTTTAATGTAAATAGTCTTCATAAGAAAATGTTACTTGTACAATTAATATGTGAAAGGTAAGTGACGGAAAGGGCAGAATGTCAGAAGGACTTATATGCCAAATATTTAAACCTTTAAAAATAAAGTTAATTCATTTATTCTCTCATTCTTACAAACTGCTCTTTGTTTCAAAATATGAATGAAAAAATACTGTCTACAGAACTAACACATATACACATTGAGACTTTGCAGAAAGCAGTCAATTATAATGAAAGCATCTTTAGATGATACACAAATTGATGAAGCAGACTTTTGAACAAAGAAAGCAGCAATTTCTTCTTATTATAATCCATGACGTGTGGTTTAGGTGATCAGGCCTGTTCACAACCTTCTATCTCTACTATTGCCAACCATTTTTGAGACTGACGTTCTTCCATGTCATGATGTAAAAATGTCCACCATCTTCTCCTTTGGCAGCAATTTCATGACAGAATTCTTCTTTTTCTTCTTCTGCGTTCATCCTGAGTTGTTTTTGTTTTTTTTTTTGGACATGATTGCATTGTGCCTATTTACAGCAGAGCTGCTTTCTTGTTCCTTTAGGCCGACACATCCGACTTCTGCGGTGACAGAATTAATAACGCACAATGCATCAATTTCATCAAGAGACAACAAATAAAGTGGTCTGAACATTATAAGAGAATAAAGCTTGATCAACTGTCGATAAGGTCATACAGCCACAAATGATCTGTATATAGAACTTTGAAGACCAACAAAACAATGGATAGGCAATGTGAAGGCTACTCTAAGCACACACGGATATGACGCAGCCACGGCGACACATGTAGCCTTATAATGCAAGCTTAGGTTCTCCACACCTCTATGCTTAACAACAATTGTCATTTACAAAAGAGGCACGATCCACCTGGTGGAGAGATAACCTTCTTTTTTACTTCTTCTTCTTATGGAGTCTGGTCTAGAGGCAACCATTTTTTTTTTATTTTTTGCATTTGCACACAGTCCATACTTGAGCTAGTACTTCTAGTAGTTGCCACTACTGGGGAGTGCACTGGAATGATGTTTGCGTGTGAGCCAGTTTTCCATATTACCAGTGTCCCTCATTATCTGGCGAACCCATTCCGACTTCTGAAGTACTTGTAATTCATATCCCCAAATCACGGACAAGATGTCAACATTTTAATCCAACTGACTGGTGGAGGGGTTGAACCCGCTACCTTGCCATTCGGCCTTGTCGACCTGCAGAGGCAGTCATGACTCTCCAACCTTCTATGATACCTCGATGAAGTTGGTGTTGCTTATGTTACTTATTGCCCAGTAGTTTACACTTTCCACATACATCTTTCTCTGCCTTCCTCTGCCTCTCTTGCCTAGTATTTTCCCTATGAAGTTAATTTCTCTATTCCACCTCTTCTCTTGATGTGCCTCATAAATGTCATGTGTCATTTCCTTATTATTTTTCTGTGATTATGTAATACCTGCAGATCTCAATACCCAGCATTTGTGTGTTCTAATTAAGCTGTCAAATGGACTTTGGTTATGACTGACACCTTGCCGTATTGACTGACAATTGCGTGTTACATTGTGCTTCAATAAAGGCATTTTACCTCTCCATAGCATAAAGCTTGGGATGAATTGAAGAGACTATGAGTTGTCCACGCAACATGATCCCTCTCTCGGCCTGCCTAGTTCACCCCAGAGGAAAGACAACACCAATATGTCTGGAGCAAGATAAGTTGCAGAAGCTACTGGATCAACAAAGCTGTCCACCTGTTGGACCAGTTGCTGACCAAGGCTTCGAGCCTGGTCTGCCCTGCCATGACATTTAGTCTTTAGGCTGCATTTCCTCGCACCAGAATAGGCTTTGTACTCTCCCAATTACACTTCTCCGCCCGAATCCATTGGTACAATATGGGGTGTATATATGTAACAGGAAGCAGGTACTACCGTCATACAGTAGCTCAGTCACATCTGACTAAGACCTGACTTTGAGACTTCTGATATAATCTACAGTTGATTCATCCCTGTGGGCACAGGGCTGGAGATGAAACAGCTAAAACCCATGGAAGAAACATTACCAACATAGACCTAATCCCAGCCAGTCCAGATGTGCTGTGCTAAATCATGACCTAAAAAGGTTTTAAAAGGCAAAAGGATTGACTCCACTGCACCAGGTTTCATCCCATATGGCTCAGCCTCCTTCCACAGGGTGTCCTGCCAAAAGTGTCACACAAACTTCGAAGCTCCAGCAATTACCCCCAGGAGTCTCTTTGAAAATTGCACTTACGAACCAAATGACATGGCCCAGAATCGAACCCACAACCTTCAGAGCAAGAGGCAGGCGTAGGAACCACTTCGCCACGGAAACTCCCGAATCATGACCTAGTTACATCCTAATTTACCCTACACAGATGTGAAGTTCCAGCACTGGACTTGCACACCACTTCCGCTGGTTTCTGAACTTGGAGAGGGGAAGCAAAGCTGTGCAACAAGATCTCCAAGAAATAGTACTCTGGTATCGGGTTGGGAGGAAAGTTTCTACACCAATCTCATTCCGATAGATGCTAGTCCCTTTTCAGTGCATCAAATTTTAGAATTAACAACACAGTCTCCAGAGGATTCACAAATAAAACCATAGTTTAATATGCTGGCATTAGAAAATAGGAATTATTATACAACTCAAGTACTACAGGACAAAATATACAAGCATAACGTTAATGAATCTACATATCTAGGCCAAACTGTAATGGACAATGCCTGATTGAGACAGAAATTAATATTAGAATTGTTATGGCAGGGTGAGCATTTGGAGAAAAGCACCAAAAAGAAAAACTTAATATTAAAGACTACATCTATGGAAAAGAATTCTATATACATATACATCTGACCTGTAACATTATGTGGTTGTGAAATATGGACAATGTCTAAACATGATAAAAAAACATGTAGTGGCATTTGAGGGGTTACCAGAAAATAATAAGAACCAGCTGGACTGAAAAACTAACAATTGAACAAGTTTTGAAAAATATAATAGAACAAAGAAGACATTTTAAAGTAATAAAACATTGAATTCTTAAAGTTTGGCCACATTCCATGGTATAATAGTAATATCAAAGAAACGAATCATACCTGTATGCATAATCATTGTCAATGGTATTAATTTGGTGCAAGTACTGAAATTCAAGAATCTATGCACATGGATAACATCAGATGGAAGATACTTAAATGGATACTTAAAAATAAGTGCAGATGAGCAGCACCCTCTGCATGACGCTATATTCAGAGAAAAGGGTGACAGGCTAAAGAGGGGCAAATCATGGATGGGTCGGGCGGAAGATGTCGTCAGACAAGTCTGCAGTCTTACCAGTATCAACCCCGGCAAGGAATGGGTGCCGGTGCCTCCAGCTTTTAAGTGTACTTTCTCCTGCATTATCACACTCGACAGACGGTGCAGAGAGCAGAACCCTGCCGCTGTCAATGCTGAGGTTAACGCGCTCATCTATGATCACTCAGATAGCCCCGAAGTGCTCATCTATACAGATGGATCTGTTGTAAAGCAGCAGAGAAGTGCGTGGGCATTTACAGCCCGTTCAGCGGGCCGAACCGTTCAAGAATCCAGTGGTGCCCACTCTATGACCACGAGCAGCATGACGATGGAGGTGATGGCAGTTACACAGGCTTTCATATGGCTGGAATCACAGCATTATACCAACGTGTGTGTACTAAGTGATTCAATGAGCATGATTCAGAAGGTCGAAGCTGGATCTGTACGTAGACAGTGGACTGAGTCACTGCGGAAGTCTGTTGTTCGTAAAGTCACCTTCATCTTCATCCCGGGACACGCGGGAGTCGAGGGAAATGAACGAGCTGATAAACTGGCTGGCTCTGCACCTCTTGTAGATGGCCAGCCCATGGATCGTGCCGATGTTATTAACGTCCTTAAAGATATGGTGAGAACAGAGGACTTTGACGCCAGTGATTCCACATCGCTGTCCAGGATGAAAGACTTGGGAGTAAGAATCGGCACAGCCAGACGCAAGAGGTACATCGGGAAAACAAAGCGCCTCGTCAACCAACACAGAACTGGCACTATTAGCCACCGGACGCTGATGCATATGCTGGGGGGAGGATCTGAGCACCTATGGACATGTCCGGAGTGCAATGAAGATACCCCAACTGATAACTGATAACTGAGATGGAAGATGCATCACAAAGATAAAGAACTGAATAGGACAAGCAAAAACCGTGCTTTATAAAATTATGAGTATCTTATGCAATAAATCCTTGCCAGTTAGAACAAGAATTCTTGCATATTACACAGGACCAGTTTAACATATGGTTATGAATCCTAGACAATTAGCAAAAAACTTAACAAAATTCTTTGATAGATCTGGCTTTATAGAAGAATGTTGAAAATTCCCTGGACACACAAAACGAGAAATTTTAATGATTTAAAAGACACTAAAATACAAAGGCAACTTAATACAAACATCACAAAGAAGCAGCTGTCATTTTCATTTTTTTGAGCATATTATGAGAAGAGATTGATTGATGAGAAGAGAAAAACTGGAACACATGGTGACAACTAGAAAGATTTGTGAAGAAGTGAGGAAAAGAAGCTAGCACTGTGCAGGACACACACCGAGAAAACCTGATGATATAACTAGACAGTCCTCTGTCTGAAAACCACAAGACAAACGAAATTATGAGAGACATAAAGACACTTGGAGAAGAGAATTAAAGACAGAGATCTGAGGAGGACATGAAGGGATTTGCAGGAGATAGCAAAAGATAAGATGGCTTAGCAATGGAGGATAAAGGACAAATAAACAAAGCACAAAAATGTGTAGAAAGAGAGATAGAGGAAGACAATGGAAAGGTGCTTTAGTCATATGTGTGATGAGAGGAAGTGAGAAATATTGTGACGACTTGTCAGATCAGCAGTAGAAGAGACAGAGGTAAGCCAAGGTAAATTATGCTGGGTGGTCAAAGACAGTGGCATGGCGATATATCATTAACAGAATTATCTAGAGCACTAGGGGCAGAAATGTATGGAGAGGCATGAATGCCTATGACATGTCATAAGGCACATGATGATGGTAAGCAGATGTCAGTAGAGTAATTGGTAAACACGACTTGAGATCACAAGATGTGTAGAAACATGACCGCCCATGCCAGTCAGCACGGCACATGATGATGAGAAGGTACTAGTAACAAGTGTAGTCTATAGAACATATCTTGGACAGCTATTAAATAATTCACAATGAAAGTGTAACAATTATTTTATTTGGTTGGAGACTGAGTAGGCAATATTTCCTACCACATATTTTGAATGGGTAGTGTCAAATTTGTAATTATTTTTTTTTAAACGCCATCGATGAGAGGCTACTGTATTTGCCTTAGAAGGCACAGGGTTCGATCTCAGTACAGAACTGGGAATTTTTACAAGAACTATGGATGCCTATGGACACACATCGCCTGATCTCTTGGTTAGTGAGATCAAATACCTAGCTGTCTCGGATAAGGGAAAAAACAGAAGGTTCCGTGTGCAATAAAAATCTCATGGCAGCTGGAAATTGCAAACAGTAGGCTATGAGGCTTCTGCCCTGGAAAAAATGTTAGGAAAAGAAACCTACCCACAGGTAGAAAGATCCTGCTACCTTGGATGGAATCTACCTAGAGGAGGCCAGCTCTACACAATTGCGTTCCGAAGTAGGAAACACTGATCTTTGAGGTGCTAACTAAGTGTGACGTACTCCTCTCACAAGAGGATCGAAGAAGTAGAATATGTGTATGAATGTCAGGTTGTCAGGTTAATATAAGATTTGTAAGACTAATATTTGTACTTAAAGTATGACTAATTTTAGATCTGTGTCAGTTATGTGAGGCATGAAACAATCATGCAGATTGTTGCAAAATACTTATTGCAACTGCGAACAAAATAGGAAAAAATAAATTGCAGTTATACACTGATGGGCTAAATGTAATATGGGACAGAAACATAAATGTAATAAAGGCATGATCACCTGCCATCACATTCACACAGTAAGACAATCACATTCAAAAAGGTATACAATGGTGTCGAGAGAAAGAAAGCTTGCATGGAAAGGAAAAATGACAATTGGTGAAAGAGGTGATAAACAGTTTTACTCACAAATATACATTCAAACATTTGCTGCAACCGAACAATACATTTAATATAAACACCTTTACTCAGCCACCAAGATGAGAATGTTATGTAATTGAGTCAGTAAACATTTAAAAATAAAAATAGTGATAGGACAGTACAGTGAGTACAGCTTACTTGGTATTTTGGTGCATTGTTTAAAGGAGGATAATCCCCCTGGCTATCCCCATTGTGAATCAAATGATTATCCACTAAATTCCATCCCCAGCTATTGCTGTCTCCTCCAACTAAAGGAAAATAACCCTGACACTGAACAGGTGAGTCTTTCGTCATCAGCCCTATCATAGCTACAGTTCCCAGTGGACCTTCCCACCACACTTCCCAACAATGACGTCCGGTTTTGAAACCAATTTTTCCTCTGGCACCATCTGTAGTTTGAGCTACAGGGTTTCGATGAAGCGTAAAACCGTTAGATTTGATGTAAACATTTCTGGAGCAGTCATTAGGGTTCCAAGCATGATAAAATGCTCGAAGTTTGGCTTTGTAAGTTGGTACGTTGCTAAGTAGATCCGACTTTAGGGCTTCTTCGGCTAACTTCCGTACGCAATGTAACCTCCAAACGTCATTGTTTTCATCATTGAGGAAACGATACCAATTTTTGCACACTAGAGAGCAACTCCTAAGGTCAGAAATGTCTAAATATGAAAAAAGAACTTCAAGTACTCGATGTGGTAACCTGGCAGCCGCCATCTTCACAAAGTTATTCTTCTGTTTCAGGAGATTAAATCAGAAGGTCAACTAAACACATCAATATTGTAAATACAACAAGAAATCATTTTCAATATCTAAAATGATTAACCACAGTTTAGAATATGCCCCCACATAATAATGATCTGATATCTAGCCAGAATGTCTCAGGTGTGCTCTAAAATATCAGTATATGTATTTTAAGACCTTTTCCTGGCCCGTGACGATATGAAAAGTTTGTTCCGGATTTAATTTTTTTTTCTTTTTATTGTTAATGTGTAAGCAGGACAGAAGAGTCTTTCACCGAGATAACACTAACTTGGAAAGAAGGAATGCATGCATACCACTCCCTGTTATGAAGAGAAAGAAAGACATTAGAGATAAGATGTGGGCTAATACGACACCTGTTTAAAAGAGAGAGAGAGAGAGAGAGAATTGAAGAGAATGCCTTGTGTATTTAAAGAACAGAAGACAAAAATGTAGTTAGAATGTTTGGCTCGCGTAAAGGAGTTGAGTTCAATTAAGTCCAGAACTGACATCACAGCACTCGGGACAATCCCATTCATGCTCCTTTCTCATCTTCAATGACCAGCGAAGAGTCCCAATACTGATGGTACCAGCTGCGTTTAAAGCGGTAACCGTAAAGGAGCATGCTACGAGGCTTAGCTGAAACCAATACTGGTCTTTCTGAAAATGTAAGCGGAAAACAAAGACAGTGTCGCACAGAACAAACGATATGCAGAAAAGATCGATGCGGGGCATAAACGGACAAAACTCACTTATAATCACGTTTATTGACCGTTTGTTTACCCAGTACTTATGTTTGGTTCCGAGCAACGATTCTTTGTTGTTAGCTTACAATCAAGGCTGCTTTATAGTTATAGCACTCGTTTGAACATTAAAAAAAAAAAACATATATGTTAAATTACATAGCACCATATAGCCGTTGATTACAAAAGCTATGGGACTTCCATTCTGTGAGAGAGAGGGGGGAGGAGGGGGGGGGGGCAAGAAACATTCGGGTCGATCCAGTCACCAAGAAGTAAATTAAGAGTTCAAGTAGGAACACGTGTGGCGCGGTTTAACTTCTTGTTCAGAAAAAGCAACGGCAAACTACTGAACGTATCATTTCCTAGTTAATCAATCTAGGGCTGGGGTTGATCGCAAAGTCCTTCAAAGAACATGCAACATTAAAATACAAAGCGGGAACATTGGTTTGTTGTGTCTCTTTGTTATGTGCACGATAAAAAGAAGAGGTATTTTCTCGAAAGGTAGCCAACATTTCATTCCTTTAATTATGCCGAAAGCCGAAATAAGCTATGATGCTATCAATATATATAATTATTATTATTATTCCTCCCCCTCCCCCTCAACTTCTTCTGCTTCTTCTCCTCCTCCTCCTTCACTTTCTTCTTCTTCTTGTACTTCCTCTTCTTTCAGTTCATGTTGTGTGAGTTCAATCGTCATGATTACCCACAACCCTCTGTCTCGCGCAGCCAATAGATACCAATACAGATGCCTCTACATGCATCTCACAATGCCAAACTGTCCACCATCTTTTCCATAGGTCTTCTTCCACCGCTTTTTCCCTACAAATTTCCCGTTGTCGCGATAATTTCCGGTGTACCCATTCTGATAACATGTCCATAGAATGTGGATTTTCCATTTATGATTCTAGAAACAAGCTTGTTTCGTGGTTGGATATATCGTGCGCCTGTATAAAATCATGAATGTATTTCCAATATCTTGACACAAGAAAAGGAAATACCTTTGCATTCGCGGGCAATGTTTATAATAACAGCCGACTTTATTATTTGATTAACTGGGTGATCTCTTTAGTAAAATATTTACTTGCCTTTCCATTTACCATGCTGATCTATATCTTAAATTGCCGCCTTTTGTCCATGTGGCAGTTTGATCACTAAGTGATTTCGTTGTAGATCCTAACACATCTCAACGGGTTACTATTTCGAGACTTTAAACATAGCATAATTGAGGGTGCACTATAGCAGGCTTCACCCAATTCATCTCTTGATGTCTGTCCACATATGACGTTGTCTGCCTGTCACTTGTTTTCCTGAGAGGAAGTTGGAATCAACAAGTACATCTTCAACTTATTATCTGTTGGGATTATTGCCTGACTTTAGTCTACACTCCTCTCTTCTGTCTTCCCTTCCATATATCTATTTCTTTCACTCTCTCTCCGTTATTCCTTCAACACATACTCCGACAACAGTTCCTTTCAACAATAACAAAAGATTTATTAATAAAAACTATGTCTGGTGTATGTATGGATAGTGTCTATGTAGTTGGTATGTTCTTCTAGTGTGGATGCAAGATAAGATGTTGATGGATAGTCTCCGTAATCTTCTCCGGCATATTCAACAGGCCAAAACATCAGATATCAAACACAGACTTAGAACGTTCTCACCCGGTATGATCCGTTCAGCTTGGGTCTTGACTTAATCCAATTCTTGAAAACACAAACAATTGTTCACCACAGTAACACCGTACAGTAATGTGATCACGGTAAGTCCTTTCCGTAGACAGAGTTTTCAGTTTTATGTTGTTATAATCCATCAGTGAAACCACCTCACACCTGTCCACAGTTATTTAACCGTTTTCTGAATATATGTACACTGGTCTAGGGTTCTTCCCTGTTTCGTTTAGGTGAGTACTAAATGAAAATGTTTTATCCTATTTTCTATGCTTGAATAAAGTTTCTTCTCTAAGGTTCACCAAAACCTGTTTTTTGACATTCGTTAAGTCACCCACTTTGCATTTGCTATAGTGATATACTTTCACTGCACCTGTGAAGTGCCTGATTAAATTAAAATGTCTTTCCTGTATTATCAACACTGCTTTCTCTGTACAAGAGATGTACTGGTTGATCTTCTTTGATAGGTCAGGCTGTGTAGTAGAACCTGGGTAATAAACATTAAATCAGGTGATTTAAGTCTGCCTCATATCACTGTCTATGTGATTATCTTTCTCCAGCCGTAATGAAACAGCCTCCGAAAGAATTACTCTGACATAAACAGCAGAATTCACTAAAGTATAAACTATTCACTAAATAGGAAGCAATAGTAAACCCTACGCACAACCACATATTTCCCTATGCTAATATTAGTGTTACCTTATATATCTAGAATTAATGATACTCCAAGCATTGAAATCTATTAGCACACAATCACTTCTATCCCATTTCCCGGGATGATTTCTTTGCTATTTTCAGGAGACATAAATCCAGTTTGCCGTCCCTTTCGGTAGCACACACTAACCCAACCATCCCAGTTGCTACTATTTATATTGGGCCTTCCGTTCTTCGTTAGTGTTTGATGTCCATACATCAACAATCGCCTTTGTCGTTCCCGTAACATCAAAAGTTCAGTGAAATCACGTATACGTCCGGGCGCTCCGTTCTCCGCTGGTGAGCTGGTCCTCTGTCCATCGCTCGTTTGCACTTCAAAGCATTCTCCGTTCATTTTCCCGTCGGCCGATACTAGCGGGAGTCACTGCCCTCGGCGCGTACCTGTATCCTATTTTTATATTCGTAGGTCAATGCTCGTGAATTTTATTCCTCCTCGCAGAATGAAGTACACAATTGTTAACCCTTCTCCTTCCTTGTATTTTAATATGTAAGTTATCAAGGAATCATTAAACTGCAGTTTTTTCTGTGACATAGGCCCCCTCTTAAGAGAGTTGACCGCGTCGACTCTTCATCCCTGTAGTTTTGATTCCTATGATCCTCCAACTTATTCCTCTTCCTCTGGAGTTGGATGTCTAGATAAGAAATCCGCTCCTACATTCTCCTTTCCAGGAATGTATTCCACTGTGAAGTCCTGTTGCAACAACAACGTCCATCACATCCACCGTGCGTTGAGCTTCTCTGAAGTAGCTATTAACATCACGTGTTGATGATATGATTGGATCCTCACCTGGATCAACACCTCATCCAGTAGGCGACTTCATAAGCACCCTACCATACTACTCATGACCGAAACTAGTGTTGGCTCATCGCTCCTGTACGTTCAGTCGACCTCCTTTCCACTGGCGTAAGCGATGGTTCACAATACAGACGGATCGTCCCATCCTGATTGTAACACTGCTTCCATGTCCTCTTGGTTTCCCCCGGCTTTGCCTCTGGGGATGTTCCGCCTCGTCCTCGTTGGACCGAGTCGTCTTTCCCAAATCTCCTGGACTTTTGCTTCCAGTACCATCTTGGGCGAGATTGTATCTGGTCAGCCAATCTTCGGTTGGAGTCCTGGGTATTTCTCGCCTTTCCCGACGTTACCCACCCCTTCTGAACTTGGTTACCGGTGAAACTTTCACTCTTGTCCTTTCCCTGACTTGTGATTTCCCTCCTCCTGTCGTTGGGTAAATCTGACCTATCACGTACTGTCCCATAGGCCCTCCTATGTTGTACTGGCGATCTCTGGTCTTCGTCTGGACTGGTAACTTTTGTCCCAATGGCTGCCATCACCATAAAGTGCGAAGCTTTGCTCCCGGATCTCTCTTCATATTTCCTAATGAGATGTCTAGGGAGATTTTTCTTCTCTTCCCCGATCCGTATTTTGTAGATGTTCTTGGACACCACCTTTTCCACAGGATAAGGTCCTTTCCATCCTACTTGGAGTATATTGGTCTCTGCTGGACCCCACACTTCCACTTTGTCTTCCACTTTAAGAGCTAGTTTCCTCTTAATTCGCTTGTTGGGTGGTGCTTTCTGGCACTCCGAACAAGACTTCACCCACCGGCGTACATCTCCGGTCATTCCTGGCCAGCAATAATGGCCGGATATTTGCTGCAAGGTCTCTCTGACACCCATATGTCGATTTTCGCCAATGATGTGTCCACTCTGAAGAATGTGAGGACGGTGGGTCTCTGGAACCACCCACTGCTCGTGCAGGTTATCTCCCCTCCCAGCTCTCCGATAGAGTAGTCGATTCTTCAGAAAGTACTGTCCCCGTTCTGGTAGCTCAGCACTTCTTTGCAGCTTCCTGTAGCAAGGATGCAACGTAGTATCCTTCCTCTGGGCAGTATGCAATTCTCCTATCCCTGAGTCGTCGCATAGAGTCTCTGCCTCTTTTTCCTTCCCGTGAGATCCACTGACTACTGTTCCTTTGTGGGTTGGCTGTTTGGGCATCCCCAAAAAGACATATTTCGTGCCAATGATCATTGGGAATAGGGAGTCAGCTAATACCGCCGCAGGAATAATGCCCGTGACGTACCTGGATTTAATCTCCACCTTGGCGATTGGCAGCGTCATGGTAACAGCACTCCTCATTGCCGGCTTTAGCTCTATGGTATCCCCTGTAAGTTGGTCTGGGCTTACCAAGCTGGCGTCCACCACCGCTTCCCCATCCAAACCGGTATCGTAGAGACAAACAACCTGCTGGCCATTGACTTCAATCAGTTCGACCACAGGTGGTCTCTCTTGGTCCTGAGTGTCTTTCATCTCCTTGACCGTTTCCTTGCCTTCCTCTTTTGATTCCTCGAGGTTGGTTATGCAATTGGCATCGTTTGCCTTGCATCTGCAGTCCACAGTATTATGTGTTATCGACTGGCAGTGTGTACACCATGTTCCCTTCCTACGTTTCCGTGTGTCCTTTGTGTTCCTTTCTCCTTCGCCAACCTCAGCCTTGTCTGTGATCACCGATGTAGGAATCACTTTGCATGCTGCGAAGTAAGAACTTTTAGGTTTCGATCTGCAGTCTTTTGTGTTGTGCGAGGCCGCCTTGCAAATCGAGCACCACTTCTCGGACCACGGTCGTTTCGCTTGAGAATTCGAGTTGCTCTGGTTTCCTACCTTCACCTTCTCTGAACTCTCCTCGGTGTGCTTTATATAAGGTTCCACTTTTTCTCCTTCCCAGTTTTTAGGTTTCTTTTTCTCTGGTTTCTCCTGACCTTTGGTTTGTGTACTTAGTTCCTCCGCTTCACCATGTACTTCCACGAATCTTTCCGCCAGCTTATTCACAGCCTCAATCCGTTCCGCCCCTTGTTCTCCCAAGAAGGTTCTGAGAGGTTTCGACATTTGCTTTCGCATCTGGTCGACCACCATCATCTCTTCGAGACTCTCATAATCCCTCTTGAATTCTGCCAAGTCCATCCATTTCTGGAGATAGGATTTCAGCCTCAGACTGTAGGCGGCGAATAGTTCTCCCGGCTCTCTTCTAGACGATCTAAACTTCTTCCTATACGTTTGTGCTGTGACTTCATAATGTTTCATCAAAGCGGCTTTTAATTCCTCGTACTGATTTTCCTGTCCTGGTGGTAGGCGTGTGTAGACCTCGTACCCTGAACCACGTAAGGCCTGGGATAATTTAAGAGCCCATCTGGTTCTATCCAGTCCCATAGCGATTGCCATAGCCTCGAACCGATCCAAAAACTGGTATATCTTCTCTTTACTTTCATCAAAGACCGCCAAGGGAAACTTCATGGCATGGTAACCCTGCCCAATCATGTGGGTTGCCCCAGGTGAAGATGAACTTCCTTCTGCTGCATCTATTTCACCCTTAGTTTGTGTCTTGAGTTCTAACTCTTTCAAGCGGTATTCATGTTCCATTTCTTGTCTCCTGGCAGTCTGTTCCATTTCCAGTTTCTTGGTCTCCTGGTCCATTTCCAGTCGCTTGGTCTCCTGGTCCATTTCCAGTCGCTTGGTCTCCTGTTCCAGTTTCTTGGCCTCTTGTTCCATTTCCAGTCGCTTGGTCTCCTGTTCCAGTTTCTTGGCCTCTTGTTCCATTTCCATTCGTTTGGTCTCCACCTCTATTCTTCTCACTTCCAACTCGGCCTTCCGATCTTCTCGTTCCGCTTGACGAATCTCTCGCTCTCTTTCCTGGATGTAATCAGTTAGTTCCGAGCCAGCTAAACCAATTTCCTCCCCGTTGGCCCTTAGTTCTGCTGTAGTTACTTTAGGAGTTGCCATAGTTAAGAATGTAAGTCCGCAAATAGAGTACAGACACCTCAAGCAATAAAGAAGTCCTTCCTATAAACAGATAATCTACCTAGAACCTATATCATTTATCTATGTCTATTAAATATTCTAAATCTACAACACCACACCGTACATCACAACCACTCTCTCATCCACCAGAGGAGATATAGGATAAAGACTTATGTAGACGTGTGACCGTGTGACTAGGTATGTAATGTGTCTTACCACCTATCCACATTCACTCTGTCTGGAACTTTCTCACTGTAAAGTCACCAGCATTAATGAAATGGTTCTACCATAAATGTAATGGCACCATATATCCAATGGACGTCCTTCCATTAAAAGTCATCAATGTATACTTATATTTATTCCAATCAGTATGTCCCAACATGCAGGTACTCCGCTATGCCTGTGCCAATATGCAGGTACCCCTCTATGTATATGCCCTGTTATGCCCAGGTCATATGGGTATTATTTTCTACCCCGCTGCTCCACCAATTATGTCACTTGTTTTCCTGAGAGGAAGTTGGAATCAACAAGTACATCTTCAACTTATTATCTGTTGGGATTATTGCCTGACTTTAGTCTACACTCCTCTCTTCTGTCTTCCCTTCCATATATCTATTTCTTTCACTCTCTCTCCGTTATTCCTTCAACACATACTCCGACAACAGTTCCTTTCAACAATAACAAAAGATTTATTAATAAAAACTATGTCTGGTGTATGTATGGATAGTGTCTATGTAGTTGGTATGTTCTTCTAGTGTGGATGCAAGATAAGATGTTGATGGATAGTCTCCGTAATCTTCTCCGGCATATTCAACAGGCCAAAACATCAGATATCAAACACAGACTTAGAACGTTCTCACCCGGTATGATCCGTTCAGCTTGGGTCTTGACTTAATCCAATTCTTGAAAACACAAACAATTGTTCACCACAGTAACACCGTACAGTAATGTGATCACGGTAAGTCCTTTCCGTAGACAGAGTTTTCAGTTTTATGTTGTTATAATCCATCAGTGAAACCACCTCACACCTGTCCACAGTTATTTAACCGTTTTCTGAATATATGTACACTGGTCTAGGGTTCTTCCCTGTTTCGTTTAGGTGAGTACTAAATGAAAATGTTTTATCCTATTTTCTATGCTTGAATAAAGTTTCTTCTCTAAGGTTCACCAAAACCTGTTTTTTGACATTCGTTAAGTCACCCACTTTGCATTTGCTATAGTGATATACTTTCACTGCACCTGTGAAGTGCCTGATTAAATTAAAATGTCTTTCCTGTATTATCAACACTGCTTTCTCTGTACAAGAGATGTACTGGTTGATCTTCTTTGATAGGTCAGGCTGTGTAGTAGAACCTGGGTAATAAACATTAAATCAGGTGATTTAAGTCTGCCTCATATCACTGTCTATGTGATTATCTTTCTCCAGCCGTAATGAAACAGCCTCCGAAAGAATTACTCTGACATAAACAGCAGAATTCACTAAAGTATAAACTATTCACTAAATAGGAAGCAATAGTAAACCCTACGCACAACCACATATTTCCCTATGCTAATATTAGTGTTACCTTATATATCTAGAATTAATGATACTCCAAGCATTGAAATCTATTAGCACACAATCACTTCTATCCCATTTCCCGGGATGATTTCTTTGCTATTTTCGGTAGCACACACTAACCCAACCATCCCAGTTGCTACTATTTATATTGGGCCTTCCGTTCTTCGTTAGTGTTTGATGTCCATACATCAACAATCGCCTTTGTCGTTCCCGTAACATCAAAAGTTCAGTGAAATCACGTATACGTCCGGGCGCTCCGTTCTCCGCTGGTGAGCTGGTCCTCTGTCCATCGCTCGTTTGCACTTCAAAGCATTCTCCGTTCATTTTCCCGTCGGCCGATACTAGCGGGAGTCACTGCCCTCGGCGCGTACCTGTATCCTATTTTTATATTCGTAGGTCAATGCTCGTGAATTTTATTCCTCCTCGCAGAATGAAGTACACAATTGTTAACCCTTCTCCTTCCTTGTATTTTAATATGTAAGTTATCAAGGAATCATTAAACTGCAGTTTTTTCTGTGACACTGCCCACTTATCATGTTGTCTTGCTATTACACGAATCTCCTTCACTTGTTCCCCCAGCATATACTTTATAAATGAACCGTGTCCTTTTATATGCCCGAAGTTAGTTAGTTGCATGTCCTTTACAAGACATTGCCATCAACCCCAGCATGTTTTGACTGTTTGTGATTACTAAGCAATTTTACGTTCAGTAGCTTGTCATTGTCATTCGTAACTTAGTTGTAAATACAGTTATGAACAAAACTATTTTCCCGAGATAGAAGAATGCAATATTTACCAGGATAAGAACAAGACGAAATATTTATGCACACGAATCCTTGCCCGGGAAGAGAGAAAGAGGAAGGCCAAAGAGAAGATGGGTGCAGGATGTGGCGGATGCTCTCCAGATGAGTGTATCAGACACGGGACATCTTGCTTATTATCGAGAGGTTTTCCGGAAGGTTGTTATGGGGGCGAGGTTCTGCAAAGGACATGCTACTGAATGAATGAATGAATGAATGAATGAATGAATGAATAAATGAATGAATGAATGAACACGAATCCTTAAAATAATTATATGTAAATTCACCCTTGAAGCTCGGCATTCTTTTTTTTTTTTTTTTAAACTAGTCAGTCAGACTTATTTCCACACACATAAGAACACATACACAGACACACACTGAAGCGCGCGTGAGTACACACACACGCGCAAACACACACACTAATCGTTCATGGCTCACCACAGATCTCGATCTTTGGGACTCCGAATCAACTCTTTTGATGATGTTTCTCCATCATCATCACGTGCCATGCTGATAAGCGTATGCGGTCATGTTTCGCCATCTCACACGATCACCAGAGTCGTGAATCAGCTCTGTGTTATTGGAACAAAAGAAAAAGCAAAAGCTCTGTGTTCTTGTCTCAGCCATACGACGTGGCCAAGCTATCCAGGTATTTACTTTTCTGCCTTCCCCTTGCTTTCTTCTCCTCAATCTTGCCAGTTGTCACCAAGTTCTCCAATTCATTTCTTCTCATAACGTGCCCCCCAAAAATGTTGACTGTTGATGTCTAATTTCTCTAATCAGTTTACGATTTTCATTTGTTTCTTGTAGGACTTGGTCATTGGTCTTTCTGTTTGTCCATGATATTCTTTGCATTTTCTTCAGAAACCACATTTCCTCAGCTTGTCTGCTTATTATCCACGCTTCACATCCATACTAAAGTTCAGGTTCTGTGTAGCACTTCAACATTCTTTTTCTCTTTGCAAATTACATCTTTTTATTGGTCAGTGTGCTTTTCATCTTGCAAAAGGCTAGCTTTGCCATGTCATCGTCTCAATCTATCCAGCATCATTTCTCAGTAGTTGGGTGACTGTCTGGTGCGACTGTCTGGACATGACTGTCCCTACTGGATGAGGATGTCCTAAAACAACCATTAACGTCGTTCACTGTCTCTAAAATGTGTTTAGTCATGAAGTCTTGAGAAGATAATGTAGTGATTCTCCCTTGTCTTCCACGTCCACAAGGGGATGTTTTAACTCTGCCTTTGACAGCCATTTCCGACAGTTAGGACAAGTGGGTGCCCTGCTCTGCTCAGCTGCAGAGTTGTCTACTTATCCCGGTGAACACTCGACCCTCAGGGCTGCGTTTTCCACACGGTTCCCATCATCTACCACTGTGAGGTGCAGTTGTGATTATCCCTCCAAAAGTTATGGTCTATGATGATCAAAACTCTCCAGTAGTTTTAGAGGACCGACCACACACACACACACGCACGCACGCACGCACACACACACACACACACACACACACACACACACACACATATCGAACGAAAGAAGAAGAACAACAGCGAACGAAACACACACACACACACACACACACGCACACACACACACACACACACAAAGATGCGGACGTTTTTGAAAATGTCAAAGCTTACAGCTGATGATTAATGCAACTGTGTTAGCAATTTCTGGGAGTGCTACGTTGCTTGGCCATCTTCTGTGTAAACTACATTATAATGTGAGAGCCGCGGTAGCGCTAGCACGCTTGCATGCTGACCCGACAGTTATGTGTTCCAATCCCTCTCGTGGCGAAGGAGGGAAGGGGGTGGTGTTTTTCATTATCTACGCTCCTAGATCGACCCAACCTAAAAATGAGTTCCGGAAAATATCCCGAAAGGAAAAGGCGGACACGATACTATTATTCTATTAACAGCATCTCAGACCTAGTGTCGATTGATCTAAAGATATGAGACTATCAGTGATCACCATGTACTCAATAGCTTCATGACTCGAAAAGGGGTCCTTTATTTACTCTCCTTCCAAATATAACTTCAACTGCCTTACAGGTGTTATGCAAGTTTCGTTCAGGTCTGTAGGCGACGTTTAGGTGACTGACACATTCTGATTTATACTTCCCTGTTATGTTTTGCAGACTGTTAATTTCCTTCTTTTTTTTCGTGTATCTATGTTATTTTCATCATCTATGTGACATGATTTATAACATATGCCACGTATAGAAGGATTATAGTGTGCTGGGGTAGGTGTTTCCTTATCAAAGAAGAATTAGGTTGCCTGCTACAAACCACTAACCTTCGATGCATGATTGTGTAAGGTGGAATATCCGTTTGGCACACCCGTCACCCAAACAGAGTAACATGACACCATGAAAGCATGTGGCGGATTGAGCTTGAAAGCAGCTGGCAAATACTATAGTTGTTGAGCATGCTCTCAATTTCACGTCTGTTCCAGCTGTAGAAAAAAAAAAAACACTTTCCACCAACGTTCAACTAGCCTCTGTGGCGTTAGTTATATTTGAGACTGTTCGTGGTGCGGTTTAAGTTTCTCTCGGTTTCTGCGCCAATGTTAGCTGGCTTGTCGATTTTGAAGAGTTTATGCCTGTGACGTCAGCTGAGGGATTGGCCGGCAAGTTCTCCTTTGTGCCCGTCTCCTCTGGCGGTTTCTTTGGTCAGTGTTGGCTTTTGGTTCGTGGTTTTTGATATGATGCAGTCCTTGTATGATGCAGTCCTCCTGCGAGTCATTCACCATGGAAGAGATTAAAGCAGCCATAAAAAAAATTGAAGAACAACAAAGCTGTTGGTGAAGATGAAATCTCAGGAGAAATGCTCAAAGCAGCAGATGAGAACACCTTACAACGTTTGTTACAGCTGATCAATGAAATCTGACAAAGCGAATCCCCACCACAACAGTGGAAAGATGGTGTAATTTTCAAACTGCCTAAAAAGGGCGATATGTCTGATTGCAATAATTGGCGTGGTATCACTCTATTGTCAGTACCAGGAAAACTTTTTTGTAGCATGCTACTTGAGAGATTGAAAAAGGCGATAGATGAAAGGCTCAGAGAAGAACAAGCAGGCTTCATACCAAAACGGTCATGCATAGACCACATTTTCACCCTCAGACTAATCATTGAAGACTCCGTAGAATTCCAGTCGAAATTAATCACCAACTTTGTCGACTTTCAAAAAGCCTTCGACAGTATCCACCGTCCTTCACTTTGGAATCTACTTAACATCTATGGTTTTCCTACCAAATATACCAACGTCATAAAATCTTTCTACAAAGAAACACGTTGCTGCGTAAGAACAGAAACAGGCAACTCTGACTGGTTCTCAGTCGAAACAGGAGTGAAACAGGGTTGTGTCTTATCACCGATGCTTTTTGGAATAGCTACCGATTGGGTCATGCGCAAATGCACAAACAACACAAATATGGGTATCCATTGGGTTGACAAAATTCTAGAAGACCTGGACTTTGCCGACGACATAGTGCTTTTGAGTTCAACACACCCGGATGCCCAAGAGAAAATAAACCACCTCCAAAATGTTTCAGGGCAAATTGGTCTCCAAATTAACACCACAAAAACAAAGACTATTGATCTTACCAACAGTTCAGATGACACCAAATTGAACAGCTACGTTCTTGAAAAAGTCAACAGCTTTACATACCTAGGAAGCAAAATGACATCTACAGGGACTCAACACCAGAAATATCATCTAGAATCGCACTGGCATCTAGTGCCTTCAATAAACTGTCAAACATCTGGAAGTCAAAGACACTCAGCAAACACACAAAACTTAAAATCTTCAACTCTTGTGTGATTCCAGTGTTAACGTATGGATGTGAAAGTTGGAAATCAACGGTAGCTTTAGATAAAAAATTAGACAATTTTGAGAACAAATGTCTTAGAAGACTTCTAAACATCCACTGGACAGACTTCAGAACCAATTCGCAAATAAGACAAGAGACTAAGCAAGATACAGTATCCAATTTCATAAGAAGACGCCGTTGGAACTACATCGGCCATGTACTCAGAATGGACAAGTCAAGACTCCCCTACCAAGCCCTCATATGGTCACCAGTAGGGAAAAGAAAACGGGGAAGACCAAGAGAGACCCTGCGTAGAACCATCATTAGAGAAGGTTCATTCAATGGCCAAGTAAATATCCAAGATCTACAACAGGTAGCAGCGAACCGCCAAGCATGGAGAGACATGACTTTTGCCCTATGCGCCGCCTTAGGCTCAAGAGGAAAGACTAACTAACTAAGTCCTTGTAAGAGCTATATTTTGATTAGCTGGTTGGTTATCAGTGCCTCAAACTTGACAATTGTCTCTAGAAGCTTTGCCTCATCTTCTTCATATTTTTTGAGCTGTTTTTCTTGTTCGGTCTTATTTTTCATGTCAAAGTCTTGTTTCCTTTGAATGTATTCCTCATCATCAGTGCCCCAGTAATTTTCAGATGTGTCAGGTTCCTCCTCTGGGCTTTCTTCAGATGTCTGGCGGGATATTGGTTTCCCCTTGAGTTGCTTGGACATCATGGTTGGACTGCTGGCTGTAGCTTGCGGTTTCTGGTAGGTCTTTGGTTTGACTTTAGCATGTGGCTTCTCTGCTTTCTTTTTCTTCGCTTCTGCTGGTTTGTTTTGGATTAGTTCCCTTTCAGCTTTTAGCAGTTCTCTCTCTCTCTCTCTCTCTCTCTCTCTCTCTCTCTCTCTCTCTCTCTCTCTCTGATTTGATGGTTTGTAGGATTTCTTCATTCTCCTTCTTTATCAGAGCCATGTGTTCCACCTCTTGCTTGATGCTTTGCTGGATTTCCTTCATGTCACACAGCAGGTTTTCGTTGTCGCTGGTTGGTGTTGGTGTTGGTATTTGAAGTAGCTTGTCTTGTTTCTTTAGCTAGTCAGTCTGGCTTTGCAGTTGAGATCTTTCAGCTTGTGGTAATGGCGATCTTTAAGACGTTTCTGTGTCTTTGGAGGTACGGACAACCCATGTATCTTGCTTCATGCTTGCCAAGGCAGTTCGCACACTTTCTGTTGTCGTTGGGCATTCGGAAGTCCTTTTCCTGTCTGGCCAACGGACATTCCCTGAATGTATGGTGCTCCGCGCAGTATTGGCAGATCTCTGTCTTGCTGCGGCATGTTGTTCTGCTGTTGCCGGACCTCTGGCATCTTGAGCATTGAGTGATTCTCGGAATGAATCTTTCAGGCTGTTGTACGTTCTTTTTTATCGATACTTGGCGTGGTATCTCGCTGCCTTCTATTGTAACCACCGCTAGCGTTGTGGGATTCTTAGAGTAGGTCAGAAGCCGCTCCGCCTTCAAGAATCGCATGTGGAGATTTTATTGTCGTAGCTGCTTCAGGATCTGGTCGTCTGTCAGCTCCATTTGGACACGTTTGACAACCCATATGATCGCCTGTGTGTCGGTGTTTCCGACTCTGGTGTCTTCCTCCTCACTCTTCTTCTCATCTGTCTTGGCTCTTGACTGTGGTGGGTTGTCGTCGGTCTTCCTCGTGGTAGCTTTATTTGAGGTTACTGTAGGTTCTGGTTCTTTTTCTGCAGCTCGCAGGCAGGTTCTCTCCTCTCGTCTTCTTTAATGTCTTGGCGGCCTCAATGCTGATCATTTTGAATGTCGGGTGTCTTCTGGCATTTTTCTTGGATCGTGCCATTTTCTTCTCCATATCAGGTTTCTTGAACAGTTTAGGTGACTTGTTCTCGATAGCGCTCCGCAGATGCACACCGGGGTGAAATGTCTGTTCGCAGAGGATGTCTTTGAAGAGACAATGGTAGCGGACACAGACCCGTATGATCATCGCCAAGAAGGAAAGCAGCGGGAGATACTTACTTTACAGATACCCATAAAACCATAGCATTCAACGTTCATCATCATGTGCTATGCCGATAAGCATGGGCGGTCTTGTTTCGCCATCTCACGCGATTACCAAAGTCAGGGATCAGCTCAGTGTTCTGTCTCGACCATATCACGTGGCCAAGCCAACCAGTTATTTACTTCTCTGCTATCCCTTTGTTCTATTCCCCTCGATCTTTCCAGTTGTCACCAAGTTCTGCGAATTATTTCTTCTCATAACGTGTCCAAAATTGTTGACTGTCTAGGTCTAATTTCTCTAATCAGTTTACGGTGTTCATTTATGTCTGTAGAACTTGGTCATTAGTTTTTCTATCAACGTTGCATAAGTGTTAAAAATTCATTTGACGAAAAGGACAGCAAGTAGATCTATCCAACAAGAGCACATCCATTCATCCATCATGTGCCATGCCGGAAAGCGTGGGCGGTCATGACTCGCCAATTCACTTGATCACCAGAGTCGTGGATCAGCTCAGTGTTCCTGTCTCGACCATGCCATGTGGCCAAGCCATCCAGGTATTTACTTCTCTGTCTTCCCCTTGGTCTGTTCCCTTCTATCTTGCCAGTTGTCACCAAGTTCCCCAATTCATTTCTTCTCATAACATGTCAAAAAAAATTTGACTGTCTACGTCTAATTTCTCTAATCAGTTTACGATTTTCATTTGTTTCCTGTAGTACTTGGTCATTGGTTTTTCTGTTTGTCCACGGTATTCTTTGCATTCTCCCCAGAAACCACATTTCTACAGCTATCAGATGTTTTTCAGCTTGACTGCTCATTGTCCAAGTTTCACATCCATACATATGTATAGGTTCTATGTAGCACCTCAACACTCTTTTTTCTCGTTTCAGTTGACGGGGGAAAAAAAAGATTGGCTATTAAGACAAATACAAATTATCAAAACGAAATATTTTGGCAATGCAAAAACACGAATGTCCGGGAAAGATAAGTACAGAGGAAGTTGTACCGGGGAAGAGGAGAGGAGGAAGACGACAACGTAAAAATATTCAAGATATGATTGATTTTCATATGAAACCAACAGTGACAAGACACTTGGCTTATGACAGAGAGTCCGGGAAGGTTAACCCAGTCAACAAACGCCAGCAGAAATCGGATGTGTCGGCCTAAAGGCGCAGTATCGCAGCTCCGCTGTAAACAAGCACAAAGCAATCACATCAGGAAAAAAAGACCCCGGATAGACGCAGAAGAAAACGATGACATAGAGTAATTTCTAAAAGCTCTTAAGGGGGAAAGGTTCTGCGCAGATTGCCTGCTGACATCGTCGTTATGTGTTAAATCCACATTGGGACTTATTGACTGACCTGACACTCCAGCAAATAGACCCTGCCTAAAAATGGTACCATTAAATTTCCGGAGAAGTTAGAGTGACAAACTTGATATTGATCACATGACCCACCGAGTGTCGATTGGTCTATACAAATATATATATATAGGACAAACACCATATATTCAAACTGTCTCAAGGCGTGTAAGGGGGTCTTTTTCATTTACTATCATAATCATGTGTCACGACAAGCGGCGCAGGCTAAGATGTTCCTGTACAATCTACGTGTTCTTGAAAAGTTTGCTCAATGTCTTCCGTGCCATGTTGCCAAACCATCCAGCATATACAACCCCCAACTTTAACATTCCCAATCTTTCTGGTTATCACAGACCCTTCGTCTCTTAGTGCAATTTTTGTTTTGTTTTGTTTTGTTTGTGATGTTTTGTTTTGTTTTGATGAGAGTAATTAAATGTGTCTGTGAATTGGTCTCTTGCAACTGTTCATGGGATTATGATTATTAGCGTCCGGCTAAGAAACAATATTTCTGAGATCTCGTTCTACTCTCCTTCTTCTATTTTCGTTCGCTTGAAATATGTCAATACCTGCAATTTTGTTTCTTGTAGAATTTTATTGTTTTTATTATTAAACTCAAGCCGGTCTCTCTGGCTGAGGGGTTATAACACTTTCTCCGTAATCCCGTTTGTCACGCAGAGTCTCGTAGCGGGAGCGAGCTGGGAGCGGTTCGTCCCCCGTTGGTGACTTGCGGGACACTGAGCCGGCCGCTCAGAAAGCAATGGCAAACTACTGAGCGTAATCTTGCCAAGAAATCAACAGACAGCTGAAAGATGCTGCTGTTGACAGCGATGTCCTGTAAAGGATATGCGAAAAAAAAAAATTATTAAACTCAGTGGTCCATTGTTGTATCGTCATATAGCATGTCCCATGGAGAACGTCGCTCTATCACGACCCGCCCAAAATTGTGTCGTCCATTGCTAGTTCTCCCACTTAATGCCCAACGCGTCTGCTACGTCCTGTGTCCATCTTCGTGATGGTTAACCTCTGCCTTTTCATACAGGAACCCTGTCACCCATCGTTGTTCTTTACAAACATTTGCGACGTAAAATATGGCCAAAATATTTAAATTTTCAAGAGATTATACCGTTTAATTGATAGGTGAGTGTGTATCCTGAAATAAGTTAACTCAGAAAGAGAGCTATGCTCACATTAGAAGTGGACAGTCCACATTCTCTGGGTATGTCATGAGAAAGGGAAAGCTGGAGTATGTCATCACAGCGGGAAAGTTGGATGGGGGGAGCGGGTGAATCCAAAAGAGAAGATGCTGGGCAGTTTACATCATGGCGAGGAGGAACATCGGTATCAGAAATTAATGGCAGCACAAGAGACAGAAGGCTGTGAACAGACATGATCACCAATGCCATACGGTATAAACTATGGCTAGTTAGTGGACAGATCATGAATCGAACCATTCATTCAGTCCATAAGTGCTCGGATCCCTTCCTCAGCAAATCCCGCAGCGTATAGCGGCTAACGACACCGGTTCTGTGCTGGTTTGTCAATCTTCTTTGGCTTCCTGTGTAGTGTTCTTGTTTGGCCACACCTCTTTTATTTAATTTGCTGTTCTCGCAGTCTGACCATGGTTGTAGATTCGCAGTCATCACTTGGTGGTATAAACTATAAGAGGAAGCGGCAGATACTTTTGTTTGTTTCGTGAACATCCAACCGGAAGTTCACAATTTGTACAATATGGAGAACATTTGCAAAATCGTAAACATCGTCCTTTAATTATTAGTCCATCGTGTGTACAGTTACTTTAGCTTGATCGATGTCATGTAAAACGTTAACGGTGATTTTTAACCCTTGAATTGTATGTCGGACAAATTTCGGCCATAACCCTATCTTTTCCATTTGATATAATTCTCGCGAACTGAACAGCCTAGAAACCCAATCTTCTGAAACTTCGGTCATTCTAATTACTAATTTCTATTCATTCAATATTCATTCTTCTACATCTACATCATAAACAACAAAAATAACATAATTAATTATTAAAACTATCTTATTTTCAAGAGTCCCTTCTGGAACAGACATACATACATACATATGCATACGCAGTCTTGATGTGTCAGTTCCCTCGTCATCTGATATTTTCATGAAGCTTATTATTTGTTTGTCCATCATGATGGCATCAAATCATATATGATATTGTGCCATATATCATTGCGTCCGGGGCGGTGAAGCCTAAGTTGAATTATTATTAATTTTTCGATAGGATGTGCAGTGACCTAATTAACAACTTAAAATGGCCACCAATTGTGTATTATTTGCCCTCTGTTACCATGGCTTGTTTATTTTTAATCGGACAACGTAGTCAGACAAAGTAGTAGACGGTAGTGCCATATATCATTGCGTCCGGGGTGGCGAGGCCTAACTTGACATAATATTTATTTTTCGATAGGATGTGCCGTGACCTAATTAACAATTTAAAATGGCTTCACAGCTTCTCTCCCTCCAAATAAAATGAAAATGTACTTACATTTCCTTGATCTGGCTGTTCGCTGCTACCTGTTGTAGGTCTTGGATGTTTATTTGGCCGTTGAATGAGCCTTCTCTGATGATGGTTCTACGCAGGGTCTACCTTGGTCTTCCCTGTTTTCTTTTCCCTATCTGTGTCCAATTGAGGGCCTGCAATATATATAGAATAAGTTAATTAAACCATTCTGGCAGCCCGAGAAGATAAATAAAAGAAATTACATCAATAAATGTTAACTCTTTTGTAATAAATATCTGCATGCAAAATTCTTAACTGAAGAATATAAATCATAAAATAACCTAGAAATAGATATATACATATAGCACAATAGTATTGTTTGTAAATGTTATAACAAAAATATAAAATGACACAAAGTAATCCAGCTTTACAGAAAAAAAAATTAGGAAACGTACAGGACGTTGCTGCGACTAGCCTTCATCTACAAACAAATACATACACAAAACACAACATATAACCATGGAGAAGACTCTCCAGTGACTACATTAAGGCATAAGAATGGGATGAGAAGAATAGGAAGCTGATAGATTTAGGAGCAATGAAGAGTTATTCTAAATGTTCAGGAAATATGGTCATGATTGTCAAAGGTAAAAGTAAAATTGATTCTGATTCTATCATCTATTATCTATTATAAAAATGTCTCCAACAGACTATCATAATGTAAATAAAACAGAAAATGAAAGATGCAAAAATAAAAGTTACATTGGTTGTGAATTTAAACCACACAAAAAAAAAAACTATCTCACCGTATTTTATTTAAATCTGATTATTTATGTACTGCTCTGCCTGAAAAAAAGTATTTAAGTAATCCTTATAGGTTTGTATAGACGCATCTGAAAACTGACTTTTAAAATAATTTTCAGACATGTCAAATGGTGAAGATAAGACTTTTTTTTACACACATAACACAGATAAATGAATACTAATTACTATGAATTAAACTTCTAATCTATTCTGTTTAATTTTAGTAATCAAACTGACGGTTCAAATTATAAAATAAACACCTCCCCTGATGTGTCTCCACCTTGCCGTGGTGGGGGGGCTTGCGTGTCCCATCGACCCCATTTGCTTGCCGATGGATGAAAAACTACATATCGGACAGCTTATGGGATAGGGACCAGACTAAGAGAGACACAACCTGCTGCTCTGCAGGTTAGACTGAGGATAGCAGTCAAAAATTTAAATCAGGTGCACGAAGGCAGAAGTTCTTGGTCCGGACAAAACTCTTAAGGCTCCCTGTCGAGGGCTGTGGCAGCCACAAACCCTCGGATCTGAGAGCCGGGCTGATACCCACCTGCTGAAAAATCAGGGCGAGATACTAAGCAAGCTACATGCTCAGGTCTGATGCATGTTCGAAGGCTCTCAGCTGGGGGATATGAGGGATTCCCGGATGAGAGAGCCTGGCCGTTTCTCGTTCAGTGCTGCACGAAGGTAAGGTGCTGAGCCGGCAGCACATGTAGCCTACCTCGTGAGCGAGTACAAAAAGTCAGAAAAGTGCCCCAGTCGAAGAAAATGGTTACGAAAACTGTCTGTATTTAACTCATAGAGAGTGTAGACAAAAGTGGAAGAATGTCTCAATGACGCGAAATGGAATGCACGGCGAGCGAACCTATTGCGTGGTCCGAAGTCAAAAGCAAAAGCTTACCGAGTGGATGTCGCTCACAGTCTGACCGCTCCTGGTGTGTGGTTGAGCGACCAGTGGCAAGCGATATGCCCAACACATGGAAGTGAGGAACTAAAGCAGCCATGAGCAGGACGTGGCAACTCCTCGGGTCAGCCCAGTCTCAGAGCAATATGTGCTGGCTCTGCAATTATGGAAGCCTCCTTGGATAGCGAGGGAATGCCCATGGTCTGCCCCTGCCTTCTCTTGAGAGCCGACCGCGATGTCGTTGATCGTTCTATCTTGATCAGCTGAGATGTTGGCGACATCACAACAGTCTAACGTGCCTCGAAACCAGAGGAAGGCTAACCTCATTAAAAAATGCCCGCCGGAAGCCGGAAGTGTCGTCCTATGGGTGGCAAACTAAAAATTGACACTACGCAATTACGTCAGAGTGAAATGTCTCGTCCGAATGTCCTCGTGCTAGGAACAGCTCTGACTACCTAGTTTCCGAATGCCGCTCTTGTTCGGAACAGCTCTGACTAGGTAGTTTTCCGAATGTCTGTCGTGCCTGGAACAGCTCTGACGGGCGCAACGACAAGCACATGTCCGAAAACTCGCTGAGTGGATGCCGTCTGCAAACCTGTCTGGTTTGTGCGGGAATGGCCCAGGGCAAACGAAATGACCAAGATATTGAAGTGAGGATTTAAAGCAGCCATGAGCAGGACGTGATGATTTCCCTCGGTGAGCCCAGATCCAGGGCGCTATGTGTCGGCCCTGCAACTATGGAAGCAACTTTGGATGGCGGAAAATGCTATGGACTGTCCCTGCCTTCCTTTGAGGGATGACCGTTGTCTTCGACCGTTCAACCTTGGCTAGCTGGGTTGTTGATGGCACCACAAAAGTGAGAGTCTCCCAGGAATGCTACCTGGTCAAAAAAGCACGCTGTAGCCGGATGTGTTGGCCTACGGGTTTCGGCCCAAGGGCGCATGACAGACACACCAAAATCACATCTGAAAAAACACTCCGGATGAACGAAAAGAAGAAGAAATAAACACAGGATCACCTATAATAGTATAATACTATTACTATACTATAGTGTGGGTATCGCCATAGATAGAATTTTGCGAAATGGATGCGCTATTCAGAGACTATTCATTCTGAATCTGACTGGCTATGCTGCTATACTAAAAAACATTTTTCCTAACAAAGGACGAATCGGGCAATGTTGAAACTCTTCACATTTATGTAAAATTGAACGGGGGATTCAAAATTGCAATCAAAAGTTAAGGTTTCTTTTTACTTCAGGATTTATGAGACAAATTAGCTTACTATTCATGAATATACTCCAAAAACTGCAAAAGAAAATAGTTTCTCGGCCTTAAAATTTTGGCTCTCAGCAGACGGACCAATATTGAAAATATCAGAATAGTTTCCCCTTTCGTCCTACCACGCTGCTTTTGTTTAATTCACATCTAGCCAGACATGGTAACAACCGGAAGTGAATTGTTGGTCTCAAGAAAAAGTACGGGAAATAAATAAAAATGCCTACCCCTAGCTGAATCAGCCTCCCCCAAAGTGGATCCTTTGTGTGACACACAACGCAGTTCTGCACACCGCGTTCGAAACACAGCTGTGGGAGATTTGGTAGCAACCCGCCTTGTGTTGGTTTTTATGCAATAGTATGAGTGCGGGTCATTCAGAAAGCAATGGCAAACTACTGAACGTAAACATGCCAAGAAAATCACCTACAGCCAAACAAGATGTTGGGGTTGACTGTGACGTCCTGTAAAACTTTTTTTGTGTTTGCTATTTCCTAGCTAAGTGATGTTCAATCCAAAACATTAAAAATGCTTAAGAATGTACAACATACGTTTTTGTGGCAACAGTGTGAATATTCAGATTGAGTTTGTGCTTTTGGTACTAATGTACATTTTTCTTTTAAGCAGAATGCCTTTTCTATTTTTTAAAAGTTATAATCTTTTGGGCACATATACATTTTAAAATTTACAAACCATGCTTTATAGATCATCAGAACATTAAGTGTTGTTAATTAAATCAATGACATCATGAGTTCAAAGACCTTGCTACAGCTTCGTCAAGGCAAATGGACTAGAACATTTCAGCAACTACTTAGAAGATCTAGATGCCATGGGATACAGTGGACATTAGCACAGACTAGTTCAGTGTCCACATGGACACCTTTTGCGGCAGCATTCAACACTAGGCCCAACAGGAAACTGAGCCTAAATTTTACCCGAGAGAAAACGGTGAGTACCAGTTATGTGTTAAATAGTGAAGGTGATTCCTGAATACTGCTGTCATCCAGCATCATTTCTCTTGGTCTACCTCTGCCTCTCTTTCCCTCGATCTTTCCAGTTGTCATGATGTTCTCCAATGCCTCTCTTCTCATCACATGACCAAAGAAAGCTGTTTGTCTCTTTCTTATTGTTGTATATAATGTTCTAGTTTCATTAGCATCTTTCAGGCAATCATAGTTAATTACTCTGGCAGTCCAAGGAATTCACAACAATTATCTCGGGAACCACATCTCTGTTTCTTCCAAGTTCTTCCTGATTTGTTCATTTACATTCCAAGATTCACTGCCATACAGCAAAACTGGTTGTATATAGAATTTCAGCACCCTCTTTCTTACATTCAATGATAGTAACTTAATGCTTACGATACTCTTCATTTAAGATATTGCTGTAAGGATGTGAAATGATATCTCAAATATGCACAGACACAGATATGCAGTTTGTACAAAATATAGAACTAGAGGATGTTATTCTCCCCCTGATTCTGTGGCTGTGGATTAGACTCCTAGCTTACATGAACAGTTAGGAGGATCTTTGTGCATGTGACATAAAAAAAATTATTTGGCAGTTCCATGCATCCATCATGTGCCATGCCGGTAAGCGTGGGGGATCATGTTTCGCAATCTCGATCACCAGAGTCGTGGATCAGCTCAGTGTTTCTGTCTTGACCATGCCACGAGGCCAAGCCATCCAGGTATTTGCTTCTAGGTATTCCCCTTGGTCTGTTCCCTTCGATCTTAACAGATGTCACCAAGTTCTCCAATTCATTTCTTCTCATAACAAGCCCAAACAATTTTGATTGTCTACGTCTAATGTCTCTAATTAGTTTTCGATCTTCATTTGTTTCTTGAAGGACTTGTTCATTGGTCTTTCTGGCTGTCCATGGTATTCTTTGCATTTTCCTCAGAAACCACATTTCTACAGCCATCAGATGTTTTTCAGCTTGACTGCTCATTGTCCACGCTTCACATCCATATAAAAGTACAAGTTCTATGTACCTCCTCAACACTCTTTTTCTTGTTTCAATTGACATCTTTTTATTGGTCAGTATGTTTTTCATCTTGCTAAATACTACTTTTGCCATGGCGATTCTTGATCTAATCTCTTCAAGACATCTCCCATCAGATGTTATTACTGTTCCGAGATAAGTGTACCGATTCACTTGTTGAAGAATTTTCCCATTTACTTGTATATTACATTGTGGTATTTCGTTCTTCCTAGTGACGACCATAATCTGTGTCTTTTTACAATTTAATTCCATCCCTAGTTGTTCACTGTGTGTAACAACCGCATCTACTAAATGTCGCAGGTCCTGTTCATTGTCTGCAATCAAGACTGTATCATCTGCATATCTAATGTTATTGATTCATCATCCCCCAATGTTGATTCCTTCCATATCTTCAATATTTCTGAAAATACTTTCATTGTACAGGGAAAACTGATCTGGAGACATTACACATCCCTGTCTCACACCTCTCTTAATAAGCTGATATTGGCCTACTTCATTATCAACTCTTATGGCAGCTTGTTGTTTCCAATATATGTTTTTTAAAAGTCTAAGGTCTTTTCCATCAATTTGTAGATCTTCAAGCATCCTTATCATGTCGACATTTGGCAGTTGGAAATAGCAAAGAGTAACCTGGGCTAAATTTTAAAATGAGGAAACTTGCCTACATAAGAGTAGTATTTATAGTATGTTATGTTTCTGTTATACACGTTTTAATTCTGCCAACATTATGGAGCGCGTTTTTTGTGTATTGCGTTGAGATCTCCCTTGTGTGATATATAGGAAGTCACTTGAAAGGTATCTTCCCATACTTCTGGTTTACCTCAGAGGTTTATATTTTTATTTTTCTCATCCTCCCCCCATATGCTGCTGGTGCTATTTTTTCTAGCTCTTAATAGAGCATAGATCCTCAACCATCTCATGCCAATCACTCCTCCTCCGATTATTTGTTAAGTTACATCCGTGTCTTTCCCATATTTCTTATAAATACAACTTCTTTGGAGGTAATGTGTTTTTACAATTGTTAAGAAGTCTTTCTATGGGCCCACTTCTTCTCCTACGCCCCCCCCCCCTCCTCCTTTTTCTTTCTCCTCTTCCTCTTACTCGCTTTCTCCTCCTTCTCTTCTTCCTCCTTCTCTTATTATTTTATTTTTCTTCTTCTTCTACTTCTTTTTCTTATTCTTCTGCGTCTTGTCTTTGTTCTACATATGTTTTGATGACAATCTGCACATTTGAAATGTGGTCTTTAAATACTACTGTGAAGTATCTCATCTCTGTTGTTTGAATGTAATTTCTTAGTTCAGCATTTAATGTTTCTACCCCTGCCTGCTCGGCTCTGTGACGAGAGGGAGGGGGGGGGGGGGTTGTTACAGGTGCAGTTAATAATACCAGATACAGCGTTCAATACACAGCTGCGTGCGATTTTGTAGCTGATAGCCTTGTGTTGGTTTTTATAAAATGATATGTGCCGGTCGTTCATAAAGCAGTGGCAAACTACTGAACGTAAACTTGCCAAGAAATCACAAACAGCTGAAAAATTCCGGGGTTGATTGTGCAACTAACTAACCAAGCCACCCAATAAAAGACTAAACTCTGATTACTTAGTCATTGAAATTTAAGGTTCAAGAAAAGTAACAGGATGAAATAAACAATTGAAATGAATCTGTTCTTATTTTGTAAAGAATAATTCATGATATGTATACACTTCTTTTCTAGGGGTTGTTCGGTATTCCTGAGTTAAGAGATGCTTCCGGCTTCTATTTATTGAAACAAAATGTAGAAGAGCGAGTCTGTAAATTGCTTGAGGAGGCATCATCACCAACAAGGAGCCGCAAAATGGTCATGGTGTTCGACGAGCTCTCTGACACCTTGTGTAAAGTAGCAGATTTGGTATGATGGTCTTTGTAACAGTTGTGTACTGGTGGTATATATGTTCTTCTTCTTCTTCTTCAGCGTTCCGAGCCATTGAGGTTCTTTGCTGCAAATACAATCCGTCTCCATTCGTCTCTCTGGTGGACCTTCTCTTGCCAGTTGTTGATTCCAAGTGCTTGTAGGTCTGTACATGTATTATCTCTCCACCGCCTTCTTGGTCTACCTCGGGGTCTACGGTATATATGTTTGTAATGGGAAATTATATACACAAGTCCATTCACTCGCATACACACATTGTATATTAGATCATTAGATGAAGTATGGTGACAGTTTTATTTTACGCTACCTGCCTTCCCAGATAGCGACTACTAATTTTTAGAGAATAGATTAATAAAATTAGTTAAACTGCAATAAAGCTGTGGAAATGTGGAAACGTAAAATTAGTCAAACTGCGATAACGCTGTGGAAATGTGGAAACATAAAATTAGTTAAACTGCGATAAAGCTGTGGAAATGTGGAAACCACGGTGAAGACACTACAGTCATTACATTGAGATATAACAACAGAATGAGAAGAATGGAAACAATTGAATGCTACTTATTTCAGAATCCCTGATTAGGGTGCAGAGGCAGACCATAATTTGTAGTTGCCCTGGCAAAATTCCCAAAATAAGTACACCTAGCAATAAAAGAATATTTATAGCATGTAAATCTCATATGTGAATGTGGAAGTCACAGGAAAACCACCACATTTATTTCCTAAGAAAAAAGTTCATGGGCAGTCACAAAAGCTAAATTTATGATGGAGTGACATATTCACAAAGCTTCATGCCAGTCTTCAGACTGTAACTTGACAATGGCAGTTACCACTCTTGACACTGAGACCAAGAAAAGAACAGATGAAGAAGAAGATAATTGACACCCCCAATAGCTATATTTGGTCAGCCAGATGGATTCCTTAACTGAATATTGAGCCTCAACCACTGCATTGACAGGCTAGTGCACTGATTATTATGCCACTGTGGCCCTTTTTAAGGCATTTAGAGACAACTTTGATATACACGTACAAAAGATATTCAATGGAGTGCTTAAAGGTACTTCACAGAAGATGTAGATTACGTGTACCAAAGGTAAACATACAGGTGTAAAACTGTTTAAAAGACAAGAGGATTAACTTCATTGCACCGGGTTTTCATCCATATAGCTTGATCTCTTTCCGCTGGGCAGCCTGCTAAGAGCGTAGTGCAAAATGTGAACTCTTTTCCTCCTGTGGTGACCCCCAGAAATCAATGAGAAAATTGCACTTGTAAACTGAATGTCATTGCCTGGAATTTAACCCACAACCTTCGGAATGCAAAGTAGGTGGCAGAATCACTTCACTACAGAGATGCCTGTAGGTAAACGTAAAGGAAAGCATTTTAAAAAACAAATAGCAGTTATGCTGTTTAGGTTTCTCCCTGGACATTAGTTTCGAGTTTGTTAACAATGAAATACCTCAGATCTGTGGAGGAGAGACTACCATCCGAGGCCTAATCCCAGCCTGGTCTTGTGTATTGTGCTGAACCATGCCCTGGTTATATCCTAGGATGCCTTTCCACAGATGTGAAGTTCCAGTACCGGTCATGCACACCCAACTGGTTTCTGGGCTTGGAGAGGGGAAGGCGAACTCTGCAAACCAGCCCGATTGGAGATGGGACTCTGGTACCAGGTTGGGGGAAAGTCTCTACTCCAATCTCACACTGATGGCTGTGAGTCCTTTTCATGGTCTAGACACCCTGAACACCATGCGTTGATCTTAAGAGTTAATATGCACAGTCTTCCAAAGAATGAGTTAAGTTGAGTTGAGTCAAGAACCAACATCACAGCATTCGGAATATTTCCATATTCCTCATCTGCAACAGCCAGCGAAGAGTCCCAATGCTAATATCTGTATTAGACTGATTGTGTGTCCATCTGGCCTTTCCTCAGAGTTCTAAGTGTTGACCAGATCCTCTGGTCACTCCCTGCAGTACAATTCTCTCCAAGCCATGGAGAGAGTAGAGCCAATTCTCTCCTCTACCCTTTCTTCTGTACTATACACACAATAACAAAGGGTCTCGACCACTTCTGCCTTATGCACCAATACACCTCCAAGTGGTTCAAACCCAGTCAATCTGTCCGCCTGCTTGTTTCCACGCAGCATGTCCCGGGGGAAACAATCCAACAGACACTCTCTATTTTTTATTATTGAATTGAAGCCTACCACTCCGCCTGAAGCATAGCTGTCTTCACCTTCCTCATAATACTTTATGAGTCCCTTACAATCACGACATGCCAATCTGTCCACCTTCTCGTTTCCCACATGTCTTCCAGAAAATTCACAACCAACTGCTTAGACTGTCTTGCCTTGCCCTCTTCTATAACCCAGGAGGCTGTTGAAGTACTGCTTCTCTGCTGCACTTTGTGTGACTTATTTCCACATACATCCATTTCTTGCCAGTATTTCATTTCCTACAAGGTTATTACTCTCCGTTTCTAAATATTGTCTGTCGAGTGCTAAGAGTACTCTGATGAAAAGACAGGATTTCTACAATATGCTTTTAAAAAAGAGTGAGTTGGACAGAAAAGAGATAAAATGAAAAATTTCTTAAAGAAGTTGAAGAAAATAAAGAAATATTGAAACATGTGAACACAAAAAGATATGCTGCCTTGGCTTACTTACATTATGTTAAATGGAAGTCTGTTGTTTAACTGGTATAGAAAATAAGGGTGTCTATTGTTGAACTGATACCCCAAAATAAACAAACACAAAATATAACTAGGAAGCTCAATGTAATGAAAGACAAATATGGAAACAAACATTTCCACCAAAGTCTTTATCAGTGAATTAAAAAAAAAAAACAATACTTAGAAATCTGAAATATCACACTCGCAAATAAATAATCCACATGTTTCAGTTATGCAAAATTCAAGATTGGTGACTCAACCATGAGCACATGTGGTTTGGCGTCGCAGACAGCAGGGCACATACTCCAAGTCTGCCGAAACTACAACATACCCAGGCATACATTCTGGCCTAGAGAGACAACAGTGGAAGATAAACTCTATGGACCCCTGAGTGAACTAAAAAAGACTGTTAGATTCATACAAGAGACAACATTGCAGTTATAGATATATTTCAAGCGAACGAAAGAAGAAAAGGAAGAAGTTACTAACAAAATCTTAAGTTCTGATTAAAAAAATGCAGAATGAGATCAGGGTGTTGCAGAATGAAATAAACCTTAAAAAAAACAAGTATGAAAATAGAATGGGGAATAATTACACACACGTGTGTGTGCGTTTGTTTGTTCTTGTTTATAATTTCATGTATACTCAAGCTTTTTCATTCTTGTTTTGTTTTTCAGAACCCCTATCTAGTTCTACTATTCAGTATTTTCGTAGTTATGTTTTGTTTATTTACAAATTTAAAATACTGGAGAGCAGAATCCAAGGGAAAAGAAAAACGAGCACATTAAGAAACAACTACGTGACACAGGATTGCAAGGACACTGATATATGTAGAAATGAAGAGAATTGCTGAGAACGGCTAGTGACGTGAAGTGACTTGATCAGATGACTTCAACACCAGTCTTCATACTGACAACCCTGATGATCATGAACTTGAAAGAAAGAAAGGGACATATCAGGGAAAGCCTGGTTTACTTTACTAGATCTGTAGTACCTACGAGAGAATTTCAAATGAAAGCCTTAAAACTGTGATAGAAATTGTAACCTGTCAATATTGTTGTTAAGAATGTCAAGCGGGTTCAGCATGTGACGTCATGGTGCAGACAAACACGGTGATAAAAGGACAGTTTAAAGATGGCCGCCCCTCTTTGGACATGCACCAAAAAGGAGCAGCGTTATGTTATCTGTTTTTTTTTAAAATCAGTGAAGGGTTGAAGCCTATAGAAATTCATCTGCGAATGAAGGTCCAATATGGTGATGCATGCCTGTCAGTCCAGCAAGTGCATGAGTGGAGTAGGAAGTTTTAAAACTTCAATTCGATGAAGAGGTACAGCAGATGGTATATGAGTGATTACACACGTGACCAAGATAATTTTTTTCTATAGGAATCCAAGCACTTTATCTGCATGGAGGACATAGCGATAACTACATCAAAACATGATACATTTGTTCTTTCCTTTTACAGAGTATATTCACCAAAAAAAATGTAAGGTTTTATTTTAAAGCCTCCTTGTGTTTAATGAGGCTGGTTTGATTCCAGAACCTTAGTTGGGAAAAAAAATGCAACCCTGTCAGTTCTGGGAATTAAACTATGACCACTATATTGATAGGCCAGTGAACTAACCACTGTGACACCTTATGCACCTTTTCACATGTTCAATTCTTTATGAGTCCAGGCTGACTATATAAGAGTGCTTCACCATAACAAAGATTATGCTCAAGCGGCAGAGGAGACTTGCGTTGAACTGTCAAGTCTTGTAGAACAGTAAGTCTCTTCTCTACATGTAGATTTTCTGTCTTTGGCAAGTGATATGTTGTAACATAGGTGTTTTCATCTTAAGCCAGATCCACATTGAACTGCATATTCTGGAAATATCTGGCAGATTATTTCATCTGTGACGAAGGGGTTATGAATGCATTCATTGCTTGGATAGCAAATCCATTACGTGGAAAGTCTGAATCGAAAGCCCATTGTATGGGCGTCATCAAAGGTGGGAAAAGTGTCCTGGTCGCACGAAATGGAATATTGCTTGGATAGCAAATCCATTACGTGGAAAGTTCAAATCGAAAGCTCACTGTGTGGATGTCATCTGCAGACTGCATTCTTCTGATTTCCGGAGGAACAGCCTGTGGTGAACGGAAGGCCCAATATACAGAAGTGAGGCTAAGCAGCCATGTGCAGGACGTTACGATTCCTTGGGTGAGCCCAGTACCAGAGCGTTATGTGTCGGCTCTGCAATTATGGGCATCTCCTTGGATGGTGGGGAATGCCCATGGTCTGCTCCTGCCTTCCCTTTAGGGCTGACTGGGATGTCTTCGGCTGTTCTAAATGGGCCAGCTGGGATGGGGTATAACACCACAACAGTGAGAGTCAAACGTCCTACGAAACACCCGGGAAGGTTAACCTGGTCAACAAATGCCCACAGAAGTCGGATGTGTCGGCCTAACAGCGCAAGAACACAGCTCTGCTGTAAACAGGCACAATGCAATCACGTCTGAAAAAAAACTTCTCCGGATGAATGCCGAAGAAGAAGAATGCATTTGAAACGCAGCTATGGGTGATATGGAAGCAGACCGCCTTGCGTTGGTTTCCATACAATGGTATGATTGCCGGTCATTCAGAAAGCAATGGCAAACTACTGAACGTAAATTTGCCTAGAAATCACAAACTGCCCAAAAATTCTGGAGTTGACTGCAACGTCCTATGAAGGATATGCAACAAATTTATTTTTTATCATTGTTTAAGAAAAAATGGCAGGACATGGCAATTGAACATTTTTTTCCTAATTCATGGAGCATGTTCTGGCCACAGATATTTGCAAGTCTGCTTATCAGCTTCTTGTTCAGTGAGAGCTGTGGCTGAGGGGTTGGGTTTCCATCTCTGGCTTATAAGAAATAGGGTTTATTGACAGCATATCATCATCATCATGTGCTATGCTGATAAACATGGTGGGTCATGTTTCGCTATCTCACACGATCACCAGAGTGGTGATCAGACCTGTGTTCTTTCTCGACCATACTATGTGGCCAAGCCAGCCAGATATTTTCTTCTCTGCTCACCCCTTGGTTTTTTCCCCTCAATCTTGCCAGTTGTCACCAAGTTCTCTGGTTTATTACTTTTCATAACGTGCCCAAAAAATTGTGACTATTTACGTCTAGTATGAACCTAAGGCCTATCCACGTCAATGTGGAAACACTAGACTCGAGTTTCGCTCTCATTTGAGCTCTTCAGTAGTGCATATCCTTGACCGGACCCGGAAACAAACCCTGGATCACTGGCGTGTGAAGCGGGTGTGTAAACACTAGACCACGTGGCACACGTTGGACACGGCCAAATTATCACAACAGAATTCCACAACGTCACCCATCGTAGGCTGTAGCTCAAGATTTGCCCGATCGCCACGACTGACATCCGTCAATCGTTGTGGACCCGAACGATCAGGTCTTCTCACTGGCACACGCCAGTGATCCAGGGTTTGTTTCCGGGTCCGTCAAGGATATGCACTACTGAAGAGCTCAAATTAGAGCGAAACTCGAATCTAGTGCTTCCACATTGATGTGGATAGGCCTTAGGTTCATACCAGAGTGCGATCAGCATTGCCAGTAGTGGGTTGTGCTCAATATTTTAAAATCTCAAATCCTGAAACAACTAAATCAATATTTACGTCTAATTTCTCTAATCAGTTTATAGTTTTCATTTGCTTCTTGTAGCACTTGCTCATTGGTTTTTCCGTCTGTCCATGGTATTCTTCGAATTTTCCCCAGAAACCACATTTCACACCCATACAAATGTACAGGTTCTATGTAGCACTTCAACACTTTTTTTTATCATTGCGATTAACATCTTTTTATTAGTCAATATGTTTTCCATCTTGCTAAAGCTACCTTTGATCTCTTCAAGGCACCTCCCATCAGATGTTATGGCTGGGAATTATTCCAAGAGCTGTTGGTATCTAATGATATACATCACCCCGATCTCTTGTGTAGTGACATTGGATACCTAGCCTTCTCAGATAAGGGTGAAAAAATAGGTGGTCCCGTGTGAAAGTTGTGTACATTAAACATCCCATGGCATTTGGACATTGCACAGAGTAACCAACAAGGCTGCTGCCCTGGCAGTAATGTTAGAAAAGACAACTCACCCATGGAATCTGCCTAGAGGAAATAACTTTACAAAGAGTGGAAATCACCCTGAAACTTACCCATGGAATCTGCCTAGAGGAAATAACTTTACAAAGAGTGGAAATCACCCTGAAACTTACCCATGGAATCTGCCTAGAGGAAATAACTTTACAAAGAGAGGAAATCACTCTGACGACAAGGCGGCTATCATGTCTTGCTTTTAAAAGGCTTGTGGTGAATGTCATGTTTAGCCATGTGACCATCACCTTACACATATTCATGCGGCAGTTGGACACAGTTACCGTTGAGGTACATAAAGGTGTGATGCATTTCCCTCAAACGAAGAATGAAGACGATAAAGAGGAAGAAAAAGAAGATTCTCTTTCTTTGAATGACAGATAATTCTGCCAGGAGTCTGGATTGGCATGTTAACTCCTTTTACTCAGGAAATACTCCAGAATATTGGCACCTGGATTGTTAGAACTATGTGTGAATTGGGAAAGACAGCACAAGTGGTAGAAGTGAAATATTGTAACATTAATATTTTGCGATTAAGTGAAACAAGATGAAATGGAGAAGGCAAAATGTTTCTAAGCGCAAGTGAAAGTGTTCTCAGGACATACAGAGGAAGATGTCTCTCACAGTGAAGGAGTGGCCATAATAATATTTAAAGAAGCAAAGAAAGCACTAATAGAGTGGGGAGCAGTGATTTCTAGAAGATTAACTGCAACATTTAGAACCAGGAAAAAATAAATATGAAGATGATCCAGTATTATATTATTCTTAGCTAGATTTCTTCTTCTTCTGCTGCGTTCATCCGGAGTTTCTTTTTTTTTGTGGACGTGACTGCGTTGTGCCTGTTTACAGCAGAGCTGCGTTCTTGCGCCGTTAGGCAGACACATCCGACTTCTGTGGGCATTTGTTGACCGGGTTAACCTTCCCGGTTAGCTAGATTTAATATTAGCATAGTGCCAATGACAGAAACAGAATTGCATTCTTACGATGTATGCTTTGATAATTTTGATCATGCAGTCAAAATTGCTATCATCTACTTCTTAACAGGTTGAATACAAATGTTGAGCTATTTCGTGCTCTCCAGACTGTTGTCAGTGAAGGAGATAAAGTCTCCACAGACGCTGTAGATCAACGTGTTGCTGAACTGTTCTTGTTTGACTTTGAACAAAGTGGAATTCATCTTGATGACCAGAAGGTAAATAAACTTGTAATATTTGACTTTCAGTAAAGTGGAATTCACTTTGACAAACAAGAAACAGTCTTTTTAACTTTTAACTTTGAATAGCAGAATTCACCTTGGTGGCATGAAGGTAAGTAGACTTAGAACAGAGTGGAGTTCACCTTTACAGAAAGGTTAATAATCTTATAATGTTTGGCTTTTAGCAAAATATAATAATAAACCTGAAATTTTTATATGGTAAATTTACTTTGAAAAGAAGGACATCACCTTGATGACAGGATAACAAGACGTGTTATGCCTTTGAGCCAAGCAAATTCACTTCATTGACATGAAAGTAAATACACTTTACAAAGAGTGGGATTCACCCTGATGACAAGAAGGCTATTTATCAAGCCTTTGTTTTAAAGGCTTCTGGTGAATGTCATGTTTAGCTGTGTGACCATCACTGCATTTGACTTTCTGTATAAACACACCCCATCCTCTCCCCACGTCTTGAGAGATGGTAGTTTGTAAAGTGGAATTAAACCTCTTCTTAGCACAAAGCCTGGGCTGAATTTAGATACCATGTATTGTGCACGCAACATAATCCCTCTCTCGGCCTGCCTACTTTACCCCTGAGGAAATGTAACACCAATACGTCTGTAACAAGACAAGCTGCCAAATCAGCTTACAGTAGTACAATTCCCCATAGACATAGGAAAAATACTTTGATGTTGTGAAGCTCCTCCAGAGTAGCCCAATATCATTTTTGAAGGGTATTGTTTCTGTCATAGGTATTCATGCTGAAATGATGAAGTCACAAGATTCAAGTTAATATCATCAACTTGAATTATATCTTACAGGGTTAGGTTGTCTTCATCACTTCACTTTAATATGTTGATGTAAATATTGTCTCCATCGCTTCATGTAATATGTTAATGTTGTATCCTACACACCATGTAATATGTTGGTGTAATTGTATCAAATACTTCTTGTAATGTGTTGATGTAAATGTTGTATAGATTACTTCATGTAATATGTTTATGTAAATTTTATCACCATCAGATCTCAGTTGCGTATTTGTATAAATTCAGATTCAGGATAAAACTTATTTTCTGTTCATATTCTCAGCGGAAACAATTTGTGAAGTTGAATGGAAACATTCATATGCTGGGCACATTTGTTCAAAGAGGTGCACAAAATTCAGTTGGAATACCTAAAAATAAACTGCCAGAAAATTTGCGACACGTGTAAGTGTGTGTTTTCTCAGTAATTGTATGGTTTATATTTCATGTATTATCTTGCATCTCCGTGGCGAAGGAGTTACGGACACGATTTGTAACCCGTATACCCGGGTTCAAAACACAGCGGTGCTGGTTTTTTCGAAAAAGGTATAGGTGCTGGTCGTTCAGAAAGCAATGGCAAACTACTGAACGTAAAACTTGCCCAGGAATCACGGACAGCCAAAATGCTGGGATTGACTGCTATGTCCTGTGAAGGACATGCAACTAAATTTAAAAATTATCTTGCACAGTTTGTAGATACAATTTTTAAGAACATAAATGGTGATAACTGTTTCTGTTCTAATTCTGCCCTTTATACTCAATGGAGCATCATCATCATCAAGTGCCCTGCCAGCTGGCATAAGCATTCATGTCTCTCCACAGATCTTGCTAGTGTTCTGGATCAATTCTACTGCTGATATTCCTCCATGCCACTGTCTCAGTCCATCCAGCATTATTTATCTTGGTCTGCCTCTGCTTCTCCTTCTCTTGATCGTTCTAGTCGTCATGATGTTTTCCAATGCCTCTCTTCTCATCTCAAAAGTGATAGAAATTACAATAACCATGCCATTGTCTTGTAACCTGTCAGTATTGTTGTTAAGGAAGTTGAGAGTGTTAAGCATGTAAAATGACAGTGCAAACGAACATGGTGACATTATAAGGCAGTTGAAGATGGCCACCTCACTTTTAACATGTACCAAATAGGAGCAGCATTCTGTTATCCGTTTTTTAGATCAGTGAAGGGGTGAAACCTATGGAAATTCATCCGTGAATGAAGGTCCAATATTGTGATGCATGCCTGTCAGTCCAACAAGTGTATGAGTGGAGTGAGAAGTTCAAAACAGTGTGACTTCTGTGACAGACTGTTCATGTCCGGGTCAGGCACACTGAGTAGTGACCTCAGAGTAAATTTTTCTACAGGAATTCAAACACTTTATCGGTGCTGGAGGACTTGCATTGAATGCAGTGGTGACTACATAAAAAAATTATACATTTTTTCCTTACTTTTTCAGAATATATTCACCCCAAAAATATTTAAGGTTTTCACTTGAAGACCCCTGGTATTACAGGATTTCTCATTGTATGTCATTTCCAGTGCCAACATCTGTTCCTCACTTCTTGATTTACTGGGATTTGTTTAGTTTGCTTCATGCACTCTATATTGGTGATTCTGTCATACTATTTTAGTCCTTCAAATCTGGCACAAATTTCTGTTTATTTGTAAATTGTTAATAATTGATTTAGTCATTTCAGAAAATCGAAACAACTTTTTCCCATAGTGAATTTGAAATTTTAAGACACAAACAATAGATTGCCGGCTCCCTGGCCGAGGGGTTAGCAGCTTTCTCCGTTAACCCCGAATACTCTCGTGGTTGACGTGAGCGCACGAGAATTAGAAGTGGTTCGAGTCGCGCCAGTGACTTATGAGAGCATGGAGCCGGTCGCTCAGAAAGTCGTGGCGTGCTGATGAGCGTAATCTAGCCTAGGAATCAACATACAGCTGAAACATGCTGGTGTTGACCTCAATATCCTGAAACAGGATGGAAACGCGGAAAAAAAAAACCAATAGATTGCACGATTTATTGCCTGGCATATTTCACTGCATCTCGTCAGGTACATACTGCAGAATTTGCACAACATAAAGTAAAACAACTAGATAAATCCTTATAGCTGAAATATACACATGTTCGCAAGTAATGTCAATTGTCTACCACAGTAATTTTAAACTGACTAACATGTCTTTCTGTTTGCACAAAACTGGCCTATGATTTCCAACTGCTGTAGGATTTTTTTATATGCACAACTTGCACATGGCACCACCTGTTTTCCCCCCGCCCTTATCCGAGAAGGCTAGGCATCAAATCTCACTTCCCAAGAGGTCAGGGGGAAGTGTGTTATCATCAGATACCATTGGTTCTGAGAAAAATTCCCAGTCATAAGATGAGATCGAAACCTACACCTTCTGAGGCTGAGGCGGACATCGTTCCTCGTCTGTATGTAAATGATAATTATTCATCAATATCTCTCCACGTTGGATGTTGATGGTGATAACTTTGCAGTGTTATTAATTATATTTTCTGTATATATTAGCATACATGGTATTTGTAAAATATGTAAATGTTCCGAAGAAAATGCAAAGATGGATGTTCTGAAAAACCAGTGAAACATCTTTCAAGAAACAAATGAAAACTATAGTTAGAGATTTAATTATTGTAATTAGAGAAATTAGACTTGGACTGTCATTATGAGGATAAATAAACTTGAAACATTAATGTCAGTTGGCAGACTTGATGAAAAAAGTAAAGGGAAGACAAAGAGATACATACAGATGGCTTGGTCGTTGGCATGATCAGGACAAGAACACTGACCTGATCCAAGACTGGGGACATATGAGATGACAAACCATGATGGCATGATCAGGACAAGAACACTGACCTGATCCAAGACTGGGGACATATGAGATGACAAACCATGACTACCGCTGCCCATCGGCCTGGCACATGATGGTGATCATCTGTAAATGAGCTGCAGTGGCATAGTAGCTAGTACACTTGCTTGCTGAGAAAGTGGGTCCAGTTCAAACCCAGCAGTGACAGGTTTATGTTTTCCACCCATTACGATTCCTGGGTAGATCCACCTTCATCATATTCACAAGTGATAATTTTCAGAATTGTTGGAAAAGACAGACTGTGGAAGGGAACTGGCCACATTATACCGTGACCTAGAATATGTGGTCTAACACTTCACAGCCCAATGGCTGCACACAAAAAAGTCACTCAAAAATCGACAGCGTCGACTTCATTGCACCAGGTTTTATCCCAAATGGGCATCTCTTTCCGCAGCAGAAAGCGTCGCACATAGCATGGACTCTATAGATCCAGCGATGACCCCAGGAGTCTCAGAAAATATGCACTTGTGAAACCAAAGGACGCGGCCCGGAATCAAACCCACAACCTTCTGAGCCCGAGTCAGATGGCTTAACCACTTCGCCACGGAGACTCCTTGCCAAGTGACTGCCTTCTAAGTAAAATGATGTTTCATGAATGTCATTTCTCTGCAGGTTTGGTGCCGATGGTGATAATATTACAGTGACTGGTCTCTTCTCAGATCATTACAGTAGTCTGGTTAGTATGTGTTTCAAAATCATTTTGTGATTTAATGATAATATTACAGTGATTGGTCTCTTCTCAAATCATTTTAGTAGTCTTGTTAGTTTGTTTGTCATGGGCAATTTGTCATTTGAATGGTATGAATTAGCCATTACAAAAATTATAAATACATGAAATGATCATATCTTGCCTTGCCTTCTCAAATAACCTAAGAAACCATTGTGGACCATCACTCCATGTACTCTGGCAAAGTTGCAGGTTTTTTGTTTGGTCTTTCTCTGTTTTGTTTTGCCTACTCTAGCCATTGACTGTCCCCAGTCTCCCTGCAAAGTAGCAGGTTTTTTTTTTTTTTTTTTTAAATTCTGTCTCCAGTCTACTTGCAAAGAAGCAAATTTTATGTTAGTGTCTGTTTTTGCCTACTCTAGACGTTGTCTCCAGTTGACCTGCAAAGTAGCGGGTGTTTTTGGTTTATCTTTGTTTTGTTTTGTAAAAGATCAGCATCACCGCACATAATTGTTTAAGTCTCTGCAAATAGATCAATCTAGGAGAATCTCTAACAGTGCATGAACTCTGTCAAACTGCATGTCTCTGTGTCTGGTTCCTAACTCTTGAACTGTGGATTCTATCAAACTAATGTGAATGTCTTTGTGATTGGTCCCTACCCCTTGAACTGTGGATTCTATCAAGCTAGTGTGAATGTCTATGTGCCTGGTCCCTACCCCTAGAATTGTGGATTCTGTCAAACTGTTGAGAATGTCTTTATGCCTGGTCCCTACCCCTAGAATTGTGGATTCTGTCAAACTGTTGAGAATGTCTTTATGCCTGGTCCCTATCCTTTGAACCATGGACTTATGATCTTGAACTATGTACTATGGTCAAACTGTCGAGATCTCTTCTTGTCTGGTTCCTATCCTTTGAACTGTGGACTCTGTCAAACTGACGCAAATCACTGTCTCTGGCCCTTATCCCTTGAACTGTTGACATGGAAGATACTGTCAGTAGCTGCACTACCATTTGTATAGCTCTTGAGGTCATTGGGACACGCAATCCCCTCTACCAGTACAGGGAAAAGAAATTAATGAGGAATGTTCATGACTACAGGGCAAAGACCATGAAAAATTATACACATTTGAGTCAGTCTTTAAAAAAAACTGTATATGCCGAATGAGCCAGAATATCATCAGAGACATGCATTTTTGTATGAATGTTTCTAGGTGCGTGAGGCAGCTTACAGAATCTTCCTGTCTCCCGACCCTCACCAGGCTGAGATGCTCGAGGCTCTTCTCTCAGCAAGATTCAAGTTAGCCAAGCTGGTTGGGTTTGAAACCTACTCTCACCGGGCCAACAGAGGGACCATCATTGAATCACCAGGTAAATATCAGTTAAAGACTCTGATGCTAACTATCATCATGTGCCATGCTGATAAGCCCCATTATGCTCTGTTCCTGTGCCAGTGAATAACACAAAATGTCAGTTAATGACTCTGATGCTAATTATCATTATCATGTGCCATGCTGACAAGCCCCATTATGCTCTGTTCCTGTGCCAGTGAATAACACAAAATATCAGTTAATGACTCTGATGTTAACTATCATTATCATGTGCCATGCTGATAAGCCCCATTATGCTCTGTTCCTGTGCCAGTGAATAACACAAATTATCAGTTAATGACTGATGCTAATTATCATTATCATTTGCCATACTGATAAGCCCCATTATGCTCTGTTCCTGTGCCAGTGAATAACACAAAATATCAGTTAATGACTCTAATGCTAATTATCACCATCATGTGGACAGCAGCCAGTTACTACTTACTGGTTATGACTTCCAGCGGCTGATATCCTTAACATATATAGCATATACACTTCGGGGCGGAGGAGCTCAATTGGGAGGGTACAAGCCTTATCCTGGTGCGAGGAAATGCACCCTAAGACTTAATGTCATGGCAGGCAGGGCTCTAAGCCTTGGTCGGCAACTGGTCTAGGATCGAATCTCTGACAGTCGGACAGCTAGAGCATTGCTTTTCTTACCCAGCAGCTTGTCTTGTTCCAGACATATTGGTGTTACCTTTCCTCTGGAGTAAACTAGGAAGGCCGAGAGAGGGATCATGCTGCATGGGCAACTCATGGTATCTACAATTTAGCCCAGGCTTTGTGCTATGCAGAGATGTAACTTCATCCCTGGTTTTACCACCATGGGTTGTTGTTATGCCTTTTTTGAAACACAAAGTAACAAACTATTGTCTGTCAAGACAGCAAGGTGCCAGTGACTGCTTACACACCAATCCTAACTAAAACACTTTGGGCACTTATTATTCTTTGCTAACATGAATACATTACCAAAATCACAGACACAACAGTGATTAGGTTGGTATTCCTGATTTTACTCATTGATTGTGTGCTTTACCAAACAAGCTCTTCCAACTGATAAATTAATGTTTGTGTTTTGCAGCAAATATTGTTGAGTTTTTGGATCTGCTGTCAAAAGAGCTACAGTCCAGGTGAGTGTTTCTATTTTCTGCAGAAATGTTTAGAGGTAAATGACAGAAATATCACAAACAAGAACATAGGATGAGCAAGAACAAAATATGTGCAAATCACAAAGGGAGCAGAAGAAGAAATAAGGTAGTATTTTCTACAAATATTCATTATTCGGTGCTTCCACAGAACGGAAGAACTGAATAGTGTGACAGAATGATCACCACTGTAGTGCTCACAAAATGAACACAACAAATGCCGCCTAAGCAAGAAGTGAGGAAAAGATGCTGGCACAGGATAAGAAATACATTAAGAAAACCTGTTAATGGTTTAACTAGAAAGTGTTTTCATTGGAATTTACAGGGCACAAGAAATAAAGGGAGACCTTCAAGCATACAGCAAAGAGGATGAACGATGGAGGTGAATACTATGGGGAGGATGTGAGGGGAACTGAAGGAAACTGCACAGGATAGGAGGGCTGGGCGTGAGTTTATCTCCTTTGGGAGATAAACAGCAGCAGCAGAAGAAAAAGAAAAAGGCCAGTGTGTCTTTCTTGGCCTAGTTCGCTGTACATAGGACAATCCTGAAGAATATCTTTAGTAGTTTGTTTGCTTAGTCCACACGTGCATATTTGTGAAGCAGAGAGATGAAGCCTGTGCTTGTGTGTATACAGCTTATACCCAGCGCTGAGATAAAGATGGTGGTCAGTCTCTGCAAGGCAAGAATGTGGTAGTTGTCACTGGGTTGATTCTGTTAGAAAACAAGGTTACTTGTGGTTACAGTTCTGAGGCTTACACAAAGTCTATCATGGCTATTCTTTTTTTTTAGTTGGAGTGAAAACTTAATATATGACTAAGAAATTTGATGAATGAAAAAACACAGATATAGGCAACAGAGGAAGAGGCCGACCACGTAAATGTTGGACGGAGGGAATAACAGAATCCATGGGAATGTCGATATACGAAGCCCATAACCGGGCACTCTCACGAAGTTTATACTTCACCTCGACACCGCAAGGTACAAGAGGAACATGATGAGAGGGAGAGAGAGAGATAGGCAAACTTTTTGACTGAACTCTTTATCAATGGAACAATTAAAACATGACTGGCCAATTTAGGTTATGTTGATTGGACTAGGTCTCAGTGTCGAAATAAGTATTCCTTTGAGTTACCTGTTTTTTATTATTTTGTTTTGAGTTGATCCATTGATAAAGACTTCGGTCACAATGTTCAATTGCATCTGTGTGTTTTTTTTTCATTTGTGGGTTTTTTAATTAATATTTTGTGTTTTTATACGGATTCCGGTAACAACTCAGCAGCAGTTAACTCCCCTTTTCAATATCATTTTGGATTCTGTATCTGTTACTTCGTTGTCTCTGTGGCTAAGGGCTTGCGAACGCGGTTTGTGAACCTGTATACCCGGGTTCGAAACACAGCGGTGCTGGTTTTTTCGAAAAAGGTATAGGAGCCGGTCGTTCAGAAAGCAATGGCAAACTACTGAACGTAAAATTTGCCCAGGAATCACGAACAGCGAAAATGCTGGGGTTGACTGCTACGTCCTGTCAAGGACATGCAACTTAATTTAAAATCTTTTACTTTGTTTATTTGTAATCGGGGTCAGTGTACCCAAGAAAGCTATAACCGCTACATTTCTGTCGGATGTTTTAGGAAAATCTCAAAGAGATGGAGGAAAGCTAGAGTTCCTCTCTCCCAATGTGATCCTGCCCGTTATAATTTTAATAGCCTTCAATGGCTCAATTGCTTGAGTCCATAAATAGAGTCCAGGAGAGCCAAGGAAGTCCTCAAGGTGAACAAGGAAAAGATTTCCTTGAATAATAACAATATTCTTGTGGAGTTTCCTAGTCCCTCTGCTCTCAGCTAAATAATTAATATCTTCTTCTTCTTCTTCTTCAGCGTTCCGAACCATTGAGGTTCTTTGCTGCAGATACAATCCGTCTCCATTCGTCTCTCTGGTTGACCTTCTCTTGCCAGTCGTTGATTCCAAGTGCTTGTAGGTCTGTATATATATTATCTCTCCACCGTCTTCTTGGTCTACCTCGGGGTCTACGGTCATTTATTTCCTGAGTGTAAGCGAGTTTTGTTTCCCTATTATCTTCCATTCTTTCTATATCTAGGGTATATTAATTAATAACAACGCTAACGTAAACACTCAATGAATTCTTGTAACACTCGAGAGTGGAAATGGCATATATGTACCATTTTATTAATCAACAAGCTGGGGTTGGGGGTTTGGCCATTTTAATCAAACAATTGACCACATAACCAAACTGGTAAGAAAGATACTCCACTCCTACCACTGCTGAGATTTAAATCTGGTCCATTGTCTTGATTAGCAAGCTGACTGCCTACTATACCATTACAACTGCTAGAGAAAGTAATCCTTACATTAAACCATTACAACTGCTAGAGAAAGTAATCCTTACATTAAACCATTACAACTGCTAGAGAAAGTAATCCTTACATTAAACCATTACAACTGCTAGAGAAAGTAATCCTTACATTAAACCATTACAACTGCTAGAGAAAGTAATCCTTACATTAAACCATTGCAACTGCTAGAGAAAGTAATCCTTACATTAATGCATGTCAAAGGTGGACACGCTAACTAGGTAGGTATCACTCTCTCGGAAAGAGCGGTGAGAAAATATATGTATGCTTACAGCTGACCATGTGTTTCAGGGTTCAGCTGGACTACGATGATATGCTTTTACTGAAACAGGAACAAGAGTCATCAGCTAAGGTAACATTCACTTGTTGTTTGGTTGAAATATACAATTCTGATTTGTACTGTTTGAATGATGCTCAAAATGTAGATGCATAGATTTGTCAATAAAGGTGAGAGATACAATTCTGAAGGGTTAGTTGGTTGGTTAGTTGGTTGGGAATTAAGATTATTTCAAGATTACATTAATACAAGAATCGATTACTTTATATTGTTTTTCCCTCCATACTTTACAGTTCTGTACTTCTCGTACTTCTGAAATTCCTTTTATAACGTAAGTAGACCCGCAAAACACGTTTAATGTAGATGTCTAGACTTGTTCTAGTATGTGTTATTAAATTTAGCTTCCATTTTTATGTTTACTGTGTAGGAGCAGGGGGGAATTTATAGGGAAGAAATACGAAAAAGGGGGGGGGGGGGAGTGACATTCTGAACATATGGTGAAAGGTGCGTGGGCCAAAAAAGGTTGAGATCCACTGATTTAGAGGCTACAGAGGGTGGAATGTTAGAAAAATGCTGGGAACAAATTCGACAAATAAAAAGATTCATACAAACATCTTCACAGAAAGAAGATCACAAAATGTACTGGTTACTTGCATTGGTGTAGACTATTCTTTTGGCATGTTGCGGCGTTGGAAGAACCTGGAATGTGTCTTGACAACATGGAAGTTGGGGGGAAGAAAGATCGTAGAACACCTAGAGAGAAGATTCTACAGAGCTTGACGTTGTGGCTTGGTGGAATATCTAAAATTATTGGCAACACACAAAACAGGAGGCTGAGGCTTTGAACAAGCATGATGACCAACCCCACATGGAATAGACTATAAGAAAAAGATATTAAGCTATATGTTTGCCTCTAGAAGAAAATGTGTGATAATCTTTAGCTTAAAGTTTCAAAAGCCACCATAGTGTTGTGACTTTATGCTTGCTGGCCGGCTCAGTGGTCAGACAGGATCAACTCTTCTAATCCCTTTGTACCATTTGAGAGGGGGATCATGTCATTTCTATATAAGAGCTTTTTTGTTTTTCACCAGTTTTCTAATATGTCTTGTAGATTTCCTACTCTGTAATTGTTGGCGCATAGACTTGTATAATTGGGATGTTCCAGCATGTTTAAAATCGATCAAATTAGTTATGTTATTAAAAAAAAATCATGAGCTAGTTAAATATATTAATGTCAGATAAAATTTATGAAAGTTTTGCCGTGTAAATAAAAGTGTACCATGAGTGTGTTTTTAATCTCAACATTGTTATGTTTCCATTCTGTAGGATATCATGCCATGGGACCCGCCATACCTTGCAGGCATTGGTCGACAGAAAAAGTAATACAGCAGTATATTTAGTTTGTTTCCAATGACATAAGCATGCTTACATCTCACTGACGCTGGGTGAAGGGATAACGAATACAATTCGCAATCGCACATTCTGTGTTCAACATCAGCTGCAGGCGGTTTGGAAGCAGACTGTCTTGGTTGATGTTTAACAATGGTATGAACCCTGGTCTTTTCAGAAAACAATGGCAAGCTACTGAACCTAAACTTGCCTTGTAAATCACTGGAAAATGTTGACTTTTTTTCCTTGACTTGGGGGCGTAAATTAAAGTACCTCAGAAGTTGGAGTGGTTTCACCTGATGGCAAGGGACACTGGTAATAGGGAAAGCTAATCCACGTGCAAAAAGTCCAATGACTTAGAAGTAGTGGCTTGTGTATGAACTATGCTTGAGTTCAAAGCGGGTGAACATGAAAAAAAAATGCTGGGGTTGATTGCGACATCCTGTTTTTTAAAATTTTTTTAAACTTTCTTCTTACTTGTAAGATGTTTTGTTTCTTCTCCTTTTTTTTCCCCTTTTACTTCAATCATATTCTCTGGTATTCATTTCAGAGAAGACACAATTTGCAAACAAGTCATATGTGGTCCTTCTATGTGTATGTTAGCAAATTAGAAATCTCAGTGAAGATAAATCTATTTCATTGATAGTAGTTAACTACAGAGGAATCACATCTTCATAAGAATGGTTTTGGGCTACCAAGAGTACATAAAGAGTCTAACACCATATAACGAATGTGCCAAATGCATGTAAAGGGATCCTTTACTTTTTTACTTAAGAGTAGACAACTAAACAATATTAGGATAAACAACCAACATTTTGACACTATATATATATATATATATATATATATATATATATATATATATATATATATATATATATATATATATATATATATCTTCTTCTTCTTCAGCGTTCCTAGCCATTGAGGTTCTTTGCTGCAAATACATTCCGTCTCCATTCGTCTCTCTGGTGGACCTTCTCTTGCCAGTCATTGATTCCAAGTGCTTGTAGGTCTGTATATGTATTATCTCTCCACCGCCTTCTTGGTCTACCTCGGGGTCTACGGTCATTTATTTCCTGAGTGTAAGCGAGTTTTGTTTCCCTATTATCTTCCATTCTTTCTATATGCCCCAGCCATACAGCAGTACATCTTCTTCTTCTTCAGCGTTCCGAGCCATTGAGGTTCTTTGCTGCAAATACAATCCGTCTCCATTCGTCTCTCTGGTGGACCTTCTCTTGCCAGTCATTGATTCCAAGTGCTTGTAGGTCTGTACATGTATTATCTCTCCACCGCCTTCTTGGTCTACCTCGGGGTCTACGGTCATTTATTTCCTGAGTGTAAGCGAGTTTTGTTTCCCTATTATCTTCCATTCTTTCTATATGCCCCAGCCATTGTAGTCTATTAGCCTTCATGATACCAGTGATTAGCGGGGACTTAAACAGATCATAAATGTCTTTGTTACTTCTTCTTTTCCACTCTCCACTTTGTGTATCCCTAATGGGTCCAAAGATGCGTCTTAAAATTTTGTTCTCAAAGGTTTGTAACAAGGCTTCGTCTCCTTTCGTTGTACTCCAGGTTTCAGAGCCATACAGCACAACTGGTCTGATCAGTGTTTTGTATATTGTGATTTTGGTGTTACGAGATAGCGCCTTTGATTTTAGTAGATGTTGTAGTGCATAGTATATCTTATTTCCAGAGTTGATTCTAGTTTGTATTTCTTCCCTTATGATGTTGGAGCAGTTGAAGATCGTACCCAGGTATTTGTATGTTTCCGTTCTTTTAATGGTCATATTATCTATTTGTATGTGGCCAGAGTTTCTAGCCATTCCGTCTCTTGAAATTACCATATATTCTGTCTTATCTTGGTTGATAACCAGCCCCATCTGTTGGGCTTTTCCCTTTAAGTGAGTCAATATTTCCAATGTCTTTTGTTCACTTTGCCCTATAATATCTATATCATCTGCATAACCAAGCAGCTTGGATGTTCCTCCAATATCACATTCCTCCTTTACCTTCCTTACAACTTTCTCTAGAGCCAGATTGAAGAGTAGCGGCGATAGTGCATCACCCTGTTTCAAGCCAGATGTTATTTGGAAGGGGTCTGATTTCCTGCCTTTATATGTTACTATATTATAAGTATCTTCGATGCATAGTCTGGTCATGTTGATTAACTTCCTTGGTATTCCAAATTCCTGCATAGCATTCCATAGACTATTCCTATGGACACTATCATAAGCCTTTTTAAAATCCACAAAAATGTTATGGAGATCTCTTTTATATTCCCAATGTTTCTCGGCTATTTGTCGTAAGATAAATATCTGATCTATTGTTGATCTGTTTTGTCTAAAACCCGCCTGGTAGTCACCTAATATGTCTTCTGAATATGGTTTTAGTCTATTTAGTAATACTGCGGATAGTATCTTATAGCTTGTGGACAGTAGTGATATTCCTCTATAATTTCCACATTGGAACTTGTCTCCTTTCTTAAAGATAGGTATCAATAATGACTCTTTCCAGTCATGGGGTAATTCTTCTGTCCTCCAGATTTTTATTATTGGTTCGTATAGCTTTAGATGTAATGCATGGCCACCTGCCTTTATAAATTCAGCAGCAATTCCATCAGTCCCAGTTGCCTTATTGTTTTTAAGTCGTGTGATTACATATAGGATTTCTTCAAATGTAGGTTCTTCAATTTGTGGTTCGCATGTTAGAACCTCTTCCTGTGAGAAAATGTTACTTGGAGCTTCACAATTTAGTAATTCAATAAAATATTCTTTCCATGTGTTGCACATTTCCTCATTGGTATTTATCATATTCCCATTTTTGTCTTTTAAACCATATGTGTTTTGTTGGTGCCCTCGTTTCATTGACTTCAGTTCTTTAAAAAATTTTCTGGATTCATTTTTCTGGTGATTAGTTTCCATATCTTTGATTATATTACTCATATATTCTCGCTTCTGCTGTCTGACTATTTTTGTAGCCTCTTTACATTCATTTCTATAATGCTCTTCCTTTTGGATGTTATTGATGTCATTTAACCATACATGTCTGGCATTCTTCTTCCTAATGACTGCTTCTTCACATTTTTGATTGAACCATCTGTTCTTTCTATGCGTGGTTAACACACCGAGACATTCTTCTGCGGTAGACTGAATTGTATTCTTGATGTTCAACCAAGTTTGGTCAATGCTTTCCTCCAAAGGGTTTTGCAGAGTTTCAAGTTTACATTTTATTTCATCTGTAAATTTCTCTTTGACTGTAATGTCTTGTAGTTTTTCTCTGTTATATGTTGGGTGTAATCTTTGTAATTTAGTATAGAAAGCTCTAGAAAGTTTTATTTTAAATTTTGCTCCAACGAGGAAGTGGTCACTGTGGCACTCAGCTCCTCTATAACTTCTGACTTGCTGTATGTTTGATGCATTTCTGTTGTTAATTAAAATGTGATCTATTTGATTATAGGTTCTCTTGTCACATGATTTCCAAGTTTGTTTGTGTATATCCTTTCTTTGTAGTCTGGTACTGCTAACCTGCAGTCCTTTGGCTTCTGCCAGGTTGATGACTCTCCATCCATTATCATTTGAAGTTGTATGTAGGCTTTCCATACCGGCCACTTTTTTATTAGTTTGCTCTCTACCTATTTTTGCATTGAAGTCTCCCAGCACAATCAGGATGTCCTGTTTGGGGGTTTCTTCTATGACATCTTCCAGATCATTATAAAAGTCTTCTTTAATATCATCTTCTTTCTCTTCAGTAGGTGCATGTACATTAATCATCGTTATATTTTTCCATTTACCTTTTATTCGTAATTTACTAATCCTGTCATTAAAAGCTTTAAAGTTTAAAACGTTCCCCCATAACTCTTTTTTGATGACAAATCCTGTTCCTAATTCATGTTTATTTTGGGTGTTTCCTCCATATATTATAATCATTCCATTTTGCTCTAAAGTACCCTCTCCTGGCCACCTTATTTCTCGAATTGCTGTTATATCCATTTGATATTCAATCAGCTCCCGGGTTAGTTCTTCGGCCGCTCCAGCTCGATATAGTGTCCGTACATTCCATGTTCCAAATCTCAAAAGTCCTTTAACGTTCCAAGGTCGTTGTCCAGATAAGTCAGTCCGATATCGAGGCTCATGTATTTGTTTCGTAACAAAGAAAGGTTTTTACAAAGGTGGGGATGTTAACCCCACGCTTCAACCCCCAACCTGGAGGACCAGGGTGTTTCTCTTTGTCTGTTCTCTACCCTTTGACCTGTCCGGATTGGGAGGCCCTGCTGGTAGCTACGCTACCGCCGGCATAGCTCTCAGGGTCATTGAGAAACTCAAGCTCCCCCACCACGACAAGGTGGAAACACCATCGGGGGAGAAATTTGAAATTACCTTGGGGATAACAACTTCTGTATATTTGAATAATACATGTAACTATGTGTTTTAAGTATTTCAGCGAAAGTATTATTCATTTATTCTCTTTATATGATATATAACTCTGCAGAATGCACCCGACGAGATGCAGCAAGATATGCCAGGCAATAAATCTTTACAGCCTGACATGTTTGTATCGTCTGTGTGTAAATATTCATATATCTTAGGAAACACATGTCTCTGTTGAATGCCTGTTTCCCTATGTCCCACATTTATATGTTCAACAAGCTTGTCTGTAGTGGCAGTTGTTGTGACAGTGTTTCTAAACCTCTGTGACAGGAGTGCCATGTCCAGCGTGGACAGTCTGCCCTACTTCTCTCTAGGCTGTGTGATGGAGGGGCTGAACCAGCTGTTCCAGTGTCTGTTTGCTGTGTCGTTACAACACGTGGAGATGGAGCCTGGGGAGGCATGGCATGAAGACATTTATAAACTGGTGCGTACGTGTTCATATCAAGTTTTGTGCATGTTTTCTCTTCATGGAGCTAGTGTTGATATCAAGTTTTGTGCATATGTTTTCTCTTCACGGAGCCTGGGGAGGCATGGAATGATGACATTTATAAACTGGAGCCTACGTGTTGATACCAAGTTTTATGCATATGTTTTCTCTTTCTCTTCATGGAGCTAGTGTTGATACCAAGTTTTATGCATATGTTTTCTCTTTCTCTTCATGGAGCTAGTGTTGATACCAAGTTTTATGCATATGTTTTCTCTTTCTCTTCATGGAGCTAGTGTTGATACCAAGTTTTATGCATATATTTTCTCTTTCTCTTCATGGAGCTAGTGTTGATACCAAGTTTTATGCATATGTTTTCTCTTTCTCTTCATGGAGCTAGTGTTGATACCAAGTTTTATGCATATGTTTTCTCTTTCTCTTCATGGAGCTAGTGTTGATATCAAGTTTTATGCATATGTTTTCTCTTTCTCTTCATGGAGCTAGTGTTGATACCAAGTTTTATGCATATGTTTTCTCTTTCTCTTCATGGAGCTAGTGTTGATACCAAGTTTTATGCATATGTTTTCTCTTTCTCTTCATGGAGCTAGTGTTGATACCAAGTTTTATGCATATGTTTTCTCTTTCTCTTCATGGAGCTAGTGTTGATACCAAGTTTTATGCATATGTTTTCTCTTTCTCTTCATGGAGCTAGTGTTGATACCAAGTTTTATGCATATGTTTTCTCTTTCTCTTCATGGAGCTAGTGTTGATACCAAGTTTTATGCATATGTTTTCTCTTTCTCTTCATGGAGCTAGTGTTGATACCAAGTTTTATGCATATGTTTTCTCTTTCTCTTCATGGAGCTAGTGTTGATACCAAGTTTTGTGCATATGTTTTCTCTTTCTCTTCATGGAGCTAGTGTTGATACCAAGTTTTATGCATATGTTTTCTCTTTCTCTTCATGGAGCTAGTGTTGATACCAAGTTTTATGCATATGTTTTCTCTTTCTCTTCATGGAGCTAGTGTTGATACCAAGTTTTGTGCATATGTTTTCTCTTTCTCTTCATGGAGCTAGTGTTGATACCAAGTTTTGTGCATATGTTTTCTCTTTCTCTTCATGGAGCTAGTGTTGATACCAAGTTTTGTGCATATGTTTTCTCTTTCTCTTCATGGAGCTAGTGTTGATACCAAGTTTTGTGCATATGTTTTCTCTTTCTCTTCATGGAGCTAGTGTTGATACCAAGTTTTGTGCATATGTTTTCTCTTTCTCTTCATGGAGCTAGTGTTGATACCAAGTTTTGTGCATATGTTTTCTCTTTCTCTTCATGGAGCTAGTGTTGATATCAAGTTTTGTGCATATGTTTTCTCTTTCTCTTCATGGAGCTAGTGTTGATACCAAGTTTTGTGCATATGTTTTCTCTTTCTCTTCATGGAGCTAGTGTTGATACCAAGTTTTGTGCATATGTTTTCTCTTTCTCTTCATGGAGCTAGTGTTGATATCAAGTTTTGTGCATATGTTTTCTCTTTCTCTTCATGGAGCTAGTGTTGATATCAAGTTTTGTGCATATGTTTTCTCTTTCTCTTCATGGAGCTAGTGTTGATACCAAGTTTTGTGCATATGTTTTCTCTTTCTCTTCATGGAGCTAGTGTTGATATCAAGTTTTATGCATATGTTTTCTCTTTCTCTTCATGGAGCTAGTGTTGATACCAAGTTTTATGCATATGTTTTCTCTTTCTCTTCATGGAGCTAGTGTTGATATCAAGTTTTGTGCATATGTTTTCTCTTTCTCTTCATGGAGCTAGTGTTGATACCAAGTTTTATGCATATGTTTTCTCTTTCTCTTCATGGAGCTAGTGTTGATACCAAGTTTTATGCATATGTTTTCTCTTTCTCTTCATGGAGCTAGTGTTGATACCAAGTTTTGTGCATATGTTTTCTCTTTCTCTTCATGGAGCTAGTGTTGATATCAAGTTTTATGCATATGTTTTCTCTTTCTCTTCATGGAGCTAGTGTTGATACCAAGTTTTGTGCATATGTTTTCTCTTTCTCTTCATGGAGCTAGTGTTGATACCAAGTTTTATGCATATGTTTTCTCTTTCTCTTCATGGAGCTAGTGTTGATATCAAGTTTTGTGCATATGTTTTCTCTTTCTCTTCATGGAGCTAGTGTTGATACCAAGTTTTATGCATATGTTTTCTCTTTCTCTTCATGGAGCTAGTGTTGATATCAAGTTTTATGCATATGTTTTCTCTTTCTCTTCATGGAGCTAGTGTTGATATCAAGTTTTGTGCATATGTTTTCTCTTTCTCTTCATGGAGCTAGTGTTGATATCAAGTTTTGTGCATATGTTTTCTCTTCACGGAGCCTGGGGAGGCATGGAATGATGACATTTATAAACTGGAGCCTACGTGTTGATACCAAGTTTTATGCATATGTTTTCTCTTTCTCTTCATGGAGCTAGTTAGTTATGGTGGTGTAGTGGATTGTGCACCCACCTGTGAACCCACTAATCCTGGGTTTGTGTTTCAGTCGAGGCAGGTGTTTGCCCGTGTGTAATCGGGGCCGAAGTGAATCAAAGAATAGTAACACTGTAGCCTACCATGCATGTCATAGAAGGAGACTGAGGAAGGTTGACCTGAGACTGACTGCCTCATCCCATAGAAAGCTGTAGCTGTACAATCCAATCAGTTGTGAACAAGTCTATACAGCTGGGCCAGAGTTTCTTGAGGGCTTATCTCCATTGGGGGATAAGAGACAGAAGAAAAGTGATTCAGATTCAGCTCTTGAGACGAATGGACCCGTTCAACCATCGACTATATCGATTTCATTGTAGTTGGGGCCCTTATAGTGTATCTATTGATTCGTCTTTCATAAATATAGATGCGCATATCTGCTTCCTTGAGAAAAATTGAATGGTTGCGAATGTATAAGTGGCAGGCTTGACTATCTTATTGACTAGCCCAGCTCCGGGTTTGACCCAGCCGCATTAAATGAGTAGCACAGATTTTTGTGCAAAGGCATAGGTGGTCAGCATAATGCTAACGTTAACTCATTGTGTGTGTTTTGGCCACTGATAATGTGGCCCTAATATTGTATCCCGTTTTCATTGTTTGCGTGTGATCCAGTATTCACTCATTTGGATCCTGTGAAGTTATTGCAGTGTTGACATTACCCTCATGTGATATATATAGGAGAAGACTGAAACACTTTTGGGAGTATGTGTGGGCAGTGAAAGAAATTCTTTACAAGCCAAACCAAATCAGGATTAGATTACTTGAGATGAGTTGAATCAACAACTAACATCACAGCACTCATGACATACCCTTATGTCTGCTTCCTCATCTTCAACAGCCAGCGAAGAGTTTCAACACTAATGGTACCAATTGCAATCTGATTAGTGTCTGTCTGGCCTTTTTTCGGAGTACTGAGTGTCAGCCAGACCCTCTGGTCACTTCCTAGAGAACTATTCTCTTTAGACTATGATAATTTATCTGTTCTTCCACATTATATACATGATTCCCAAAGAACCATGACCATTTCTGCCTTATCATGCACCAATACTCCATCCAATGGTGCAGATACATTCAGTCTGTCCACCTGCTTGTTTCCCACCACATCAGAATGTCCTGGAGGAAAAGATCCAACAGATGATTTTTGATTTTTATTTGAAGCTTGCCATTCTGCACAATGTCTCTTCACCCTTCACAGCAGGCTCTGTGAGTGATTAGATTACTTAACCTTATGTAGTCCATTACTCTCTACAAGTAATTGTAGACTTACAGATTACATGATAATCATACAAGGTGAACATATATAGCATAGTGATAATACAGCGCAGACCTGATAAGGCGACCACATATGACCCAAGAAATAGTTCTTATCAGAAATTCCTCTTATCAGAGACAAGAGACAAAGAAGAAAAATTGCCGGGGATAAACAAATATTTCTTCACAACAGAAATTTGCAACATCTGAGATTGCCTTAAGTCAGTGGTTCTCAACCTTTTTTGGCCCATTCCCCCCTTCACCATATTTTCAGAACGCCATTCCCCCCCCCCCCTCCTATCAAAAATTTAGCCCGTTCCCCCCTTCACTGTATTTTTAGAACGTCATTCCCCCCCCCCCCTCCCCCCTTTCATATTTCCTATCTAAAAATCCCCTCACCCCTACACAGTATACGTAAAAGTGGAAGGCAAATGTAATAGCACATACTAAAACAAGTCTAGACATCCACATAAAACATGATTTGTGGGTCTACTTACTTTATAAAATGAATTTTAGAAGGACGAGACAAACATAACTGTAAAGTATGAAGGGAAAAACTATGTCAAGTAATCGGTTCTTGTATTAACACGATCTTGAAATGGTCTTCATTCCCCACCGGTTGAGAACCACTGCCTTAAGTGGTTTGCACTGTACCAGTGGTAGCGCAGTGGCTAACATGCTTGCCTGCTGGCCCAGTGGTCATGCATTCAAATTCCCATCACAGCAGGGCTTTTTTTTTTTAAAATGCCCATTGTGTCCAGGTCCACCTAGGCTAAAATGGACACCAGGAAGTAAAGGCGGCCAAGCATGATTTTGACCACATCACCCATCAAGTGCCAACTGGCCTGTAGGGCTAGCACCATATACCCTATACACCTCAAGGCATTTTAAAGGGTTCTTTACTCTTTGTTAACATTTAGCTAACTCATTGTGACAGAATAGACCAGAGTTTCTTCTGTACATATACCAGGTGTTTGTAAAATCTTACTACACTTTGTATGTAGAACAAATTTGAAAAATATCGTCTTGTCGTCTACTGGAGTAATTCTTTGCACTCCAAACAGAATGGTGTTATCAACGGAAGAAAGAATGTTTCAAATTTGTTCTACATACAAAGTGTAGTGAGACTTCACAAACACCCTGTACAAGTACTGGGAGCCGTGATAGTATAGTGGCTAGTCATCTGCCTACCGGCCCGGTGGTCATAGGTTCAAGTCCAGATCAGGGCAGTGTGTTTCTGACCACATCATTAACTGTCATTTGGTCTGTAATAATATGGGGCAAGCACCATGTGCTCAATACACTTGACGTATGTAAAAGGGTCCTTTACTTTACATGATATATAAATGCTGTTATGTGTGTGAAATGTCCTTTACTTTACGTGATATATAAGCGCTGTTACGTGTGTGAGGAATAAATTGTTGAACATATTCTGTTTGCATTGTATGCTGTTGTTGTTTCAGGCTGTAGTTCACAGCACGGAAGGCGTGTTGGGTTACATTTACTGTGATTTCTTTGAGAGATATGGGAAGCCAAATCAGGTCGGTTGATGTCCACTGTTGGATGTGTCATTTTAATAGTGATATGTATCTGCCCATGTTAATATGTCTTTCAACACGCTGGTCAGCATGGCTGAATGGATAAGAACGTTCGTTCTTAAACATGCTGTGTGCTGATGGCGAGGTAACGGGTTCAACCCATACACCGGTTAGTTGGACTAAAATGTTGATTTCTCGTCCTTGACTTGGGGACGTAAATTACAAATACCTCTGAACAGTGGGTTCGCCTGATGGTGAGGAGCACTGGTAATAGGAAAAGCTAATCCACATGCAAAAATAAGTCCAATGCTCTAGAATTAGTAATACATTTACGGACTACGCTTGAGTTCAAAGCAAGCGAACTTAAAAAAACATTCTCTCTCTCTCTCTCTCTCTCTCTCTCTCTCTCTCTCTCTCTCTCTCTCTCTCTCTCTCTCTCTCTCTCTTGCTCTCTCTCTCGCTCTCTCTCTCTCTCTCACACACACACACACACACACACAGTCTCACCGTCACACTCGCTATGTCTCTGTCTCTCTCTTTTTCTCACTCTTATTGTCACACACTCTCTCTCTCTCTCTCTCTCTCTCTCTCTCTCTCTCTCTCTCTCTCTCTCGCTCTCTCTCTCTCACACACACACTGTCTCACTGTCATACACACTCTGTCTCTGTCTTTCTCACTCTGTCTCATTGTCACACTCTGTCTCATTGTCACTCTCTCTCTCTCTCTCTCTCCCTCCCCCTCCCTCTCCCTCTCCCTCCCCCTCCCTCTCTCCCTCCCCCTCCCTCTCTCCCTCCCTCCCACTCTTATCCCATCAAGTTTGACAGTTGTTATTAATTTTTCAGGTTTATTTCTCCTCATAACATGCTTACAAAATCTTGAGCACACATATAGCTGTTTATATGTTGTGCCATTGTACATTAATATATTTCTGTGGATATGTATTTATCAGCATATGTCACTGTATATTGATGCATGTGTATATTTCCTTACTCTTTGCTGGAATATCTACCTACATTAATACATGTACATCTATAAAAACCTATACGCTGGTATACTTTCACATTCTCATCTTGTTCCTCTTATACCACCTCGTGTCGAGGTGAAGCATCTATAGTGAGAGTGCGCCCGTTTATAGGCTTCGTGTATCGAGATTCCTATGGACTGTTATTCCCTCTATCCATCATTTACATGGTCGGCCTCTTCTTCTGCTTCCATTTAGTCTGTACATCATTGTTTAGTTTAGTCGTTGGATCAACATCACGACACACAGTTTAACCCATAAGTGCTCCGTTTTCCTCCTAACTCAAACCTGAGTCTGGAGAAACTCAGCTCAATGCACGAACTCCGTTGCATCGGCGAGGCTCCTGAAATACTTTGGGTAGATTTTTAACTCGAAATTTTGCCCGGGCAGCGCCGTTAGGCTACTCTTTTTCGATCTCCAACTGCCAAGGGATTTTTTACATGCGCAACAATACACACGGGTGTCTGATCTCACTACCCAGAGACCATGGAACATTTTATTACTGGAAGTCCAGGTGGATTTTTAAATAAATCCCGGTCCTCACCGGGGCCTGAACCCAGGACCTCCAGCACTCGAGGCGGACACCATACCTCGAGACCACTCAGCCCCCCCCCCCCCCTTTGTTGTGGTATACTGTTAGTTAGTAGCCTAATTATATGGAACCATTTAACCTGCTGTCTTCTAATGAAATCTATCTATGCTATAATCCCCACTTTAGTCCTGATTTCTTCATTTCTTCATTTCTGTCTTCTGGATACATTGGGTATTCTTCTTGATACATTGAGTATTCATTTCTTTTTTTCTGTCATTGTCCAGGTTTGGCATTGGTAGCATAGAGTTATCAGGAAGGTTGTTTTGAAGTATTTTACATATTTTTACGTATTTGTTCATTAGTATTGGTGCCATTCTCACACTATTGTGTTCTGCTTTATCCAGGATTGCCACTTCACAATCCAGGGAGGTCGCCGGCTGGACAATGGAAGCTACCAACATTCCGTGGTAGTGCTGCAGCTGTCACTGCCTGCTCCTCGTGGATCCAGTGTTCCTACACTTCTCAGTCCAGGCAATGTTGACAATCTGTTCCATGAGTTTGGCCATGCCATGCACTCAATGTTGGGCAGGACTAGATACCAGCACGTCACAGGTGACAAGTGTTTGTGGGCTGCGTATCTGATACTTAATTACATGTCTGATAGTTATCTGTAAGCTTGATGGTTATCCACATATCTGATAGTTATCCACATGTCTGGCAGTTATCCACATGTCTGATGGTTATCCACATGTTAGTACTGTTACGTGTGTAACAGGTGGAATTTAGGATGAGTTTTAAATATCGGGCCTACAAAATGTGATGGCACTATCACATCACAGTCACATAGCAGGAAACTACTGTCTGGGGACAGTGTCAGTACTTGATGGCAGCATCCCATAGTGTAGGCTGAGAGCATGGGGGAATAGGTGGCAAATCTTTCCCTCACTTAGGCATTTATCTAATTGTGGCAAGTGATAAGCCCAGTCGAACCAGTGTCCAACCTTAATCATGACATCAGCAGTTTGCTATCAATCTATATAGAGTTGACAATTCTAAGTATGGTACTGGTTTTAACCCTTTACAGGGGTACTGGTTTTAACCCTTTACAGGGCAGACGCTTGTCCGTTTTGTAGCCCTGAACGGGCAAGATTTTTTCAGGTTCTGTAAAATTTCGGGTCGCGTTAGTAAAAACATCACAAATAAGGTGTTAGTCAACCGATTTTAGTTAAATAAACAACACAATGAAGGGAAAAGCATGCAGAATATGTTACTCACGTGATTGTTGTCGGTAATCCATATATGAACACAAATATTTACGAAATACGGCATGTTGTTTGTGATTTTCCGTCACCTATACGGAAATTTACAAACACATTTTCAGAATCATAATCACTTTCTTTAAAGTCCGACTCACGACTGCTAATGCAAAGTAACGCTTTGCACTGATATCTAGCTCCGATTAATAATCAACTTCGTGCCCTTTAATGTCATTTAAATTGAACAGAGCGAAATCTCGGCTATCACTTGAAGAATCGCCGAAATCCATTTTGAAAAACAGCGTAAAAATCCCGAAAACTATCAAAAAAAAGTCCGTTCAAATTCATTGTAGCGCATTTACAAATGGCGGCCACATTGTCAAGCTATCGGCGAAAGTGAAAGTAGCCGTCGGAAGTGTCGGAAAGCCGAGAGATCGCGTTTTTACAATGCATAATAGTATCGGGCGCAATCGGCCGCTACGCTCATTTAAGCGATCGGCCGTTAATGGCCGCTATGCCCTGTAAAGGGTTAATTATTGATTTCCACAAATCTTGCCTTTATGAAATCTATTTCAGCTGATCTTGTCTTCTTTTGATTTTATATACATTGCTAGCTAGATAGATATATGTATGACTCCTCAAATATTCATATTAGTTCTGTCTGTCTCTCACACACACACACATCACATACATAAAGAAAGAGAGTTGAAGTGTTTGTAAAATGTTGCTGAACTCTGTATTAACCATCACAGCACTCTTGCTTTTAAAGTGTTCTCAACAAGAAAGATCTTGTTTAACACACATTTTGTTTTCATTCTAGGAACTAGATGTTCCACAGACTTCGCAGAAGTTCCTTCTGTACTGATGGAGTTCTTTGCAGCAGACCCTAGAGTGAGTTACATTGTTTTAGAGATTATTATCACTTAATCTACATCTGTTCTTCACTTCCTGTCTAGTTATTGTTAGGTCTCTGGGCAGAATATTTCTTTGGCCTGCCAAAATGTGGACCAGTATGATTTAGTTTAACTGAGGTGCCTTTTTAGGTTCTAAAGGAAGAAGAGTGTACACCCATTGGAGGTCGTGTTCTAGGGGAGTGTTTCACAAAGAGAGCAGTGCTGACTCTTATGGGATGATGGAGAGATGATTGGTGAAGTTTGAAATATGCAGTAGAGCACAAATTGCAACCATGAAGTGAACAAAGCAAAAGCATTTTGTAAACTTTATTCAACAAACAATAAACAATTTCTCTAAAACACTGAGGCCTTAGCAATTAGGTGCCTAAGACCTGGGTTATGCATACAGAAAGACTTCATGGTGACTCTGTGATTGCCATAGAGATAACACATTAGAAAAGTATCAGTGTTTATATATATATGTGTTATGTATTTCAGCCAAATTATGATCCATCTGTTCACTTCATATGAGATATATGAGAGGGCTTCAAATGAAAACCTTATAAGTGTTAAAGAAATTACAATAACCATACAATTGTCTTGTAACCTGTCAGTATTGTTGTTAAGAATGTCAAGAGTGTTTAGCACATGATATCACTGTGCAGATGAACATGGTGATGTCTTAAGGACAGTTTAAAGATGGCCGCACGTTATTGTAATTTATATAACATTTTTAAGGTTTTTATTTTATTTTTATTTTTTAATTTGAAGCCCCCTTGTACGTTGTGCAACCTATTGCTTTTCATGGTTAAACAAATATTCCGCTGGATCGTCAGACTCTCTACTGTCCTGACATGGCTCCTAACCATTTCTGGCTGTTCCCTGAGCTGAAAATGCCGCTGAAAAGCACCTGACTGAAATGACAAGAAAACACTATACTGAACACAACGACCATGCTGTATAACATTTCCAAAAGGGCCTTCCTGAAATGCTACTAACAATATCTGTACCTCTGGGAGAAGTGTATGCAGTCCCAAGAAGAGTACTTTGAAAGGTATTAGGGTTTCAGACCTCTAAGAGATTAATTGTAGGTCCAATACATTTTGAACGGACCTTGAATGTGTGGGTGTTTGTAGATCTTCATAGACCTAATAGTTCTTTAGCTGATAAGTTTGTGATGTATATTTTTTATGTCTGTTTTAGGTCATGTCTACATTTGCTCGCCATTACAAGACTGGAGCACCAATGCTGCCTTCTGACGTAAAGAATTTGTGCGACTCAAAAAAGATATTTTTAGCCTCGGTAATCAATGAATGTTCAAAGCAAAGTAACTCTGTATGTCATATCTAGTTAGCCGTCTCTGTGACTTAGTGTGTCAATTAGTGCCATGCATTTATATTAGGTTTGCTGCAAATGTCTTCTTCTTTAAATTTCTTAGTAACATTTCTTCACCTTGTTTGTTAAATTCTTTGGTTACATTGTGACAACTTTTTCAAACAACATGGTTGCAGTTTGTCACCTTCCTTCCTTTTCATGAATGACCTTACAAACTGGTACTGGCAATCATGTCCTTGCACAATTCTTGCTCTCAAGTAATATTCATCAATTCGTGTGTTGACATTTTTCCTAGCCATGATAGCAGACTATCTGGTAACTTGTCTCCATGCCGTACTCCATCTTGTCACACAATCTTATTTTGTTAAACCTGTCAGTCAGGTTTTCATATGTGACAACCTGACTTGTCTAGTATTGTTTCTTTTCTGTTATACTCTGTCATGTCATACTTTTTGTAGATCAAATGTTACAGCCTTCGCCTCAGTCTCAAACAAACCAGTTATGTCTCGCTGTGTTGACTGTTTGGCTTTTGCAAAATAAGAATAAGGAAAGTATATTTCCCCTCCTGATCCTGTGGTAGTATATCCGATGTCTTGTCTTCTCATACAAGGGCAAACAACTTGTAGGACTTGTGTGCATGTCAACAATTACTCAGCCGTTGGAGTTAGAAAAGGGCAGCGTGAACAGGCCACTACCCAGACAAGAATTCTACATGAGAAAAACTACCAACAAAAAGTTTAATCAACGGATCAACATCACAGCACACAGGTGTAACCCATAAGTTCTCCGTTCTACTCCTAACTCAAGCCTGAGTCCGGAGAATCTTAGCTCAGTGCACGAACTCCGTAGCACCGGCGAGGATCCTGAAATATTTTGGGTAGATTTTTAACTCAAAATTTTGCCTGGGCAGCACCGTTAGGCTACTCTTTTTTGATTTCCAACTGCCAAGGGATTTTTTATGTGCGCAACAATACACATGGGCGTCCAATCTCACTACCCAGAGACCAGGGGAAATTTTGTTACTAGAAGTCCACGTGATAAAATCCCGGCCCTCACCGGAGATTGAACCCGGGACCACCAGCACTCGAGGCGGACACCATACCTCAATACCACTCAGCCAGCGCCCGCGCCCCCCCCCCCCCCCCCCCTTAACCAACAAAAAATGTACAGCATGTTTGGTTCTGCCTCAGTATGGAGTTGGTGCATTGTGCCGAGATTCTCCTTGTATGGTCTGTGAGAGGAGACAGACAGTCATGGATATGTCTGTGTGCAGTGAAAGTGATCCTTTACAAACCAAATCAAACAAGATCATTTGAAGATGCTTTGTTGAACTCTTATTCAGGACATGCAACAGCAGGTGTTCTTCTCCATGCTGGACCAGGTGTACCATGGACCTCACCCTCTGCCAGGCTCAACTACGGACATTCTAGCCCAGGTGCAGTCAAAGTATTACAGCATTGACTATGTCAAGGACACGGTGCGTGGTATTTGTCCATTATTGTTATATAATACATTTACATACATTTGTGCATTCTAGCAAAGAGGTTTATAGTGCTTGCGCTTCAACTTCCTGTGCACTGATGGCTGGGTAGTGGGTTCATTTCACACACCGTTAAGTTGGACTGAAACATTGACTTCTTGTTCAGAAGGCAATGGCAACGGTATATTTAGGCAAACCTTCTGGCCTAGAGAATCAACAGTGGAAGAACCTTATGAACCACTGAGTGAACTGAAGATGAAGTGAAGTTAACAAGAGGCAACTTTGCAGATTTAGACAATGAATTTCAAGCGAACGAAAGAAGAAGAATCAATGCCAAACTACTGAATACAAAATTGCCTAGTAAATCACATATAGCCAATAGAAGCTATTGTGAATGCAACATCCTGCAAAGGACTCTCTGTTGTGTCTTGTGATTCAATCAATACGATGAGATGGCCGTGTTGTGTCTAGTGATTCAATCATTACGATGAGATGGCCACATTGCTAGCATGCCAAATGGGTCGCTACCAAAGAAATTCTTAAGCAAAGCTGATTCAGGCAAATCCAACTTATGGCAGACCAAAAGGAAACACCCTCCTGAAAGCATCGATGAAAGACTGTAGTATTGGTTTTGGAAATTGGGAGAATGTGACTGCAGTTCATACTGCCTACAGTCATGTCATTACAATTGTGTCTTCATCAGTGTGTAACGGTTTCTCCCAGACATGAGTTTTGTAATCACTACTGCTTGTGCATCATCACAACATTTGCACCATTGCTGGTGTTATTGAAAGGATTTTAGGACTGACGATTAAAGGTTGATTTCCCTAGAGCAGTCGTTTCACAGTGGAAGGGTTAAGATTTATGTTTCACCTCTGGTAGATACAAATGCATTGCTGTATCGGGTGTTTGAATTCAGTTCTCCTCATTGAGAGACCAGTAAGGTAGTCCCATAACAGATATTGCTGTTAAAGTGATAAGTGCTAGACATTCACATATTCTAGGCCACTGCATATGAAGGGGTGGCCCATTCCTATCATTACCTTTCTTTCCCAGACAATTCTTTAAAAAAAAAACTATAAAAATTGTCTCGTACCCATTTTTGTGAGACTGGTTAACCCCTTGATCTATTCTGGTCGGAAAAAATAATCTTGCCTCCTCATTGGAAATTAAACTTTATGGGATTGAACCCATATTGCTCTCTTGGTAGGCAAGTGCACTAATCAAGGTTTTTGAAAGACTAGTATCCTGACTTGTTGGCCACCTACTCCTGTATTGGGATTGTACACACACACACACAAATTATGTGATGGTGTCGAGTGGCTAGAATGCCAAGCTCTCCTTCAGGAGACCCAGGTTCGAATCCTGGGTAAGATGTGGAGTTTTTTCTGTCCGGAGCAAAAAGAAAACCCTAACCTGCACAGTTGGCGGGGACTGCACTGGCCAGGCGGCCTTAATTCCTCAGGCTCAAGACCCCGTGTTCTACACCGCAAGGTACTATATTGGCAGTAAATGACAATTTTTTTTTAACTCATGATCAGACGAAGACAGTCTCTGTGGCAAAGTGGTTTTCTGTGCTACGGAAAGAGACAGAGCCATATGGGATAAAACCCGGTGCAATGAAGTCAACCCTGTCGACTTTTTTTTTAAAGACAGTCCGCATTCTTTGGCATGTCATGAGAAAGAGAAAGCTGGAGTATGCTATCACAGTGGGGAAGTTTGAATGGAGGAGAGACAGTGTGTGCAAAGAGAGTTGTGTGAGTTTGTTGAGGGTCCTTGCGCTATCAGAAGATGAAAGGCAGAAAAAGAAGAATGACACCTTCCTCTCTTCTTTCATTCACTTGAAATTGATTGTCTATATATGCAGTGTTGTCTATTGTATAAACTTCACTGTCTTCTTTAGTTTACTCAGTTGGTCTATAAAGTTTATCTTCCACTGTTGTTTCTCTAGGCCAGAAGGTTTGCTGAAATATTTGATGCAGTTTTGGGGTACGTGATTTTCTGTCTGCAGCGCCAATCCCCTTGTGAACATGACTGATCTGCCCATCTTGAATTTTGTATATATATTGTAGAAGAACAACAATCTAGCTGCTACTGATTATTGAATCTAGACCATTATTTTGGTATGTCTGTGATATTATGTATATGAATTTTTATTTACCTTTCAGGCATGGCAGCTGAGATTTGGTCATCTGGTGGGCTATGGAGCCAAGTATTATGCTTATCTTGTGTCACGAGCCATCGCAGCACAGATCTGGCATACATGTTTCAAGGCAGACCCTTTCAATAGGTTTGATATTTGTATTGTGCGGTCCAGTGTTGCGCAAGCTTGTCTTTCAGTGTTTCAGAAACAGTGAAAATACCATAGATGTTTGTATTGTGTGGTCCAAAATTGTGCAAGCTTATTTATCTTTCAATGTTTCAGAAACAGTGACAATACCATGAATATTTATATTGTGTAGTCCAAAATTGTGCAAGTTTATCCATCATTGTTCCACATACAGTGAAGGTAATACTATGGTAAATACTGCTATAAATAAGTAAAGAGGCCTATTTACAAGTCTTTAGGTTAATGGCGTCATAGTGCTAGCCCCATAATTTTGACCAGTCGGCACTCATGGGGTGATGTCATCAATATCATGCCCGCTGTCATTACTTACCTTACTGAGACACAATGGAAATAGAACAGGAGGCAGTCTAGCAAACAATAGATTAATGGAAGATCTGGGGCAGTGTCACTGTAGCACTGAGACACAATGGAAACAGAACAGGAGGCAGTCTAGCAAACAATAGATTAATGGAAGATCTGGGGCAGTGTCACTGTAGCACTGAGACACAATGGAAACAGAACAGGAGGCAGTCTAGCAAACAATAGATTAATGGAAGATCTGGGGCAGTGTCACTGTAGCACTGAGACACAATGGAAACAGAACAGGAGGCAGTCCAGCAAACAATAGATTAATGGAAGATCTGGGGCAGTGTCACTGTAGCACTGAGACACAATGGAAACAGAACAGGAGGCAGTCCAGCAAACAATAGATTAATGGAAGATCTGGGGCAGTGTCACTGTAGCACTGAGACACAATGGAAACAGAACAGGAGGCAGTCTAGCAAACAATAGATTAATGGAAGATCTGGGGCAGTGTCACTGTAGCACTGAGACACAATGGAAACAGAACAGGAGGCAGTCCAGCAAACAATAGATTAATGGAAGATCTGGGGCAGTGTCACTGTAGCACTGAGACACAATGGAAACAGAACAGGAGGCAGTCTAGCAAACAATAGATTAATGGAAGATCTGGGGCAGTGTCACTGTAGCACTGAGACACAATGGAAACAGAACAGGAGGCAGTCTAGCAAACAATAGATTAATGGAAGATCTGGGGCAGTGTCACTGTAGCACTGAGACACAATGGAAACAGAACAGGAGGCAGTCTAGCAAACAATAGATTAATGGAAGATCTGGGGCAGTGTCACTGTAGCACTGAGACACAATGGAAACAGAACAGGAGGCAGTCCAGCAAACAATAGATTAATGGAAGATCTGGGGCAGTGTCACTGTAGCACTGAGACACAATGGAAACAGAACAGGAGGCAGTCCAGCAAACAATAGATTAATGGAAGATCTGGGGCAGTGTCACTGTAGCACTGAGACACAATGGAAACAGAACAGGAGGCAGTCCAGCAAACAATAGATTAATGGAAGATCTGGGGCAGTGTCACTGTAGCACTGAGACACAATGGAAACAGAACAGGAGGCAGTCTAGCAAACAATAGATTGATGGAAGATCTGGGGCAGTGTCACTGTAGCACTGAGACACAATGGAAACAGAACTGGAGACAGTCCAGCAAACAATAGATTGATGGAAGATCTGGGGCAGTGTCACTGTAGCACTGAGACACAATGGAAACAGAACAGGATGCACTCTAGCAAATAATAGATTGATGGAAGATTTGGGACAGTGTCACTGTAGCACTGAGACACAATAACAACAGAACTGGAATCAGTCCAGCAAACAATAGATTGATGGAAGATCAGGAGCAGTGTCATTGTAGCACTGAGACACAATGGAAACAGAACAGGATGCACTCTAGCAAATAATAGATTGATGGAATATCTGGGACTTTGAACACCACCTTGCATGAAGGACACAACTGAAGCTCACTGTCTGTAACCCCATGCTAAAAAGAAAATCAGGGATCGAGGAAAGTATTTGATGCTCACGTCATATTTTCATAGACTAACTGGCACATGACTGGTGATGTGGTCAGTATCACACCAACCAACTTTAACCTGCCCAAGACATTTCATGGTACTCATGTCAGGCAGGATCAATTGACCTAGTCAGTTTAAAGGGGGAAAAAAATCACCCCACAGCACTACCTCGTCTGCCAGTCTCATACACAGCACTATCTCGGCTGCCAGTCTGAGATGTTTTGAGTAGTAAATCAGTTGATTATCAGAATCAAAACAGTATTTGATGGTCAGAATCAAAACAGTATTTGATTATCAGAACCAAAACAGTATTTGATTGTCAGAATCAAAATAGTATTTGATGGTCAGAATCAAAACAGTATTTGATTGTCAGAATCAAAACAGTATTTGATTGTCAGAATCAAAACAGCATTTGATTGTCAGAATCAAAACAGTATTTGATTGTCAGAATCAAAACAGCATTTGATTGTCAGAATCAAAACCATAAAGAATCAAACCCATTGACCCCATACATGTTTTTTCTCTTTGCTTAGGTCTATGGGATCTCGGTATAGGAATGAAATATTGGCACACGGAGGAGAGAAACATCCTGTACAGATTATCCAAGGTAGTTGGTCATATCATCATTCATGTTGTGGGTTAGGTACTTGCCTTGTATCATTATCATCAAAACATAGGGTTTTGCAACATAATATGTCACATTACATTATCCAGTTCCAAGATTGGTATAATGCTTCAAAACTCATGCATAGTAATAACTAAACTGAAATCATCATCCTATGCTGGATTCATAGATTATGGAAAGGTCTTTAACAGCAGTGATAGGGAGTCTGGGAATTGATGAGAAGATTAGCACCTCTATATGGATAAAAAATATATCTAATTTTTTTACATCATGCAGCTCCCCCAATTTACTCCCTATATTATTCATCTCTGTCACCAATTCTCTTCCCCATATGTTTTTAGTCTTGCTCAATTTTGGTTCCTTCTGGGCTCCAAGGAGAGAACTTTCTAGTGATACTGTTCTCAGGGTATTTTTTTTAACCATATGTTCCAATGTCGTTTGCTCACCTCTTGATTCACTGATAACTGTTTAGTTATTTCCATTGATGATTCTGTAATACTGTGTTAGTGCAGTCTTGCGCAGCCACCAATTAATGAATGTTTGTAGTTGATTAGTAATTGATTTATTTAGTTGTTTCAGGATTTTAGATTTAAAGATTGAGCACAACCCATTACTGCCAACGCTGATTGTATTCCGGTACGAACCTAAGGCCTTGTCCAAATCAGATTAGAAGCACTAAACTTGAGTTTCGCTCTCATTTGAGCTCGTCAGTAGTGCATATCCCCGACTAGACCCGGGATCGAACTCTGGACTTTAGGCGCTTGGTGTGCCTTGCCAGATCGAGAAGACCTGACCATTTGGGGCCACATCGATTGACGGATGTCAGTCGCGGTGATCGGGCAAATTTTGAGCTATAGCCTACGATGGGTGATGTGATATTCTAGTGTGATAATATGGTTGCGTCTAGCGTGAGCTGCGTGGTTACTGTGATATTCTAGTGTGATAATATGGTTGCGTTTAGCGTGAGCTGCGTGGTTACACACCTGCCTCATACACCAGTGATCCAGAGTTCGATCCCAGGTCCCATCAGGGATATGCACTACTGACGAGCTCAAATGAGAGCGAAACTCTAGTCAAATGCTTATAATCTGACGTGGACAAGGCCTTAGGTTTCATGCTGGAATACGATTAGCATTGCCAGTAGTATTTTGTGCTTAATCTTTAAACCTCAAATCCAGAAACAACCAACTAAATCAGTTTGTTCATTGCTCGCTGGACTTTAGGAACCTGGTGTGCCTTGCCAGATTGAGAAGACCTGACCATTTGGGGTCACATGGATTGACGGATGTCAGTCGCTGGTATTGGGCAAATTTTGAGCTATAGCCTACGATGGGTGACGTGATATTCTAATTCAATAATTTGGTCGCGTCCAGCGTGAGCCGAATGTTCAAGTGGTTACACACCCGCCTTACACGTCAGTTATTAGTAATTGTTTGCGTCATTCTCCATGTTTCTAATTCATACAATATTGATTTAACATTCACACATAACAAGAGTTGAATATCTTCAGTTTAATTTCTTTTCACATGCACAAATGTCCCAGTGCTGTCAAAGCTTCTCTTGCATTTTGTATTCTTATTTTATCGTTATCTGTTCCTCCATCTCAATATACATTTCTACCTAAATAGGCATATGATCACACCGCTTGAAGTGAGGTTTCACCAAGGGAGATCAGATTATCATTTGCTTGGTTTATTCTCTATTGTCTTTCCTTTATGAATCTTGGGACCTAATTGTTGTTACCTCACATCTAATGTGTTTAGTTTCTCTTGCTTCTGATTTTGTGTGAGGGGCAGAAGGATATCATCATTGAAGTCCAGGACATCGAGATGCTTTGTCGATTGAATTAAATTTCTGGTGGTACTAATTCTTGTCTTCATAATCCAGTCAGCAACAAAGCCTTGGTCAGCTAGGATGGAAGCTCCGATAGGCGTACAGATAGAGCATTGATTTGCTGATCCGGCAGCTTCTGCAGCTTGTCTTGTTCTAGACATTTTGGTGTTACCTTTCCTCTGGGGTAAACTAGGCAGGCTGAGAGAGGGATCATGCTGCATGGGCAACAGATGGTCCCTACAATACAGCCCAGACTTTATACTACGAAGAGGTATAACATTCGCTGCTGCCATGGGTTGTAGTTATTATGCCTTATTGGCAGCACAATGCAACAAACTATCATCTGTCAGGACGGCAAGGTGCCATTAAGAATAATAAAAGTAACAAAAGATATCCCTGTCTTAACTTGTGTTCTTTTTCCAAAAGATAATGTCAGTAGGTAGACCTTAATGCTGGTTTGTTTGTTTGTTTGTTACAGACATGCTGGGTCAGCAGCCGACAGTAGAAAACCTGGTCAATTCCTTGATTGTTGATTTGGACGAGAACATTCAGCAGCAGAGAGCATTGTGATGTGGCAGTATGTTAGGAATCACTTCAGCTTGTCAGAGATCAATTACAATCTGACATTGGTTGCAAATATTTATTTTCAAAATAACAAAATGTTGATTGTGTGATTATTTTTTTGCAGTGTGTTAGGAATCACTTCAATTTGTCAGAGATCAAATACAGTCTGACACTGGTTGCAACTGTTTGATATTTTCTAAATCACAAAATGTTGATTGTTGTGTATATTAAAAATACAATTTTACAGAATTTCTTACATAATGTGTTTCATTCATTCATTAAGGGCCATACCAACAAGTGTGGATGGTCATGGTTCAGTATCTCGCATCATCACCAGAACCTTGGCTCAGGTCTGTGGTCTTGTCCCAATGTTAGAATCAAGTACTTTACCAACCGACCTAGACCTCATGGTTGTCTATCAAGTCCATCATCCAGTTGCATGTATCGGCACATGCTATCTTTCCTGGCTATGAAGATGACATGAAACAGTCTACAGAAAATAGGACTTCCAGTCCAGTATGGTGGAAAGGCAGGCCATCCATTAAGGCCTTGAAGTGTTGTTTGCATCTGGCCATGGTTTGCTTCTGCATTTTCATCATATGGACTTGTAGTACATGGTTCCGTCGTCCGGCTACTTAATTGAGTGCTTGGTGCGACACTGAGCTTTGGATACCATGTGGAATGCCTTATCGTCCATCTCAAATATATCGAAGCATTATATATATTGGTAGATACCAGCCATCTCTACGTAAATAGAAGGACTTCCTGTTAAGTGTTAGGCTTCCGTGGATATAACTTTATACACAATGTACATCCTATCTCAGCCAAAGTATCATTTATGTCTTCACATCACATACTACATACCTCTACAGCATACAGCTCACGAGATGCAGCGATATATGCCAGGCAAAAACATTGTGCAATATTTATTGATTTATGGTGTGGGTTTTATTTTGATGTTAGCTGAACATTAATACAGTGAAGCTCTCTGGCTCATTTGCCCTAATTATTCACTAAATTACCATTTTCAGTAGATTGATGTGTATCAGAATGGGGCCATGGTATCTTTACAATAATAATACCAATTGTAAAGAGACAATAATCTAGAAGGTTCGCAAAAATAACTTCAATTTTTTTTTAGACCTAATGTGTCTCTGAAGGCACTTGTGGAGCGTTTGTCTATCAAGGAGCAAACAATGTCTTTTTCCATCAATTGTGAAATGCAATATATCGGTCAATTGAGGTGGCAAAAGCAATCAATCAGGTGCCATCTCCACAGTGAAGGTTGGCTGTAATGGATCTCCAACCCTGTCATCTCTCGCCTTGACTGTACATTGTCAGATTGTTGTTTATCCATCTCTTGATGTTATCTTCCCACTTGTTGTCTACCTCTTGCTCGCTTGCCCTCAACCTTGCCCTACAGTATGGTTTTTATAAGAGTATTATGTCTCTTAATGTGGCTGAAACATTTCACTTGCCTCTTTTTGTATTTATTTCATCAACTCTCTTTTCATTCCCAGTTTTTCTAGAACTTCTGTATTTGATTGTTTTTGAGGTGAGATAGAGAGTTCTTAAGAGTTATTTTTAGTAAATCCTGACATCTGGAAGTGAATCATGGACGGTCAGCAGATTAGTGAGGAATTATGTGGAAATTGCAGAGATGTGGTTTTATTGTAGACTGATGAAACTACCAGGAACAAATAAAGCATAATGGTGATATCTTAAAAGAAGGAAACTGAACAGAGAGAACTGGTTACTTGCATCACAAGCAGACAATCTACATTCTTTGGGGCACATTATGAGAAGGGGAAGGCTGGAGTATGTCATGACAGTGAGACAGTCGGAGGGGAAGACCAAGAGAGAAGTTGTTGGACAGTCTAACATCATGGCATGGAGGAACATTGGTATCAGAAATGATAGGCAGTACACAAAACAGAAGGCTGTGGACAGAAATAACCAACGCCACACCTTATGGACTATAAGAAAAAATAAAGTATTTCTATTGGTTAAGGGGAACAAATGTTCACTTGTGGTAGTATGAACACTGGGAAACGACAGGTGCATTCAACAGCTTCCAGCTACAGATATAAACAATCTGGCATCTGAATACCTCGACAACTGCTTAGAGAGACACAGCATACCTAGATGTGTCTTGAGTGCAACAACATCAAATCTAATCTTTCAAACATCGTTGGGAAGTGAACAATGAACAGGCAACTCAAGCATGAGTTTTACACATTTATTGATTGAATTAAGCATTTACTATAAAATCAAATTATGCTACAGATAAATTGAACACTCTACAATGATACATGTGTTGTCATAGGTCAACAGCATTTGGGTTAGGGAAAGGATGTACAGTCATGAAAGATATCAGCACAGTTTCATGCAGACTTTAGCATCACCATATGGCTGAATGGCAGCATTAACATCAGTACATAACCGAGTGGAGATATTACCACATAACTCCGATTAAATCATTAACATAAAAAATGTAACCATTCTCGCGCATTTCAGATGACATGTTATCACAATCGACCTCCCCAAACACTGGGTATTCCCATCCGTGCTCAGCCCTTCGATGCAGCAGCCATCTTAGAGTATCTCTACTCACCGTTCCTGTAAGGAGTGGTTGTAATGTCTCCTCTCTCTGGCCCTCGAAGGTGACATCAGCATGCTTGGTTCTATCGAACGAGCGTCCAAGACTTGTTATCTGCCAGCTGGGTCCAAATTGCATTGATGATATTGACCCTGTTCATCCTTTTTTTCTATTTGTATGGTGCGTTTATTGCCAGCACATTATTCAATCCTTACTTAACCACTTTCTTTAAGTAAATCTTCACTCAACCATTGCCAGCATGTTATTCAGTCCTTCCTTAACCACTGTTTTTCCCTAGGAAAGTTAACTGTGAAACTTTAAGTAAATCTTCACTCAACCATTGCCAGCACATTTCAGAAATCTCCATGAAGGAATATATACACACATCAGCTCTGTGGCGAAGGGGTTACGGATGCAATTCATAATCCCACCTACCACGTTCAAAACACAGCTGCGAGCGATTTGGCAGCAGACTTATCTTGCATTGGTTTTCATGCGGTATGAATGCCAATGTTCAGAAAGCAATGGCAAACTACTGAACATAAAACTTCTCAAGAAATCACAAGCAGCCACAAAATGCTGGGGTTGACGCAGAGTCCTGTAAAGGATATGTAATTAAGATAAAATATATAGATATACATGATACCCTGAAGAAGGAACTTGCCATAGGTCTGTGGTGAGATAGGCCCATCACATTTTACAGGCTTGATTGCATGGAGGAAGACGGCCAGTCTTTCCTCTGTTAAAAATATATATATATATAAACCGCATTTCAAGCCATGAGACATAGAGGGTGTATGGAGCTTGACCAATCAGCCCTCAATGGGTGATGTGGTCAATATCACGCCAGCTACTTCTACTTCCTAGAAAATGTCCTGGCACAGATTTGAACTGGGTTATTGGGGAGTCTCCACCTCGACGGGGAAGTGAACACATGACTGCTGGGCTGGGAGGCAAGCATGCTAACCACTGCCCTACAACAGCTCCATTCAATGACGTCGGTGAGAAAGTGGACTTCCAGGAGCAAAATATTTGAAGACTTAAAGAAAGTTTCACAACTAACTTTCCTAGTGAATGAGCAGTTGAGTCGAGTCCTGACTACACAAAAATCAGCATATGTCAAGTTACTTGAAGTGGCATAAATACCGTCAGTCATGACAGATGGCAGGCAAAAGTCAACACATACTAGAAGGGTTGACCAAAAGGTGCATATGCTGTAACTCTGCTGTAAGCCTGGCACAGCGGAAATGAAGAATCCCCACACCGGGCGCATCATGCCAGACTCATATGATTCTAGACCAGTGGTTCTCAACCTTTTTTGGCCCATTCCCCCCTTCACCATATTTTCAGAACGCCTTCCCCCCCCCCCCCCTTTTCCTATCAAAAATTTGGCCCGTTCCCCCCTTCACCGTATTTTCAGAACGTCATTTCCCCCCCCCCCCCTTCATATTTCCTATCTAAAAATCCCCTCACCCCTACACAGTATACGTAAAAGTGGAAGGCAAATGTAATAGCATATATTAAAACAAGTCTAGACATCCACATAAAACATGATTTGTGGGTCTACTTACTTTATAAAATGAATTTTAGAAGGACGAGACATACATAACTGTAAAGTATGAAGGGAAAAACTATGTCAAGTAATCGGTTGCTTGTATTAACACGATCTTGAAATGGTCTTCATTCCCCCCTGGAAACCCTGAAATTCCCCCCTGGGGGGGAATTCCCCACCGGTTGAGAACCACTGTTCTAGACCATTCAGCACTCAGTCGGTGATGTGGGTCAGTGTCCCGCTGGCCACTTTTACCACCTGAAACATTTCCTGGTACCCATTTTAGATTGGGGTCACCAGGAGCCCAACCAAATTGTAAAAATCTCCCCACGTGTGGAATTGAAATTCACTGGCATGTTGTACGTTTTCACTGCATGCAATCAGTCTGATATACTGAGCAACTGTCAACTAGGACGTCTATGCAGACAAAACACATGGATCATTCATTCATTGGCACCTTGCCGTCTTGACAGACGATAGTTTGTTACATTGTGCTTCAAAAAGGCATAATAACTACAACCCACAGTGGTAGCGAAAGTGACTGATGAGGCCAATTCACGCTGTTAATATTCATCCACAGTAGATGCATGTGAACACATGGTCATTTCCACCATCATGCACCAACTTACGTCTCACACGCTCGGTGTGTGTCTTATCTGCAATAATTTTCTCCTTTGTCGTTATTCCATTTCTGATATTTGCCCTCCATGCAACACGTTCAGGGGCGACTTGCTCCCAATGTGCATTATCAATGCCTGTATCAATCACGTCCCGCTTACACACACATGGATCACTAACATTACAATTCAGGTACTGCCGAGAGTTAAGTTTTCATTGCATACAATCACACACAATCATTTCAGCCAGCTGAGTGAGATTCTTCCTTCTTCTTCTCTGCCTACATTTACCTCAGTGAAGTGTTGGGTGGAGATCTAACGAGCTTTGTAGGTTGGGATTCATTTCTCTAAAGTTGTTATTGATCCCATCACTCCATCTCTTGCATGGTCTTCCCCTTGCTCTGTATCCATTGTATTTCTTCAATGTGGCTCTTTGATGGCAGGTACCAGGGCATTCTTCTGAGACGACCAAACCATTTAATCTATTGTTCTGTAATGAAGTACATGACTGGTTTCAGTCCCAGTCTTCTAATTTCTTTGTTCCTAATTCTACCTCTCAACAGCTCTTCTTAGTCATCTCATCTCAGTTTTTATAGGATGATATTCAACATGTTGAAAATATCTTTTTATATTGGTCATTCCAAATCAAAATTTATGATTTCTTCAAAGAGAACATTACTGCTTTATATAAACTCCTGCAATCCGATCAGAAGATTACCTCCTGGGCATTGACCCAATAACAACTGGACGGTTTGATCAGAATGAAACAATGTATAAGACCCTGATATTGTGATCTCAAAAAAGAATTAGCAAAAAATAACCACATGTATAATATACAAAATCAAAAGACACATCAGGTATGAAATATTCAGATCTCGAACGGCAACACTGAAAGTATTTAACATGTTGCTGGGGTACATTGAAGCAAACACTGCAGCATTAAAAAAACTAAGAACTAACAGCATATTCAATATGAGCAATTTGCTTGCAGTTATAACTTGTCTGTCATTCTTCAGGCTAAACTGTTTTCTTCTTTCTCCCACCTCCTCCATCATTATCATACATTCTGACTGATACCTAATCCAGATTCAAACATTACTGTTAGCCAATGGACTATTAGATCTCAGTACAATTTGTCACAGGCTATAACATATAAAAGCCATATTTGGGATGAATGTTGAACACAAGGCGTCATATGGAATGTCTTCAGTTCTGTAGCTGCAGATTCAACTTTAAAAGTACAAATAACTAAAGGATCCTTTTCACACAACTTGGGCATATGTTGTTAGCCCCATATCTGTATAGATCATTCGGCACTGGAAGGATGATGAGATCAATACCAAGAGGTCACCTTTACTTCCCAGTGTAGGTTTAGTCAACCCAGGGGTCCAGGCTAATGAACAATGTGAATTCAAACCCATGACCATCAGGCCAGCATGCTATCTCTATGCTGCCACAGCTCCCAAGTTCAGTATGACTTTCTATAAATGTTACTTATCTAGAATAACAAGTCACGTCAAGTTATTCAGTCCACAAAGTCTGTTATGAAGTTTTACTTCCAAAATGTGACCCCACCACAAATCTACCTTTGGAACTGCACTTATTCTTGGGAAATGAATGTGGTGTTTTCTCTTGCCTTCCACACCCACATAAGAGATTTACAGGCTATAAGATTATACTGTGAGTCGCTTTACAATAACATTTATAGTATTCACATTCTGCATATTTTCACTGGAAATCTCATTGTGAACATATCTCCTCTGACAAAATTCAGATGTAAGTTTCAATTATTAATTAATAAAATGGTGCACTTTATTATGCATATTTAATTAATGTAAATGTAAAACATGAATTAGTTATGGGCGGACTTTTGTGTATAAATATACACTGCAAGAGTGTTTCTGGCCCTCAAAAATAGAGCATATAATCTTGCATGATTTATAAAGCAATAACTTGTAACTGATCATAGATATCAAAAATCATAGATATCAAAAATCATAGCTGTAGTTTGCTAGCAGTTACTTGTTATCACCTGCCTGGTGGTGGCATCCAGTTAAGTAGTTTACCAAGCATATATGCTTGAAAAATTAGAGCATGATGCAGATGAGGTATGCAATATTTTTGACATAGTTCAGACATATTTTGTTTGATAGAAATAATCTTACCATAGACACTTTTATCACAAGATAGAAACAATCTCAAACATGATATAGTAAAAACACTTACCACTAAATAGAAAAGACAAGACACTTATCACATGACAGAAATCATTTGAACATGATGCAGACAAGACACTTAATGCAAGATATAAACATACAGAGACAAGACATTTATCGCAATATTTAAAAAAAAAAAGACAAGACAATTATCACAAGATAGACACATACAGTCAAGACACTATCACCTAACAGAAACATACAAACAAGACACTATCGTCTCATAGAAACATACAGACAAGACACTTATCACTATATAAAAACACAGACAATACACTTATCTCAAGATAAAAACACTCAGACAAGATATCTCAAGATAAAAACATACAGACAATATACTTATCACAAGATAAAATCATTCACACAAGACACTTATCACAAGATAAAATCATTCACACAAGACACTTATCACAAGATGAAAACATTCACACTAGACACTCATCACAAGATGAAAACATACAGACATAACACTTATCATCCGATAAAATAATACAGACAAGACACTTATCACCACACATAAACCATGTCAACCTGAACACACAAGATATCACCAAATAGAAACAAACTGTGCAGACACATATCACAAAATAGAAAGTCTTAAATCTCCCTAAATAAAAGCTTCAATCCAAGGAAAACTAGAAATTGATTAGCTTGTACTGCCCACTCCTCAGAAACATACTTAACATTGGGAATCCTAAAATTATATACAAGGAAGTAATGTTATACATGGTTTCAAACCCACATGCACAGATTATGTCACTTTTGTTTCCTGTACAGCAATTTTAACCAACAGAGGTAAAGAGCAGCATTATCAACAAAAGAACATGTATTCCCTCCCATCACAGACACTGATTCAGGGATGTAAAGTGGTAAATCTGCACATAAATTGAGTTACAGCAAAATCAGACCTTCACAACCTTTCCTTCACTGATAAAATTCTGAACATGATCTGTATCTATTTTACAAGGCTGGTTGTGGTTCAGGAAAAAAAAAATGTGTTGCTATCACAACCATTCTGCCACCAAGCATTATTATTCCAGCAAATCTGATGAGGCGGGCGGGCTGTCGAAGTTGATAGCGAACTGCTCTGGTAAGTCATAAGCACAGTGGGACGCAGGCTTGATGCCTGGGCTTGTCACTTGCCAAATTAAAGACAAGACTAACCACCTATTTCTCCTGGCTCTAGGGCCTACAAAATGTGATGGTGCTATCACATCACGACCCATTGCAGGAAACTGGGACAATTTATTGTTTAAAATCAGAATAAAACCCACATCAAAGAAGTGTAAAGCTGAATTATGACATCTCATTATGTGCAAGAAAAGAGGCTCACATAATAGACTAAAATTATGCTGAACCATTAGCAGAAGAATATATTTACAATGTAAATCCATTTATGGGTTTAAGTACAGTATTATATGCTGACTAAATAAAATAGTCTCCATAAAAACAATGTGCATAAAGAAAAATGTTATTCTGAGGACACATGACGGCATATTTCTTGATGAATGCAGAAAAAAGACATTCATGCTATGTCTAATACATTAATGCAAAATCTATGAACATGACAATCCCATCTTTTTTGACTGAAATGTCAAACCTATGAACATGAATTACTGACAATCTCATCTGTTGTCTCCACATCTCACAACTGCAAGCACTGTGTGGATACACATTTACATGTTTTGTCTGGTTAAAATTAATAATGGAAGTGGGGTTAACTATGGCAATACTGAGAAAAAGTAAGGATTACCAAAGAGTAACACCTCAGATTTCAATCTACATTTATACTTCACACGTAAATAAAGTGGCATGTGTGTATGTGTGACCTATTACTCTCAATCTACATTTATACTCCACACGTAAATATAGTGGCATGTGTGACCTGTTACTCTCATCTACATTTATACTCCACACGTACATATAGTGGCATGTGTGACCTGTTACTCTCAATCTACATTTATACTCCACACGTACATATAGTGGCATGTGTGTATGTGTGACCTGTTACTCTCAATCTACATTTATACTCCACACGTACATATAGTGGCATGTGTGTATGTGTGACCTGTTACTCTCAATCTACATTTATACTCCACACGTACATATAATGGCATGTGTGACCTGTTACTCTCAAACTACATTTATACTCCATGTGTAAATATAGTGTTACAAAGTGGACATCTGACTTGTTGCTAGTTTTAAATTGGTTCTACAGGGTGTGTCGTATAACTTAAATTTGAAATTTATATTACATGGTGGACCATGTAACTTACATTTAAAACTAGTGCTGCAAGGTGGATTTATTTAATACCATTTAAATCTGTGTTACAAGGTGGGTCTATGTACTGACATTTAAATGTGTGTTACAAGGTGGGTCTATTTAAAGCCATTTAAATCTGTGTTACAAGGTGGGTCTATGTAATGACATTTAAATCTGTGTTACAAGGTGGGACTATTTACTGACATTTAAATCTGTGTTACAAGGTGGGTTTTATTACTTAAATTTACAATTAGTATTACAAGGTGGATCACATTGCTAGTTATAATATCTCAACAACGAAAGTTACACAGCAGGTTATACTACATTGATTATTTTCAGTGAAATTATTGTAACAAATATTAAAGGACTTTTTTATATAAACAAAAATTGTTTTAGGATATAATGATATACATGTTACACAACTATCTATACTGTAATATAAATATTTTACAATTACACATAACACAACTGGAGGAAATACTCCATTATTTCACAACCACAAAAGTAATAATCAGCTAGAATTTTATAACAGATATGTAGTATGATGAGTACATGTATACACTATATAATGACATATATAATATGATGAAATACTCAAATGCTACATAATCACATAAGTAATAACACACTGGATGTTATATAATCACGCATGAAGTAACATGTTAGATAGCATATAATCACACTTGATCTCATATGAAATATGATGATGACCCACCCTCATGCTACTAAATCATACAGGAAGTAAAAACAGATATCACAAAAACACAAAGGAAGTAATGTGAAATAACACAACAATGTGATGTGAGATGATGAAATGCACACTGCAGCACAACCACACAGAAAGTCACAAACTAGAAATCACTACCAAGCATGCAATGTGATATAATACAAGTCAATATTATATTACCATGCAGAATGGAGTATGGTGAAAATACACATGGACTTTGCTCAACCATTAAGACCTTCAAATGGCTAACATAAGTCTCTTAGCCCCATATATTTAAGTGAGTAATTTTAAAGGCTCTCATACATGATTCAGTTAACACTGTAACTCAAAATACCAAATAAGGTATGCTATCTGAACCAACATCAGATCCGATCAGTTATCTTCACAACAAGGGTTGGCTGTATGCTCATCTGTATAACATCAGATCATTTGTCAAAATCATAACAAAGGTTGGCTGTATGCACATCTGTATTAAATCAATAATAAAGATTGGTTGCATAATAATTTGTATCTGCATCAGATCAGTTACCATCTTAACAAAAACAACTGGCTCTATGCTCATCTGTATTAACATCAGATCAGTTGTTAAAATCACAATACAAGTATTGAGCTGTATGCTCAACTGTACCAACATCAGATCAGATCAGATCAGTTGTCATCTTCACAACAAAGGTTGGCTTTATGCTCAACTGTGCCAACATTAGATCAGATCAGTTGTCATCTTCACAACAATGGTTGGCTTTATGCTCAACTGTACCAACATCAGATCAGATCAGTTGTCATCTTCACAACAGGTTAGCTGACTCTTGTAAAGATGATATACTAGCATCCTTATTTCAGTCAATCAATCTCCCTATTTTCTTCCTAGTGTCTTCCTTTTGCACATCTTCCATGTAGCAATCAATATACGTGCAGATAAGCACATAATCTCAAAGTGCCAGACATTATTTGTTCACATGCGTGTAAACAAGCATAATCTGAAAATTCCAAATGTTACAAGTTCATCTGCACCAACATTTATGTAAATATACATATAATCTAAAATGTCCAAACATTACAATTATTTCTAAAACACACATATATAAACATATAAGCTAAAACTTTTAAACATGTTGATCAACATCAGCATACATTTAAAAGAACATATATAGCTCAGATTAACAGACATATACGTTCATCCTTACTAACATACATTCTCAATAACAGATGAATAGTGTACAGTTACATGTGGCATGTATTTCTACTGAATAATTATTATATTATCAAGAAAAAAAAAGGTTTAAAACATAAGGACTGACTTCACTGCACCGAGATTTATCCCACGCAGCTCAGTCTCTTTACGCTGGAGGGCCTGATGAAAACATCGCACAAAGCACAAACTCCATAGCTCCTGCGATGACCCACAGGAGTCTCTGGAAAATTGCACCCTCTAACCCAATGGCTTAGGCTGGAATCGAACCCACACCTTCGGAGCATGAGGCAGGCAACGTGACAACTTTACAAGATAAAAGTCAGTTGCATATCCTTTACAGGATGTCACAATCAACCCCAGCATTTTTTGGCTGTTTATGACTTCTTGGCAAGTTTACGTTCTGTAGTTTGCCATTGCTTTCTGAACGATATGCACTCATACCATTGTATGTAAACCAACTCAAAACAGTCTATTATCAAGAAACTTACAACAAACCAAGATTTTAATGGTGCAACTAAAGAGCATATTACCCAAAATGACAGCAAAAGAGAAGGCTAAGAGGAAGATGAAAGAGAAGAAAAGCATGCTATACCTGAAACAATATTTGTGACTTACTAGTTATATTTCATGACCATTAGAAAACTTAACAAAGACAATTTCAGCATCAAATTACCAATTTATGCTATACATGGATAAAGCTGATTCATTCATTGACTATTGTTACGATGTGACTACGAATCAATAAGAAATTTGGAAATTAAATGCAAAATCTCATTAAGGCCTTTTTAAGAGTGTACAGTTTGTTAAATTAGCAGATAATATTGTAAAACGGAAACTACAAAATATAATGATGTGTATAGTTTAATAATTCAACTTGTATACATTTTTATATCAGGGATGAAATATGCTCAGTGCATTCTGTAGTTATACAGAGATGCTCTGTTACGTCTAGCATGAGTTGACACGAAGTGAAGATCAGTGAAATGCCAGTGAGAAGTCTGGAACTCCGCTACTAAAATTAAGTTATCAATGTGAACCATTTGAAAGATTGCTATTATGCAGTGAAAATTAGGAACTATAAACATTTGGGTCTGTGCATTACTGATTGAGCAAAACAACCCATTAACTCTTACAGAGACAATTGTATGTTTACTGGCCATACTTTACAAAGAATGTATGTGTGTATACAAAACTGCTGGACATGTTGTACAAGGTAATAAAACAAAGAACGGTAAACATTTGGGTCTAAGCATAAAGTATATAATAATATTAATCCTGACAGAGTCAATTGTGTGTTTATTGACCAAACTTTACCAATAAATTTATGTGTTTACACAAAATTGGTGGACATATTCAGCAAGGTAAAAATATATTTTTCTTTTACTATTTTCTACGTCCAATGATTCTAGTCTTATGGGACACTCTGTATAGTACAAAACCAAGAGACAAAGTTCACAAATCAATGAAGGAAGAAAAACAATTGTCACTTCCATCACATGTGAAATAAATGTGGTTAAACAACAAAGATATGTTAGGTTCTTTGCGGCTCTAATATCAAAAATATCTTTACTTATAGAAAACTTGCAATCTCTGTAATGGACGGAGAAGAAACGATAAAACAAGCTTAAAAATGTTCTTTATACAAGCAAATATTTAGTACCCAAAATCATTAGATAATATCGGAAGGCAATAGTTTATAAAACTGTATGTACTTCTAACGGTGTAAACGTACTGAATATATGTAAGTTTATACATTTTCAAGCACACTTCCAGTTTATTGTATAGATGTATATCATTACAACCTATAATTTGTGCAAACATGCACTAGACTTGTTACAATGTAACACCTGGGGACGGATATCAAGCTCTTGAATGCATTAATTTGTTCTGATATGGTAACAGTTTTCTCTGATATGACAAAAAGTATCTCCGATATGACAAAGGTTTTCTCTTATATTCTCTAAATCAATGCACTGGGTTCAACATCAGAGTGAACAGATTTTGAAAAAAAAAAAAACCATGGGTTCAACATCAGAGTGAACAGGTTTTGAAAAATAAACCATGGGTTCAACATCAGATTGAACAGAATTTGAAAAAAGAAAAACCATATTTTTTTTAACCCCACAATTTCATAAACATTTCCCCCCTCTTGTAGATTTTATGAAATATTCAGACAACTGTAAAAAAATATATATATATAATAATGCGAACAAAGACATAATCAAAACAGTGAAGCTGAGCCTGTCTAACCTCAATATTGTAAACCAAATGTATATATGTTTTTGTTAATCTTCACACTGGTAGTGATACTGGCACTTTACCACATTTATGTAGATATATCATAAACAAGGCATATCACAGCCAACTGGGGGATGTGATTTTCTGTACAACAGTCGATATTTAATATTTGTACATTTTCTGAATAGACTATGCATTCAATATAACTTAGTAAACAATTGTGAATCAGAAACTCTACTTACTCGATCCAAACAATTTTAGCATATATTTACTTAATTTAGCATATCTTACCTATTCAAATGAGCTTGGAGCATAAATGAAGTAGAGGACCCTTTCTACATGCCTTAAGACACATTGGGCATTCGGTACTAGACCAATATTCTACAGACCAAAATAGGCACTCAAACACCAGTCGTCTTTACATTCCAAAACAGTTCCTGGTACCCATTTTATGCTGGACTGACCTGGTAGCCCCGGTCCATTAAAACAATCTTCTCAGATGCAGATTCAAACCTGTGACTGCCAGATAGAGGTCAAGCCCCTGCACTACCCCAGCTCTTAAGTTTAGAACATACTGAAGATAATTTATAGCATACATATTTCACCAAATAATTTCAGCATTTAAAATTTATTAAACAAATTTATCATGTTATATCTACCCAAACAAATTGAGCATATAATTATCACCCACCTAATTTACCCTTCAGTATTTCAATCAGATAATTTAGTATACATTCACTGCTAGCCTAATTAAACACAAAGCATTTATGCAAATAATTTCAGCATATGATATCTATCCAATTAATTTAGCATGAAATAGCTATTCAAATAATATTAGCATGTATCTATTTTATGATTTTAAATAATTTAGCATGCAATACCAATGAATATTAGAATCGTGTGGTACAATTAAGAAAGGACGTCCTGTCACCTAGAGTAAACCTATGCTGCATCTAAATCTTTTAGAATGTAACATCCATCATAGGCCAGTTGATTTATCATGTAACATAGGCCAGCTAATTTATCATGTAACATGGGCCACAGTTGATTTAGTTTGTAACATGGGACAGTCAATTTAGCAAGTAACATGGGTCAGTGAATCTAGCAAGTAACATGGGATAGTCAATGTATCATGGAACATGGACCAATAAATTTTGCATGTAACACAGAACAGTCAATGTAGCATGCAACATAGGTAAGTGAATCTAGCAAGTAACATGGACCAGTCAACTTAGCATGCAACATGGTTCAGTCAATGTAACATGTAACATGGGAAAGTCAATTTAGCATGTAACATGGACCAGTCAATTTAGCATGTAACATGGGAAAGTCAATTTAGCATGTAACATGGACCAGTCAATTTAGCATGTAACATGGGAAAGTCAATTTAGCATGTAACATGGACCAGTCAATTTTGCATATAACATGGGCCAGTCAATTTAGCAAATAACATGAGCCAGTAAAACTAGCACATAACAAGACCCAGTCAATTTAGCAAGTAACATCAGCCAGTCAATTTAGCATGTAACACGAGTCAGTCAATTTAGTATGTATCATGAGCCAACCAATTTAGCTTTAACATGAGCCACTCAATTTATCACGTAACATAGGCCAGTCAATTTACCGTGTAACAAACTAACAGTTTACAATCTGGCATGTCATTCTGGTCAGTAGTTCCATTAATTAACCATACAAATTAACACACGTCCAAATAACTAACTGATAACAGCAGCCAGTGTTTTCGTAACATATTAAACATCACATATTTGACACACACCATGTTACGTTGATGATTGTTGTTGTAACTTCCAAACAGTAAAACCATATTTATAATTTGTATAGGGAAAATCTAGTATCAAGCAATATTACAAAATAGTCAAGAAAATGGCTCCTCATGTTACAGCGATGGCCCACAGGATACAAACATCATGCAAGTGTCAGAAAATAACACGCTGCAGTGATAGTTGATTCCTGTGCCAGTGAATATCACTGTGACTTTTACATTTTGAATGTAGAATACGACACATAATCACATTCACAGATATTGACTGACATGCATAGAATCTAGAGGAAAGAAATAGAGATTAGATGACACACTAGACAATATAAAAATTGAAAGCTATAGATACCATACCAGGATTCAAAACATACCTCTATCTCTAAATGATAAAAGCATCTCGCTGCAGGAACAAGTGTACTTTAACTCATGGCCAACTTGACACTTCTGTGTCATGCATCAAAATACACTTGTTTCTACAGTGAGGCACTGTGGTTACTTAGAGGTGACAGGTTCAAAACCTAGTATGGGAACTATAGATTCAAATTATTCTACTGCCTAGTGTGTCCTCTAATCTCTACTTCCGTCCTCTACTTCTATGAGTGCCAATAAATACCTTTTAATGTATTTGATGCGCTGGTTCAATGACTTCAAGAGTTCCTCAACAAATGATATTTCTATATAGTAAAATGTTGCCCAAGCAATCAGAATGAAAATAACTTTTGTTTATAATTTATTGCTTTGATTCTACATAGGCTAGTTTTGTAATATTCATATTCTGCAGTAATGTGTCTTATACTTCACCATCTTCAGATCATAAAATTCCACGATCATAAGATCATCAAATTCTATCATCATTGGATCATCAAATTCCATCATCATCAGAACTGACATCGGTCACACTCACAAAAGAACTTCTAGACGTCGATCTTCGCTCTTTGTCCTTGATTGTGCTAGCTGCTTTAGAAGAAGATCCCCAGGCACTTGAGCCATAAGTGTTGTTGGAAGCGTCCGTGCTTCCTCTGCCAACCTGACGTCTGAAAATTGAAAACAAAATACAGCTACAAAATATGCACATGGGAGATTATTTCCTGTTCCTAAGTATAAAGCGTCTGCATCTGTGGCTTTGTAGAATGCAGTTTGACAATTCTCCGACCATACCAGGTTGAGGTTTCAAAATCAGCCGTGGGCTATTTGGAAGCAGACAGCTTTGCATTGATTTCACTGGTAAGCAGTGATGGCTTTTCAGAAAGCAATGGTAAACTACTGAATGTAAAACTGACTAGTAAATCACATACAACCAATAAATGTTAGGGTTGATTGCAATGTCATGTAAAGGACATGCAAGTAACTTTAAATATAAAGTGCTGTCTTGGCTCTGAGAATAGGAAATCTACTTCTGAATGAATTGGAAGGCAAAATTCAAGAAGCCTGATAATAGTCTGGTTGTGGATATAATGTGCATTTTTGTGATTATGAATGAAAATCTTGGTATGGATGTGATCATGAATGAAAATCTTGGTGTGGATATAATGTATGTTGGATGTGATCATGAATGAAAATCTTGGTGTGGATATAATGTATGTTGGATGTGATCATGAATGAAAATGTTAGTGTGGATATAATGTATGTTGGATGTGATCATGAATGAAAATGTTAGTGTGGATATAATGTATGTTGGATGTGATCATGAATGAAAATTTAGATGGATATAATGTACGTTGGATGTGATCATGAATCGAATATGTTGTTGTGGATATAATTACAGTGGATGTGATCATGAATGAATATGTTAGTGTGGATTTAATGTATGGTGGATGTGATCATGAATGAAAATCTTGGTGTGGATATAATGTATGTTGGATGTGATCATGAATGAAAATCTTGGTGTGGATATAATTTACGTTGCACATGATCATGAATGAAAATCTTGGTGTGGATATAATGTATGTTGGATGTGATCATGAATGAAAATCTTGGTGTGGATATAATGTATGTTGGACGTGATCATGAATGAAAATGTTAGTGTGGATATAATGTGTGTTGGATGTGATCATGAATGAATATGTTATTGTGGATATAATGTATGTTGGATGTGATCATGAATGAAAATCTTGGTGTGGATATAATTTACGTTGGACGTGATCATGAATGAAAATCTTGGTATGGATATAATGTACACTGGATGTGATCATGAATGAAAATCTTGGTGTGGATATAATGTATGTTGGATGTGATCATGAATGAAAATCTTGGTGTGGATATAATTTACGTTGCACATGATCATGAATGAAAATCTTGGTGTGGATATAATGTATGTTGGATGTGATCATGAATGAAAATCTTGGTGTGGATATAATGTATGTTGGATGTGATCATGAATGAAAATCTTGGTGTGGATATAATGTATGTTGGATGTGATCATGAATGAAAATCTTGGTGTGGATATAATTTACGTTTTATGTGATCATGAATGAAAATCTTGGTATGGATATAATGTAAACTGGATGTGATCATGAATGAGAATCTTGGTGTGGATATAATGTATGTTGGGCGTGATCATGAATGAAAATGCTAGTGTGGATATAATGTATGTTGGACGTGATCATGAATGAAAATGTTAGTGTGGATATAATGTGCGTTGGATGTGATCATGAATGAATATGTTATTGTGGATATAATGTATGTTGGATGTGATCATGAATAAAAATCTTGGTGTGGATATAATTTACGTTGGACGTGATCATGAATGAAAATCTTGGTATGGATATAATGTACACTGGATGTGATCATGAATGAAAATCTTGGTGTGGATATAATGTATGTTGGATGTGATCATGAATGAAAATCTTGGTGTGGATATAATTTACGTTGGACGTGATCATGAATGAAAATCTTGGTATGGATATAATTTACACTGGATGTGATCATGAATGAAAATCTTGGTGTGGATATAATGTATGTTGGATGTGATCATGAATGAAAATCTTGGTGTGGATATAATGTATGTTGGATGTGATCATGAATGAAAATCTTGGTGTGGATATAATGTATGTTGGATGTGATCATGAATGAAAATCTTGGTGTGGATATAATGTATGTTGGATGTGATCATGAATGAAAATCTTGGTGTGGATATAATGTATGTTGGGTGTGATCATGAATGAAAATCTTTAAATGGATATAATGTACATTGGATGTGATCATGAATGAAAATCTTGGTGTGGATATAATGTACATTGGATTGTGATTATAAATGAAAATCTTGGTGTGGATATAAAAGATCTATGATATGGTAATTATCATAATTTGACTGTGGACAGAAATGTATCTTCTCCTTCATGTGCTCTTTCACCCCTTTACTGATCAAAATATGGATAACAGAACACTGCTCCTCTTTGGTGCATGTCAAAAGTGGGACGGCCATCTTTAAACTGTCCTTATGACGTCACTGTGTTCCTCTACACAGTGATGTCACATGCTTAACACTTTTGACACCCTTAACAACAATACTGACAGGTTATAGGACAATGGCATGGTTATTGTAATTTCTATCACACTTTTAAGGTTTTAATTTAAAGCTCCCCTCATTAAAGAAACACAAGACATACTTGGCCACAGCTGGCGCCTGCTCGTCTGATTCAGTAACATCATCCCAGTCATTGTCTATATCAGAATCTCCCTGAAACAAACACATGGGTGCACAACTTGTAGAACTGATTCATAAATTAGACATAACATTCATGTTACCTAGAAACTGTTTCTTATGTACACAGAAACTGTTTCTTTTCTCACATTAGAAATGTTACACAAGTTACATAAAATATTCTGAGTTAAACATTGTGTTCTATGTAACAGGGACTGTTTCTTCCCTTGCATTAGAAATATTTCATGTTGTCCATACTGTCTGAACTCAAGGACATGAAGATTTTCTCTCTCATTGTGCTTCCATACACTGTTAACTTTACGCCCAAGTGTTTCCCAAAACTATACTGAATCTGATGTTTCAATTGAATATAAAGGTAGTTATTAAAAGTATTAACCAGAACAATAGAAAACAAAACATTTTGAAAAATGTATTGGTCCCAAATACTGGCCCCTCTAACGAATGCTTGGAAACATTGACCCCGAATAGTACTCTTCTGTCCTTTATGTGTTAAATTACACAAAGACTGTGTTTTACGTACAGAGAAACTGTTTCTGGCCTTACATTAGAAATGTTTCTTAAGTTACACATTACATTACATAGAAACAGTGTCTTATATACACGACATATTTTCTTAACATACATTAGAAATGGCTCATAAATTACACAATAAGTGTTTCTCAACTTACCTAGACAGTGTTTTTAAGTTACAGAAGAAGTCTAATTCAAATTACACAAGAAGTCTTTTAAATTACATGTTTCTGAACTTATAAAACATTCACAAGGATGGTAATTGGCCACTTCAGATGATAACGCTGTGATCTAGTGTGTACACATCACATGACTGTGATACAATCTGCTACTAATGGATTACTTTTATCGTTTACTGGAGCAGAAAAATTAGAAAACCAAAAATAAAATTGTAAAGAATTAAGTATAAAGGGTATGATAAGGTTAGGCTGGAGTAGGGTGATGAAACAGGCAAAGGTTAGAGAATGTTTTCAAGTTGAGGAGGCTACAGTGAGGACAAACAAACATGCTGAAATAGAAATCAAGGGAAGGTAAAGCCTTTACCATGAATGAATTCTGTTTAGAGAAATACCATCATCATTATCATCATCATCATCATCATTCATCATCATCATCATCCAGTGATCTGTACTGTGAAGACCTTTGCACCTTTTTGAAATCTCTCTCTATCATAAGCCAGATGTCCTGCCTCTAATGCCGTCATGTGTAAATTGTCTATCACATCCTGAAACCATCTATGCTGTGGGGGTCCTCTCCTCAGCCTGCCTAGTACACTTCCTTCAGTAATACTCTTTCTGAGATTTTCATATTTTTCTTACCTAACCAAAATATATACTCGGTTCCTAAATCAATCAATCAATCAATCAATCAATCAATATATAGTTTTCCTAATTCTTGTTTGTCTCAATAAACAATCTTCTTCAATATCAAGTTCTGGTGTTTGTTCTCCATTCTGTCGAATGAATTTCAATATTATCCTGTAACATCTACATTCTAAGGCAGACATATGCTTTTCAGTTTATTTGTTAAATACCCAGATTTTGCACCCACATTTTTCAACCTATCTTAAATAAATGCTTGCCCAACAGGTCTTAGAAACTCTGACACTTGTAACCGTGCAGCACCAAAGCAATCTGCAAAGTGCATCCTTCAAACCTGTTCAAAATTTCTCAAACAGATATCTGGTCCTTGGAAGCAACCGTACACAATAAATTGTAGGGACTCGGGAAGACCACAAGCATACGATCATGATCATACTGGAACAGACGTACAGTTGGCAATAATCCCTGAAGAAACAGCAGCATTCTGAAGTCTGACGAACTGATCTCTGGGTTAGAGAGGTACAAAACTGGAGTGGAAGTCATGGTAGTGTGGTAACTACTACACCTGCCTGCTTGTTGGCCCAGTGGTCATATATTCTAATTCATATCCAGGCAGTGGGCACCAGAGGATGTCTTGGGAAGTAAAGGTCACTGGCCAGATACTGACCACATCACTCTGAGTGACCGACTGATCTATACAAATACGGGGCTAGCACCACACTGTCAATATTGCTTCCAGGCATGCAAAACGGTCTTTAATTTTATCACTTTTATAACCATCATCATCCTCAAGTGCCCTGCCAGCTGGCGTAGGAGCTCATGTCTCTCCACAGATCTCGGTCATTGGTGTTCCGGATCAACTCTGCTGATGGTATTCCTCCATGCCATTGTTTCAATCGATCCAGCATCATTTATCTTGGTCTGCCTCTGCCTCTCTTCCCTTCGATCTAACTTTTATAACAATTATAATTCACTCCTACAGTGGAGTGAAAAAGAAGAAACAGAACAATAACGTCAACAAGTGATAAAAATGCAAGCATTGAGAGTGAAGTCTTGTTTTGCTTTGCTTCCTTCCATTTCCCTCACCCTCAGTATGGCATGTTTCCTCATGTATAGTGTCAACATCTAAGCTTCGGCCAGGGTGTTTTTTAAAGACTACCCACATTTGTGAGAATAACAAAGTACAGACTAATTCAGAGTAACCATAACACAGGAACTATCTCTCTTGTCTAATGTCTAGCCCAGGCTGATGCAGTCTCTTTTCCTGATCCACACCTAGCGTTAAGTGTAGCTGTTTGGGGAGCCCAAGCTTGCACTCCAAGGCTAGATGTGTTACCTTGGTTGTGGCACAACTGCCTTCATGTTGTTTATCATGTTCTAACACGTAAAGTGACGAGAAGAGACCAGATTTGGTGAGTTAACCAACCTGAACTTAATTACCAGAATCTATCTTAAATTATAACTCACCTCTTTCCCCTTGAGTCTATTAGCACCAGGCACCACTCCTACATTTACTCCTCCAAATGGTTTATCTGATGTGTTGCGATTCTAATGAAGAAATTTATTTTGTAAAAACTCTTGGTTTATTTAATTTTCAAAGTATAAAAAATGTAAAGTAACCCTGTTTACTTGCTATAAGACATTAATATTAGGGCTGTACGGTTTTGACTCATATAAGAAACAATGTATTACCTTAGTGAATTTAAACACAAAAGTCACAAACAATACGTTGCACAATTTATTGCCTGGCATATTTTGCTGCATATCGTCAGGTGAATACTGCAAAGTTATATATCGTATGAAATGAATAATACGTTAGCTGAAACACTGAAAATAGATCAACCTTTTGAAGTTCTATATCATTGTTCTCTGTCAAATGTTCAATCATAGCACGTCAATGACAGTAAGACATGCATAAAGAAAAACAAAAAGAAAACATGCAGTCATTTAAACACTCATCATCAAGTATCAAAAACATAACAATTGCTGTAGCAGAAAGCTGCTGTGGGTATGCAAAGTATTAGAATCATCTCATTTTCTAGACCTGAGTGTACTGGGGAAAAGGTGGCCAGTCTCTCCCTAGCCTAGCAGGCATCAAGAGCTGATACTGAACCCTTACCCAACCATGTTTAAGTCATCGTTAACACAACGTCTTAACCATTACACTAACACACCCACTATTAACGACACAAAATCCAATCAATAAAGACAGCTAGGCCATATTGGAAAAATACACTCTAACAATGAGACACACACACAAAATGCCCACATATAAACTAGGCAAATTTTAGGTGCAAGAACATCTTGGCATCAATGGAAAAACAGATGACAGCTGTAGAATATCAATAGTTGGAGCAGTGTCACTCTGAATACACGGAAACAGTGAGATCAGACTTCAGTTGAAGAAAGTCTTGCAGACAAATGAGTCAGAGACAAGAAAGCCATGTATTCTTAATTCAGTGAACAACAAAATACTTATTTAATCAGGTTACATCACATCCATCGGTGTTATTTACCTCAAGTTTTCTTTCTATCATGTTTACTTTGTCTGAAAAAGAGCCAGCCTTTCCGGGTAACGAAGCTGAAAACGTTTTCCTGTCATCTCTGAAAATAGAGATTTTTAAAGCAAATGATTCCTGCTGGTCACATGAGCAATGTGCTAAACCTGTAAATCATAATGCCATCAAAGGTAATTATGTACACTGGAAATATATTGACTGCAGCAGGATGTGGCAACATACAATGCAAGGAATAGGAAAGACTGAGATCCTGCAGACACACAACGGTAACACAAATGGACTGTCTTTACTGTGTTGCCCTGTATCCTCCACTGCAGTATATTCCTTCAACCAACTTTTGCTATCTCCTGCAGGTTCATGTCCTCCATATTTTGTTCATCTTCTTCTTCTTCTGCTGAGTTCATCCAGAGTTTTTTTTTTTTTGGACATGACTACGTTGTGCCTGTTTACAGCAGAGCTGCCTTCTTGCGCCGTTAGGCCGACACATCCGACTTCTGCTGGCATTTGTTGACCGGGTTAACCTTCCCGGTTTTTTGTTCATCTTATTCTCTTCTCTGTGTGACTTTAGGTCTCCCTCAATACCGTTTGCCCTGTGTGTTCCACAGAAAGGACTTTCTTGTTATGCTGTTATCACATTTTCTCAATGTCCAGTGCCAGCATCTTTTGCTCACCTAATCGTTCACGGGAATTTTGTCTCTCTCCCTAAGCTCCACATCAGTGATTCAATGATTCATTCATACGCATTTTACCTCACAAAGGAGATATCCTCATATCCATTTTACAGTCTCAACATAACAAAGCATGGAGACTTCAAAACAGCAATGAAAATATCATTTATGAAACAATAACAAAATGGCAGGAAAACACGTGTAATAAGATACAACTAAAAATGCACAGCATGATCATTGTTTTTAAGTTAAATAATTGTCAAGCACTATACAAACATCAGTGCCTACAAAATCCCAGGCTAAATCATGTAGGAAACAACAGGCTTAATCAAACAGCACCAAGATGCACTGATGAAAGTAAATGTGAAAGACAATGATAATAAAGATAACATATATTCTAAGCATTGTTTTTCCTGATGAAAATTTGAACAAAGCCACAAAACATGATATTGCCAGAAGAATGTTCTACTGGCAAGACTGCTTTCCCTGCAAGCAGCAGCATAGTATGCAAGGCCAGGTTTTGCTTTTTAACTCAAAGAACTGAGAGATACGAAAATGAAGAATTGTCAATGCTTTACAATAAGTTAAAACCGGATATAAAAAACACAGACCCCCATGAATAATCATCATCGTCGTTTGTCCTGTTAATTAGCATGTGTGTTCATGCATCAATATGGATCTCGGTTCTTGCTGTTCTGGATTATTTCTATTGATGATATTCCTCCATGCCACCACCTTCTGATCATCCAGCATCATCCCTCTTGGTACATCAAAATCAGTGTTAACAATATATAATTATCTGATAATGAATATGAGAGACACCAATGAAAGATGAGAAACACTAATGAAATGGAGACAATTGAACCAGAAACATTACAATTACACTGGTATACACACCTGTCTAAATTGATATCAAGTTCATTATTTGCATTACTATTTAAAGGCCTGGACTGAATAAGTCTTGTCTTTGGTCCTTGTGAGCGAGGGCTTGGTATAGGGCCTCCTGGTCCTCTAGCTGGACCTGACTGAATTAGCCGGGTTCCTGTAGGAACCGCCACTTTGCCACCAGCAAACTCATCGTAGTCTTCTTCCAAACTATCTTCATCACTTCCATACTGTGTGCTAGCCCATTCAGTCGTGGACCTGGGGAAGTTAGAGAGATAATGTTAGACTAAAACAGGATGAAGGTAATCCCATGACAGATATTGAAAATATGCTAGATATTTGTGGCGTCTGAGACATCAGAGCAACTAACAATGAAAAACTGTAATCTACTGCCTTTAGTACTTTGTGGTGTAAGACAGGAGGTCTTGAGAATGAGCAATTAAGACCGCCTAGCTAGTGCAGTCACCTTGAACTGTGCAGGTTAGGGTTTTATTTTTACCCCTGACAGAAAAAAAGCAATCCCCTTGCTAGGGATTCAAACCCAGCGGCTGTCTCCTGAATGTGAGCCCAGTATTCTAGCCACATGGCCAGATGCTCCTAACAACGGATACCTGGAAAATGCTAATGAAAGCAGATCATCATATACAAATATAATTTTTATCTGTGACCTAAATGCCAAGACAGGAAAGGATTTCACGGGTTGTGAAGAGATAATGAGGAACGGGTTGTGAGGATCATGATCACTAAAGGTAATGAATGAAAATGGAGAATTATTCACCAATATTCAATTTGTCATAGGCGCAAGTATTTTTTCTAAACAAAAAGAAAGAACGCATAAAACAATGTGGGTATCACCAGACAACAAAACAGAAATCCAAACTGAATATATATGAATTAACAAAAACTGTAGATTATCTCTACATGATATGAAGGTTTCCAGAGATGCAGATGTAGATGACTGCCTGCTGGCAAAATAAAAACATTAAGTTAATATTCAAGTGTTACACCAACCCTCCTTAGTCACCTCTTATGACATGCAAAGACTGACATGTCATCATCATCTTCAAGTGCCATGCTGGCTGGCGTGGGCGATCATGCTTCTCCAGAAATTGTGATCTCCGACGGCATGGATCAATTCATGTGTTGACTTCCTTCTGGCCATAACATAAGACTGTGAAGAATTTTTTTAATGGTATCTTCTTATGTCTCTCTGTCCACAAATATTTCCGGTTGTCACAATATATTCCAGTTTTTTTATCGAATTTCCTCATGGTGTGCTGATGCCGATGCCCTTGTCAACCCTGCAAAGGCAACGGTTACATGGTTCTCACTAAACAACCATATTGTGAAAACAGACCTGCCGGCAGTAAGAATGGATGGGAGCATTCTGAGTAGAACCCAGTCAATGACATATCTTGGCGTGAGGCTTGATCGTAGCCTGTCCTTCAGAGATCATGTCGATTATGTCATAACGAAGGCTCGAAAAGGTTTGGCAGCAATGAGAGTCATGGCGAGTGCCAATATCGAGCAAAGACTGCTATTACTTCTGTTCCAAGGACTTGTGCTTTCACGCATCGAGTATGCCCTGGCCATCCTCACTGTCAGCCCTACACAGATTGGAAGACTTGAAAAGGTACAAAACGAAGCCATGCGCATCATTTTGGGCTGCACGAGAGACACCAGCTGTGTAGCAATGAGATACCTCCTTGACTTCCCGACAATGGAACACAGGATCAAGATCTGGAGAGCTCGTGCATACTTAAAAATAAGTGCAGATGAGCAGCACCCTCTGCATGACGCTGTATTCAGAGAAAAGGGTGACAGGCTAAAGAGGGGCAAATCATGGATGGGTCGGGCGGAAGATGTCGTCGGACAGGTCTGCAGTCTTACCAGTATCAACCCCGGCAAGGAATGGGTGCCGGTGCCTCCAGCTTTTAAGTGTACCTTCTCCTGCATTATCACACTCGACAGACGGTGCAGAGAGCAGAACCCTGCCGCTGTCAATGCAGAGGTTAACGCGCTCATCTATGATCACTCAGATAGCCCCGAAGTGCTCATCTATACAGATGGATCTGTTGTAAAGCAGCAGAGAAGTGCGTGGGCATTTACAGCCCGCTCAGCGGGCCGAACCGTTCAAGAATCCAGTGGTGCCCACTCCATGACCACGAGCAGCATGACGATGGAGGTGAAGGCAGTTACACAGGCTTTCATATGGCTGGAATCACAGCATTATACCAACGTGTGTGTACTAAGTGATTCAATGAGCATGATTCAGAAGGTCGAAGCTGGATCTGTACGTAGACAGTGGACTGAGTCGCTGCGGAAGTCTGTTGTCCGCAAAGTCACCTTCATCTTCGTCCCGGAACATGCGGGAGTCGAGGGAAATGAACGAGCTGATAAATTGGCTGGCTCTGCACCCCCTGTAGATGGCCAGCCCATGGATCGTGCCGATGTTATTAACGCCCTTAAAGATATGGCGAGAACAGAGGATTTTGACGCCAGTGACTCCACATCGCTTTCCAGGATGAAAGACCTGGGAGTAAGAATCGGCACAGCCAGACGCGAGAGGTACATCGGGAAAACAAAGCGCCTCGTCAACCAACACAGAACTGGCACTATTAGCCACCGGACGCTGATGCATATGCTGGGGGGAGGATCTGAGCACCTATGGACATGTCCGGAGTGCAACGAAGATACCCCAACTGATAACTGATAACTGATAACTGACTGATTCCAGTTTTTGTCTTCTCATAATGTGGCCAAAGATTGATGACTGTCTCTTTCTGATGTTTGTGATAAGTTGTCTTTGCAACTTAGCCTTCCTCAAAAAGTCCAGACTGCTCATGTTTGCTGTCCAATGAATTTGTATATAAGGGATAGTATATATGGGAACGGCAGCTTCAGGGATGTATGATCACCTACACCAGGTGACAGAAGCTGTGGTAGTGCAGTGGTTAGTATTCTTGCCTGCCAAGCTGGTGGTAATCTGTTTGAATCCCCCATCGAGGCAGGGCATTTTTTATATGACCTGGGCTCCCAAGTTGATACAACTTAATATGGGCACCAGGAAATTAATTGCACTTTAAAATAATGTCTAATAATTTTTACATGTGCATGGCACAGTATTATATTTAAAAATAAACTATCTTTCATTCAAAATGTGAACATGAAGAGGCAAACAATAAAGCTAATACACAACAATATTTTCCTTTTTACTTTAACACAGTAAAAGCCACTAAACACCTAACTATTGTACTGCTCTCATCACTCTCGGTAGGGAAATAAGACAGTGGGACCATCGGAGAATGGAAGCAGACATGTGATAATTGATATAAGACAACTGGACAGAATGATATCATTACATATACAGCTGGCTGTTCTTCATGTCAGGAGGTCAGGATGCGGATTTGATATAGAGGATGGATTGTTGCAGAATATGGTCATGCAGAATACAATGGTGTATATGAAATGATCGAGGTTTGGCTGCGATGCGGGTGATGGCGGCAGCAAACTATGAGCAGTGCCATCTATGTCTTCTGTACGAGGGGCTGGTCATGTCTGTTTTTGAGTATGCAATGGCAATCCTGACTCTCAGCTGTAAGCAGATAGAAAGGATGGAAAGGATACAGAATGAAGCTATGCGCATTATTCTTGGATGTACAAGAGATACAACATGCAGGGCGATGCGCTACCTTCTTGATTTTCCAACCATTGAAGACAGAATACAAGTTTGCAGAGCACACGCCTACCTCAGAGTTAACGCAAACACACAACATCCACTGCATAGTGAAATTATGAAGGTGAAGGGCAGCAAGTTAAAAAGAGGATGGTCGTGGATGGGTCAAGCCAAAAAATCCTTCAACAGGTGTGTTCACTTGAAGACTTAGAACCTGGCGAGGAGTGGGTACAAGTGCCAACAGATTTCTGCACATCCTTTTCAGTATGCATCCAACTAGGTAGAAAATGCAGACAAGAAAATCCGGCTGCTGTGGAGGCAGAAGTACAAGCGTTGATTTTCGAGAATTCGCTAGACGGTGATGCTGTCATTTACACAGATGGGTCGGTCGTCCGACATGTGAGAAGCTCATGGGCTTTTACGGCTCAGGCGGAGGGAGAATTGTGAAAGAGGACTCTGGTGCTTTTGCTGAGATCACAAGTAGCCTGACCATGGAAGTCATGGCAGTAAGTAAAGCAATAACATGGCTCGAGACACAGACATTCACTAGGGCATGTTTCCTTAGCAACTCAATGAGCATGCTCAAGAGGAAAGAGATGGGGTGGATCCGAAGAGAATGGTTGCTGTCTCTGGAGCGATCTCGGCTGGCAAAGATTAGTTTCATCTTCGTGCCAGGGCATGCAGGATTACAAGGAAATGAGCGGGCTGACAGGCTTGCAGGTAGGGCTACTGTGGAGGGTGGCCGTGCCATGGACCTGGCTGACATTCTGAATGCTCTACGAGAAGAAAGACTTTTGTGAGAACCAAGTGATGACTGTGAATCTACAACCATGGCCAGACTGCGAGAACAGCAAATTAAAAGAGGGGTGGCCAAACAAGAACACTATGCAGGAAGCCAAAGAAGATTGATAAACCAACACAGAACTGGTGTCGTTAGCCACTACACGCTGCGGGATTTGCTGAGGGGATCCAAGCACTTAAGGACTGAATGGTTCGATGTACAATGAGGATGATCTGTCGACTAACTAACTAACTAACATATGAAATGATCACAGGTGGAGATACTACAGGCACAACCACAGGCACATTCATAATAGAGTCCTATAGGAAAATTCCTCATCCTTACTCTCTGACATCTGCTGAGAGGGACAGAGTACATATATCTATGTCCAGAGTGTAATGATATTGCTTCTAGTTAATCAATCCATTTATATTAAAACAAAAACAACTCAAAATGTATATGTGATATTAAACAGCTTTCACATAATAAAACTGTATTTGTAGTTTACACTCAAAATGGTATAGAAAATGGGATTACACATAAATTAGAATCCTGGTTGGTAACTATAGCTTTTAATGTTTATGTTGTCTGTTGTGTCCTCAACACTCTACTTCCTTCTTCTACATCTATGAGTGCCAAGCAATACTGTGTGTTTATTTAGAAAAAGGGAGTTTACTGCTGTTGAACTGATACTGGAGTCTGCATAAAATACAAACCAATACTAGGCAGCTCAATGAAAGGAAAACACACACAGATAGGGGCGAATGTTTTAACTGAAGTCTTTATCAATGAACAAGAAAAAGAAAACAAGCAAATAACAGGAAGTATTCTTGTTTTTGGTTGTATTCATTGTCTTGTTTGTTGATAAAGACTTTGGTTGAAACATTCGCCTTTATATGTTTGTGTTTTTCTCAACAAACAAGAAAAAGAAAACAAGCAAATAACAAAAATAATCTAAACTAGTTTTGTTTTTTGGTCTGTATTTTGGTCTGTTTTATTCATAGATAAAGTCTTTGGTTTAAACATCAGCCTGCATATGTTTGTGTTTTTATATCACTGAGCTTCTCAGTTACATTTAGTGTTTTATTCAGACTCTGGAAGTTTAGACGCTGAAAGTTTAAAAAACAAAGCACACACACACAAACAAGTAGTTCCTAACAAACCAACTGTAAACAACGCAGCTACAAACCATTAATTCTCTATTGCAGCACTGAAAATGTAAATGCCAGACGAAAGTCAAGTGTGCATCTTAATATTCCCAATGTTTAAGCTAGTGGTTAAAGCCATACCCTGTGGAATGACGAAGCTTGGTGTTCTGTGGAGTTCTAGGCTGTGGTTGGGGCTTGGAGTGTGGACTGATGCCGCGACCACCAGGGCTTTGTGGGGTGGCTCGCTGGGATGACAAATGTTGCTGTGGATGAGGTGGACCTGATCTGAACCCACTGGGCAAGCCTGGGTTGTGGCGTGAAGTCTGCGATAACTCTGTATAATAACAAAAAGAAAAGATCATTATGATAAATATACTGTAAATAAATCAGAAACATACACATATTAAAATATTTTTTCTTCTTTTCATTCATTTGACATCGGCCTATAGCTGCAATTTTGTTTCCTGTTTGATCGACTGTCTTTTGCAGATGCTGCGGGCTTCTGTAAAGCTTGACATCAAGGGGTATTTCACCTGACCAAGCATATCCTCAGGGCTTCTGAAGAGTTTGACTTCAAGGATTATTTCATCTGATCAAGGAGATTGTGCAGGTTTCTGTTGAGTTTGACATAAAGGATTATTTCATCTGACCAAGCAGATCCTATGAGCTTCTGTAGAGTTTGACAACAAGGATTATTTCATCCGACTAAGAATAGATCTTTCTGAGCGGTATTTTCTGACAATGTTGCAACATATAGTCTGCATGTACACATTGAAATCATGTATAAAAGTACAATGCTGTAGAACACAGTTTTTTCAGAAATTATCAATGCTTTAGAAGAATATGGAATAGACCAAGTCACCAGACTGCTGAACACAATATATGATACTGGAGATATACCTCCTGAATTATGTAAATCTATATTTATAGCAATCCAAAAGAAATTAGGAACCTTGGAATTTGATCAACATCGAACAATTAACCTAAAGAGCCAAATCAAGAAGATTTTGCTAAGAATATGCAAAGAGTAATGAAGAAAATGCAACCTGAAATAGGGGAAGAACAATGCAGTTTCATAGAAGGCAAGATCACAGTAAATACTGTGTACTTGCTGAGAACATTAATCGATCGTGCAATAGAGGTAAACAAATACCTATATCTTTGCTTCATTGACTACACAAAGGCTTTCAATAAAATAAGACATGTCAACATGATGAAGATGCTTACAGATCTACAAATTGAGGGAAAGACCTTAGACTTGTAAAAAAAAAAACATATTGGAAACAACAAGCTGCCATAAGGATTGATAATGAAGTAGATCAATATCAGCCTATTAAGAGAGGTGTGCAACAAGGATGTGTATTGTCTCCAGATATTTATTCCATATGCAGAGAACATATTTTTAGAAATTTAGAAGATATGGGAGGAATCACCATTGGGAGGTGTAACATATAAAACATTAGATATTAATTCGAGACAATGAACAGGATCTGCAACATTTAGTAGATATGGTTATTGTACACAGTGAACAACTAGGGTTAGAATAAAATTGTAAGAAGACAGAGATTATGGCCATCTCTAAGAATAAAGAAATACCACATTGTAATCTAAGGATAAATGGGAATATTCTTAAACAAGTGAATCAGTACAAGTATCTCAGAACAGTCACATCTGATGGCAGGTGCCTTGAAGAGATTAGAACAAGAATCACTATGGCAAATGTTGCCTTTTGCAAAATGGAAAACATACTGACAAATAATAAGATGTCAATTGCAATGAGAAAAAGGATGTTGAAGTGCTACATAGAACCTGTACTTTTGTATGGATGTGAAACGTGGACAACGAGCAGACAAGCTGAAAAACATCTAATTGCAATGGAAATGTGGTTTCTTAGGAAAATGCAAAGATGAACAGACAGAAAAAAAAATGAGCATGTCCTACAAGAGGCAACTGAAAGCCGCAAACTAATGAGAGAAATCAGACATAGACAGTCAAATTTGTGTGGGCATGTTATGAGAAGAAATAAACCAGAGAACTTAGTGACAAATGACAAGATTGAGGGGGAAAAGAACACGGGGAAGGCAGAGAAGTAAATATCTGGATGGCTTGACCACATGGCATGTCGAGGACAAGAACACAGAGCTGATCCACAACTCTGGTGATCGTGTAAGATGGCGAAACATGATCACCCATGCTTACCGGCATGGCACAATTAAAGCCAACTTTATCATTTCCAAGTGCAAAGGATTCTGTAAAGTGTGAAGCATGCACGGCACTTAGGTTTTCTCAAATATCCAAGGATTCTCTAAAGTGTGAAGCATGCACGGCACCTAGGTTTTCTCAAATATCCAAGGATTCTCTAAAGTGTGAAGCATGCACGGCACCTAGGTTTTCTCAAATATCCAAGGATTCTCTAAAGTGTGAAGCATGCACGGCACCTAGGTTTTCTCAAATATCCAAGGATTCTCTAAAGTGTGAAGCATGCACGGCACCTAGGTTTTCTCAAATATCCAAGGATTCTCTAAAGTGTGAAGCATACACGGCACCTAGGTTTTCTCAATTATCCAAGAATTCTCTAAAGTGTGAAGCATGCACGGCACCTAGGTTTTCTCAAATATCCAAGGATTCTCTAAAGTGTGAAGCATACACGGCACCTAGGTTTTCTCAAATATCCAAGGATTCTCTAAAGTGTGAAGCATGCACGGCACCTAGGTTTTCTCAAATATCCAAGGATTCTCTAAAGTGTGAAGCATGCACGGCACCTAGGTTTTCTCAAATATCCAAGGATTCTCTAAAGTGTGAAGCATACACGGCACCTAGGTTTTCTCAATTATCCAAGAATTCTCTAAAGTGTGAAGCATGCACGGCACCTAGGTTTTCTCAAATATCCAAGGATTCTCTCAAGTGTGAAGCATGCACGGCACCTAGGTTTTCTCAAATATCCAAGGATTCTCTAAAGTGTGAAGCATACACGGCACCTAGGTTTTCTCAATTATCCAAGAATTCTCTAAAGTGTGAAGCATGCACGGCACCTAGGTTTTCTCAAATATCCAAGGATTCTCTCAAGTGTGAAGCATGCACGGCACCTAGGTTTTCTCAAATATCCAAGGATTCTCTAAAGTGTGAAGCATACACGGCACCTAGGTTTTCTCAAATATCCAAGGATTCTCTAAAGTGTGAAGCATGCACGGCACCTAGGTTTTCTCAAATATCCAAGGATTCTCTAAAGTGTGAAGCATGCACGGCACCTAGGTTTTCTCAAATATCCAAGGATTCTCTAAAGTGTGAAGCATACACGGCACCTAGGTTTTCTCAATTATCCAAGAATTCTCTAAAGTGTGAAGCATGCACGGCACCTAGGTTTTCTCAAATATCCAAGGATTCTCTAAAGTGTGAAGTATGCACGGCACCTAGGTTTTCTCAATTATCCAAGAATTCTCTAAAGTGTGAAGCATGCACGGCACCTAGGTTTTCTCAAATATCCAAGGATTCTCTAAAGTGTGAAGCATGCACGGCACCTAGGTTTTCTCAAATATCCAAGGATTCTCTAAAGTGTGAAGCATGCACGGCACCTAGGTTTTCTCAAATATCCAAGGATTCTCTAAAGTGTGAAGCATACACGGCACCTAGGTTTTCTCAAATATCCAAGGATTCTCTAAAGTGTGAAGCATACACGGCACCTAGATTTTCTCAATTATCCAAGAGACTAAGCACTAACCCGGGGATCAGGGGAGAGTTTAAAATGGTCAAGCTCCTTATTGTGTACAAATCATCCACAACTGGATTTGAACCTGACAAGAAGTGGTCAAGTCGTCTGCTTCCCACTCCAAAGGTCGAGGTTCCATTTTCTGACACCATCATTCAGTTCACGGGTGCAATATTTTTCAGAAATCCCTGAAGGTCATCACTGGAGCTAAGGAATTCATGCTCAGTGTGATGCTTGCTTTCAATGGGCCACTCTAAGAAAAGAGACTGAGACATATGAAATAAAAACCAGGTGCAATGAAGTCTATCCTCTCGTCTTTTAACCCCTTTAAACTTTTCAAATAAGAAATGGATGCTATATGTCTGCACTACTCCACCTCCCCTGATTAACAGTCTTAACTGATTCACTGCTGTGCGCCACTTTATTTATATAATGGAACTCCCCGAGACTGCCGTGCACCACTTTATTGACATAATGTTGACAGTTCGTTATTTGTTTCATTTCGCGTATCTTCCGCAATTTTAATGCCCAGTAAATTACATTTTACACCGGAAGGAGGTCTGTCATTTCAAAACATCGCACACGAGAATGAAAGTATCTCAAATTTAAGCAGAAATTTTTAGTTAAAATGTCGTTACTTTTCTGATTTTAGAAATGACAACATCCTCTGGTTTTTGGACTCGCATATTTATATTAGATAATAGTTTTAAACAATTTTAGATTATAGTTACTCTGATTTAAAGAACTTAATGAAAGATTCTAAACTGATAGCACATGGTTAATGTGGTTATTCAGTTAAAATAATGGAAAACAAAACTAACCGTGAAAGTTTGTCATCATGTCGAATTATGCTTGTCCTAATGGATCACACTTACTATGCCTAACACAAATAAACTGAGGAGTATTTAAATAATTACATTTAAAAGAATGATAATTATAACTAAATAGAAAATAGTGTATATATTGTTTCTCAGTACAAGTCTAACAAGTGTGTTCCTGACTTTTTATATTTTGTATGAAAATGAAGTGCTTCAAAAAACGAAGTTTTAATTGTGTTTTATTGTTGTTAAGGAGCAGTTCTTGTGATATTTGTGAAGAAAAGTGGGGTATTTATCATTATTCAGTAAATTTCACTGGATTATCATCAATGATTGAGAAGTTGTGTCTTGTTAAGTGGAAATGTTTTAACCTCTAGCAATAGTAGCAATACCAACATGTTCCTCTTGCAAGCTCCTTTAATTTGATATATAATACAATATAGCTGCTACCATTTTTAAGATGATTACTGTGACACACCCCTACTTCCCATTTTCTGCCACCAATTTCTGTTTGGTCCAAACCCACTTTTTGTTTGGCAGTGAATCAGTTGAGCAGCATTAAACACATTTCACCTACAAACAATTCTGATTAAAAGATGCTTCCTCCTTGTTGATACTCAGCTGTCCATCTTAATGCCTCCAACAAAATTAGTAGTTAGTTTCAGGTATGTAAAGAAACCAGCCAAGCAGAGACAGCAAGAATACCGCATGACGAGAACACAGAAGAAGAACCATCTGCAAATCTAACCATTAGAGAACTCCTGTTTGCGGACGACCAAGCACTAATAGCAAAATCAGAAGCTGAATTACAAGACCACATGAATAGTCTAAACGAAATGTGTAGGGAACATAACATGAAAATTAGCACAAGCAAAACAGAGGTAATGACTATAACTAAAGAAGAACAAACAGCAACAATTCACCTAAACGAACATCCCTTGAAACAAGTAAAGAGCTTCAAGTACCTAGGAAGTATAATATCATCAAATGGCAGATCAGAAGACGAGATCGAAAATAGGTGCAATAAGGCAAATCAACTCATTGGACAAATGGCACCAATACTAAAGAACAAACATGTATCAATAACTACTAAGAAAGCACTTTACAACACAATCTTCCTACCAACTCTGTGCTACCAATGCAAAACCTGGACAATGACAGAAAAAGAGAAAAGAAAAATCACAACAACAGAAATGAGGTTCCTGAGAAGAATACTCAACGTATCAAGAAGAGATAAGATCAGAAATGAAGAAATCAGGACTAAAGTGGGGGTTAAAGCTGCTCTAGATTTTATTAGAAAGCAGCAAGTCAAATGGTTTGGCCATGCAAGTAGGCTACCAGTCAACAGCATGCCACAACAGGCAATGACGTACAGACCAGATGGAAACAGAGGAAGAGGCCGACCACGTAAACGCTGGACGGAGGGAATAACAGAATCCATGGGAATGTCGATATACGAAGCCCATAACCGGGCACTCTCACGAAGTTTATACTTCACCTCGACACCGCAAGGTACAAGAGGAACATGATGAGATGAGATGAGAGTTTCAGGTTTGTGACATTGTGACATTCCCATACAGGATTAAAATTCACTGCTAGCAACATGTTCAAGAAAGGTGTGAAAGAGACAAACATGCCCATGCCATGTGCCCATAAATGTGACAGAAACAGAAAGTGACACCTAGTGAGTGATCTTACACATTCTAATTATGACTCTGTGATAATATCAATAGGGAAACCCTTCAGGCCTCTTCAACAGCTCATAAATAAATAAATAAATAAATAAATAAATAAATAAATAAATAAATAAATACACACACACAGACTGGTTGGCATTCATAGAAGCAGAAGGAAGAAGATATCACTGCATGCATGACATCTCAATACCAGCTTTCAAATGTGATTTTAAATATCCATAGCATACTGTGCCAGGTATGTGACTTTGGGGCAGTGAGCAGAGTTTCATAATCCCACATCCCAGGTTTGAAATCAGCCGCAGAGCAATTTAGAAGCCGACTGCCCTGCAATGATTTTCACTATGGTTTAAACATTAGTTGTTCAAAAAGCAATTGAATGTAAAATTGCCTAGAAAATCACACACAGCCAATAAATGCTGGGGTTGATTGCAACATCCTGTAAAAGGGCATGCAACTAAATTATATAGGGTGTATTTTTAATGACTGTGCAGTTTTTGAAAATATTGCGGTTCCACGTTTTGTATTTACCTATTATGTTGCATGAACTCCACAAAGCGCAAATACAAAACTTGGAACGGAAACATTTTCAAAAACTGCAGTCATTAAAAATACACCCTATAGTAGATATAAAACACTGTGGCAACTGGGATGGCATAATGGTTAGCACACCTTCCTGCCAAGCCAGTGGTCTGCAGCAGCAGGGTTATTATTTTTCTGAGCAGTACAAATCTGGTGTCAAACCCGGCCAGCTCCATACATACAGATGCCAGACGATTTTCACAATGTCCTGGGAAGTTTAGGGAAGGAAAGTGGTGCGGAAAGAAACTCGTCACCCCACCGCCTTATATCGTGGCCTAGAATATGTGAAGGTCTAACTCTTTGCATCTCAACGGCAGTATCTCCTTTGGGGTTCTCTTTACTTTTTTTTACAGTTCAGTTAATAATACTGTTAATAATGAAAAGTATTCTAAATGTGATCTCTGTACTTGCTGCTATTATGATTAAGATGACACATTTTACTACTAAATATATTAATCTGTGTAGATATTTGCAGGTGATGTGGTAGAAATACATTTTAAAATAGACACTAAAATGGATATAAAATTAGGTAGCATTCCACTAATCTGATTTTACTCTTCATGTTATAGTTAACATCTTCAGGAACATGCATGCTATTATTTAACATGGCCAGTCATTTTCAGAAAACCACACCCAAACATGTTAATTGTGTGAAATATTCAACAAAGAATCAAAGTAAAAATGTTTCAGTCTATACCTAGTCTTCGCCGAACTCTTGCTGGAAATAAATGAAAATAAACGTCAATTATTCAAAAGTTGAGGGAGGAAAACAAAAGCCTTAAAATACTAGAAAATAATAAATATACAGAAATATCAATATTCTACCAACTCTAGTGGCCACTGAAAAAGCATGCAAAATAAACTGTTATTTCAATACTTTTACTACTGATTACAACACTGAAACACACATTTTGATAATGTGAAATAAACTGCTATTTCAATGAAACATAAAAAGTTAAATACTTTTAATACTAATAACAACATTAACACACTATTGCACACAACATAAATTGCCTCCTAACAAATTAAATTAGTTACAATAGTCACTGCTATCGTCTATCGCTGTTTTGGGGAAGCTGGAAAGTACCAATGAATGTTTCATTATAACAGGTTTTGGAAATGTCCACCACAGGCTTCAAGACATGACTGAAAACATCTCTTCATATTGTAAGATACCTTCTGCAACGTGCCTGTTGTTAATTCTTGAATGGTAATTCTCCAGCAGATGACAGCCATGGACTATGGACACATTTTTTTATGATGTCATCAAATTTGTTCTGTTGTTTGTCCATCAAGATTAATGATGACCATATACTTCATTTGTTCTACGTAAAAAATGTAGTGAGACTTTACAGACACCCTGTATTTATCCATGCCATCATCTTAGACCACCACGCATAATTTTGTTGGTCTGTCACTGACTCTTTTCCTACTGATCTTTCCAGGCAGCATAATAATCTCCAATGCCTCTCTTCTCATTATATGACCAACAAACATGTCTTATCTCTTTCTTATAGTTGTATATAATGCTCTTGATAATGTAATTATCACTTTGTATTTATTCCATTGTGATTGGAATAGGAGCAGCTGGCTGTGTGGCTAGAACGCTGGACTCTCCTTCAGGAAACCCAGGTTCAATCCCTCGGTAAGGTGTGGGATTTTTTTCTGTCTGGGGCAAAAAGAAAATTCTAACCTGCACAGTTCGCGGTGACTGCACTAGCCAGGCGGCCTTAATTCCTCAGGCTCAAAGACCCCTCTGCCATACACCACAAGATACTATATTGGCAGTAAATGACAGTTGACAGTGATTGGAATGGCCAGATCTCTCTAACTATACCCATGCATGCACACACACAATGAAACAGCTGTTTTCATATACAAGAAATAACATCACAATACAAACCCTGTGCAGGAACGTATACAGAAAATCATTACATACAAAACAGCAACAAGAAATCAATAACAACAAGAAATCTGACTGAAATGATAAACACGTATTACTACACAATTGATGACAACAGTACTCTATCAGAACTGAACTACTAATGCAAATGTCAAAGAAAGATATTTCAAGCTCCTATTCTGAATTAAAAACTAAAAAAATCAAGAAAGAAACATCTAATAAACAGTGAAATTGTATGTCTTTCATCATATGACTCACCATGTGGTGGTTGACTTAATGTGGAGGTGCTCTGTATTTTCAGCTGCTTTTTTGCTTCTTCGGTTGCCTTCTTATTGAAATGCTCTCTCCACTCAATGAAGTCTGGGTATTTCTGTTTCAGATTAAACCATTTAAATAAGTCAAGGAAGCAAAGATGGTAAAGCCCATCGACATTGTCCATAAGACATATAAAGGATATGATGTGCAGCCCATAATTTCCACGTTAATGTTAGTTGCCTGTTCTGTACAGGACATCACAATCAACCCCAGCATTATTGCTGCTTGTGATTTACTAGGCAAGCTTACATTCAGTAGTTTGCTATTGCTTTCTTAATGACTGACGCTCAACCATTGCTAAAAATCAACACAAGGTGGTGTGCTTCTAAGTCGCCTGCAGTTGATTTCAAACGTGGTAAGAGGGATTGTGAATCCCATTTGCTACTCCATCACCACATAATTTCCATGACAGAACAGAATATGAAGGATTAGGCAATATGGTCAGTGTTAGGAAGCATGACTTCATTTTCCTTTCTCTGGTACCAATTTTATGAGGCTGGATCAACTCCAGCATCCTGTTCAGAAAAAAATCCAACACTGTCACTAACTAGGGTTCATACCCAAGACCACTGTGTTAGTAAATGAGTGCACTACTAACTACAACACCATGATGAATTCTTACGTAAATAAATAAAATGTTATAACCTATAATTATGGTCATGACCATATGGCCGGTGGATTAGACTTCTGGGTGGGAGTCAGACCCTTATGAATGAAGGTCACTCTTAACATGGCTTGTAATGTGTTCCACAGAAAGAGCATGCTACTAGGCAGAAGAGTCCAAGTAAAGAGGGAAGTAGTTATCTGTATTGGAATAAGGGTCTAACAAGATCACTCCTGACAAGAAGTAAACAGCAGAAGGTGAATAAAACCATTTTTGCAAGGGCACAGCTTTGCATTAATCTCATGGGGTGAAAGGGCTCTCACATGCCAGTGTTCCAGCTGTGTTCATCATGATGACGACCGTTATCTGTTCAGTTACTTGTCAACATGTATCATCACACGGACGTTCTGATTATAGCAAAGGCCATGTAAAGTTAAGAAGGACCCTATTACACGCCTTATGGCATATTGAGCATATGATGCCAGACACATATTTTAATAGATCAATCGGCACTCTGTGGGTCATGTGATCTGTGTCACCCCAGTGGCCTTTAATTCCCAAGACATTTCCTGGTACCCATTTTAAACTGGGTCAACCTGGGAGCAAAGGTCAATTTTTAAAATCTGAATCCGCCCTGATGTGGATCGAACTCATGACCACCGGGCCAGCAGACTACTATGCTACCATGACTCCACAGCTTGGGCTTTGGTTATAAAATTATCCACAGTGATATCATTAGAGATGTGCCCAATCTGACTAAACTGTCAACTATTTTTCACCAGTGTCCAGATCCATCATTTCATTACATCCTTACAGTTGTATTGCTGATGAAGTCATGTTAAGACTGACATCCTTTGTCCTGAGACAGTGACAGGCCTGTTAGCTAGTACATTTACCCAGCCAATAACTACTGTTTTGTTTCTGCAAAAGATTACATCCTGGAAGTAAAAATTTCCCGTCTACCTCAGTTCTCTTGCTTTGAATTCAAGAATGTTATTTTTAAAGTGTATGTATTGTATGGTTCTCTAAAATTGTCTTAAAAGCTGTGGAGAGTTTGAGAAATGCCATCAAGGCCTAACTTGATGAAGGGAAAATTCAAAATACATCTCCTAAAATTTGAGGACACACAATGGCTTAGAGTGTTCAGGGGACACATCATCTATCGCAGTGGTTCTCAATCTTTTTGGCCCATGCCTCCCTTTACCATATGTTCAGAATGTTTCGAATTTCATCCCTATAAATTCCCCCCACCTTTACACAGTATACATAAACATGGAAGCTAAATTTAATAACACATACTAGAACAAGTCTAGACATCTACATAAAACGTGATTTGCGGGTCTACTTACATCAGTGGTTCTCAACTGGTGGGGAATCCCCCCCCCCCCCCCCGCCAGGGGGGAATTTTAGGGTTTTCAGGGGGGGGGGGGGGAATGAAGATCACTTCAAGATCGTGTTAATACAAGAACCGATTACTTTACAGTTATGCACGTCTCATCCTTCTAAAATTCATTTTATAAAGTAAGTAGACCCACAAATCACGTTTTATGTGGATGTCTAGACCTGTTTTAACAAATTTACCTTCCATTTTTTCGTATACTGTGTAGGGGTGGGGGGATTTTTAGGTAGGAAATATGAAAGGGGGGGAATGACGTTCTGAAAATATGGTGAACATATAAATTACATATTATAGAATTTAACTTTTTAGGGTTAGCATCGCCTTAATGGGATCTTGAAATAATCTTAACCCCCCCCCCCCCCCCCCGAAACCCTAAAATTCCCCCCTGGAGGGGGGGGGGGAATTCCCCACCAGTTGAGAACCACTGATCTATTGGAATAAGACAACTCTGCATATCAGCAATGTCCTTATAGCCAGAAATGGTAAAATTCAGAGGTCACAAACCACATGTGGCTTTGGAATACAAGAAGAAACCACCACACCATCTTCCCAAAAATAAGTATATGAACAGGTTCACAGATCTGATCTACAGGAGTAACATGTTTCTTCTTCTTCTTCTGCGTTCATCCAGAGTTTTTTTCCGGATGTGATTGCGTTGTGCCTGTTTACAGCAGAGCTGCGTTCTTGCGCCGTTAGGCCGACACATCCGACTACTGCGGGCATTTGTTGACCGGGTTAACCTTCCCGGGGTAACATGTTTAGAAACTTCATAACTGGCTGTGGACTGAATAAGCTGATACAACATGACAAGTCTACAGTTATCAACAAATGATTTTAAGATTACTAAGGAAAAACCATCACATGATCTTCCCAAGAATATGTTTATGAGCAGGCCACAAATCAAGAATATGGAAGTGACATGCCCCAAAAGTTTATAAAAGTCTTTGGACTGAATAATATGATAAGACATGATAAGTCTATGATTAACAAAAACTAATTTCATGATTTTTAAAAACTAAAAAACTTCCATGGCAGACATTTACAAATTTAAGCACAGAAGCAACAAACAATAATCCAATATGTTGCATGATTTATTGCCTGGCATATTATGCTGCATCTCATCAGGTGCATATTGCAGAGTTATATATCATCTGAAGTGAATAAATTAATAATACTTAACCTGAAACAATTAAAACACATAGTCACGGGTATTGTTCGAATGTGGAAAATTCACTACACTTTAAAATTAAAATCGCAGAGTACAAATTTTATATTTACTTCATTCTAAACTAAAACCTATCAAAAGATGAGCTAACTGAAATTAAGACGTTCTGCGCTACAGTTCAATGATGTTACACTGCATAGTATTTACAAGTATTTCTGCACTCAATAATAACTATACAAGGCAACAAAACAATATTCATATTTTGTGTAACAATAATCATCGCTATTATTTTTAAACTTGCAGACAACTGGCAAAATTGAGGAGAAAAGAGCAAGGGGAAGGCAAAGAGCTAAACTCCTAGGACACAAAGCCTAGTCTGTATGGATATATTACTCGTATAAGACAGATAACCCAGTGATCAAACCCTGCTATAGTTTTCAAGGCATATGTCTGTCATTACCTTCCTTCTTGGCAGTATCCATTCTGATCATTGTCTGTCATTACCTTCCTTCTTGGCAGTGATCATCCTGATCATTGTCTGTCATTACCTTCCTTCTTGGCAGTATCCATCCTGATCAATGACCATGGCCAATATCTCCATAAATAGGTCTTCTGCCTACTGTTGAGAACTTGAGATCCTAACCAACAACTACTCGTCAGCTCCTCTCAAGCTTAACCTGCCACATGCATGGTTTCACTCTGTGCTGGTAGGGGGTGGGAGAAAGAACTAAACAGGGTGTCAGCAGAGAGAAGGTGCTTAACTTCTTCTTTGATAAGGGACCTTACACAAATGAGAATAAAACCATACAAGGGATGACTTTTCTTTGCAATCTTATGTATATAGAAATGACTAATTTTAAGCTTTAACTCTTAACTCCCTGGAACACAAGAGTGTCCCACATCGATGGCTATAATAAATAAATTATTCAGAGTTATATAGACAAGTGAAAAATAGATTTCCAAACCTGAGTGTGCACTTGTCTCTGTACCGACAGAACAGCAAGCTTGCTCTTGAGAACTTCGTCCGTGATCCCTGTTTGTCCCTGTGTGTGTGAGTGTTAGTATATAAGAGTAAATGTGTGAACGTGTATGCAATTATATGCACATGTGTGGATTAGTGCACAGGCACATGTATTGTTACCAATAATATACAGGTGTGGTTGTACATGGAAGTTTGCAATATATTTTGGCGTGCGTGCAATAATTGTACGTGTTTGCAATATTTGAGTGTATTTTGCAATGAAGTATGCATAGTGTATTTGTATGGTAGAGGGAAAAAAAGAACAAACGAAATTCATGAAACAAAACAATAAAGAACAAAATTTGAAAACATGAAAGAAACATAAAAATACCACAGTATGCATAAACCAAATATTTCCAAGTTAATTTAAATGCATTAATATTTTGAGAAAAAGAGAGCTATCCAGGTTATCAGAAAGGTAGAGAATCAACCCAAAGACAACTATCAATCTTGACCAGCATGGACACATCACCCACTGTTTTCCTCCTCAGGACAGAGCATTAAAGACACATGCAAAGGTTCATAACTTTGCACATATTTACTAAATAAACAAAACAGCAAATTAAGGAGAAGAATTAATCCTATTGCTACAAAAAAATTAGAATATATAACTACACAATTCTTGGTTTCATACAAGACAGATAGCCAATTATTTACGATTTGCAGAATTAAAAACTATATCCTTGTCTATACTTCATTTTTTTTTTAATGAGCAGGAATGGGAGTAGTAGTTGTAGTTAGTAGTAGTAGCAGCAGCAGCAGTAGTGGTGGCAGTGGTGGTAGTATTTGTGGCCATTGCAGAAACAGCAGTAGTAACTTTCTAACACTGATATCTTAGTTTGATTCCCTGCATCATTGACTACAATTTGGCATGAAAACTCAAATGGCCCAAAAATAACAGTTAATATTCAGTGATAATTAATATTTTTCACGCATGAACCATCAATATCTCAACCCCAACGAACTCCAAATAAGATTCCAATAAAATGCAAACAGCAACTGAGGACTTTTACCCTACGCATTTTGCATCTGGCAATGTTTCCCCTTTTCTTACAGCAGCAGCAACAGCAACGATGAAGATGGTTTTTGTATTGGCTTTCTGCGCTTTGCTGCACGGACAATCAAATAAGCAGGAATTGCATGAGCAGATTTTTAAAAAGCAAAGGGACTTCACTCTCTTTTTAAATTCTTACCATAGATTAATTTCATATAACTCACATAACACCACACTGATGTCGTCATTTGACTGTTAAAAATACAAGGGAAGCTGGAATGAGTCATTTAAATATATTGAAAGAGGCCAAGACACAAAGGAAATTGCCACAGACATGAAAATGAGACAATCCAAACTTTTGACACTTAAAGACAAAACTGGAACATTTTTGTAATAACTGCTAAGAATAATTAAAAGAGTCACAGAGGAAAGCAATGAAAGAAGATTCTACACATTCTTGTAATAAACATGGAATAATAACAATGCATGAATTGATACATGCTGTCTGAGAACAAAAGCTGTGGATAAGGAAGATTGCCAATGTCTGTCAGCAGGGCACTTGATGCTGATGCAAAAACATCATGAAAAAACCATCATAAACAAGACATTCCTTATCAAAGAAGTAGTGCTAAATGGACATTGTTAATATTAGGAGGAAAATATAATGCAATAAGATGGATTAATGTCAGACCAGTAATTCCACACAAACGCATACTAAATATCATCAAAGTTACTTGTGTAGACACATAAAGACCTTAACCTTTTCCTACAATTACCATTCAAAGTGAACTAAAAAACAAACTGGATACTGTCCACCTTCTTCTTCTTCTGCCCCTCATCTATCAATACAGCATAAGCTCCCAAGCACTTTGTAGACTTGTTCATTAATGGTTGCAATCTGCAGCTAGTTTTCAACAGGATGAGTTAGCCAGACTCAAGCCAACCCTCCTAAGTCATGTCTTAGGACATCCATGATAGGCTACAGTGCTCATTAATGGAATTCTTTTATTTATTTATGGCTCTTGCTAATATACAGTCACTGTTGGGGCTAGACAACATTTGGGGGAAATAACAAAAACAGCATAAACACAAATACTTCATATCTAAAGTTAGCCCAGTAATACTATCAAATATAAAGACACGAAGAGGAAAAGAAAACCTACAGGTGGTATCCCTTTCTTCTCCACTTGTTCCTGCAACATTTCTGCCAGTTGCTCTCTCATTACTGCCAAAGTTGGATTTTTCCGTAACTCCTCCAAAAATTGCATTGTGTGCAGTGACTGAGTGCCTGTTTGGCTGCAAAGAAAGGGATAAGTAACAAGTAAAGGAATTTTTTTTAATTTATAAAAGAATTTAAAAGGCAAGGGGATTGGCTTTATTGCACTGGGTTTCATCCCATACGGTGTGGTCTCTTTCCGCAAAATGGCCTACTGAAAGCGTAACATAAGGCATGAACTCCATATCTCCGGCGACGACCCCAGGAAAATTGCACTTATGAACCGAATGACATAGCCTGGAATCGAACCCATAACCTTCAGAGTGCGAAGCAGGTGGTGTAACCTACTTTTTTCTAACATGCTTTAAGGAATATTGAGCGTACGTTGTTATCTCCCTTATATATCAATAGGCGATGTAGTCAACATTATGGCAGTCACCTTTACTTTTGTTACTGAGTTTATGACTGTGAGTAGGTATAGTCAAACCTCGGTTTTCGTTGCCTTCGGTTTTCGTTGGTTTCGGTTTTTGTTGATATTTTCCACTCAAAATGTGTTTCAGTTTTCATTGCTTGCCTCAGATTTTGTCGATGTGCCCATGTGACCTCGCTGCTAATTTTGCAAACACAAAGGGACCCATGCGTTCTTCTGCTCAGTTTGGCATTGTTTTTCAATGTGTGAGCATCACTTGCTAATAATAAAATACTAGAGAAGTATTAAGATTGCTGAAATCGGCCGCATGTACAGGAATTCACCATCCACGATAAGTTTCATTGTGGCAAGAAAAGACAGCAATAAAGAAGGCTAATGTAGCATAAGGCGTGAATGTGCTAACGATACAGAGATCACAAACAATTAATGATGTTAAATTGTTATTATTTTTTTTTTGTTCGCATATCCTTTACAGGACATCACTGTCAACATCAGCATCTTTCAGCTGATTGTTGATTTCTTGGCAAGATTACGCTCAGTAGTTTGCTATTGCTTTCTGAGCGACCGGCTCACATACCCCGTAAGTTACCGACGCGGACAGAACCGCTACCAATTCTCGTGCACGTTACGTTACTCACGAGAGTATACAGGATTACGGAGAAAGTCGTGTAACCTCTAGACCAGGGAGACCAGCACAGTTAATATTAATTTGGATAAATAAAAAACAGATAGTGATTCTCTTTCGGAGGCAATCGTATGTGAAAAGGCCAGACTGTTGTATACCAATCTCATTAAGAAAATGCCTGGGACGAGTGCTAATATACTTAGTGATTTTAAGGCCAGCAGAAGATGGTTTGAAAAATTCAAGAGGTGCACTGGCATACACAGTGTTACTTGGCACGGTGAAGGTGCGAGTTCGGACAAGTCTGGGGCCGAAAGATAGTATTAAACACTATATATTCATTCTCTATAAAATGTGTTGAGTGTCTAGAATGAATTAATTGGCTTTACACTGATTAATGTGGAAATAACTGCCTCGGTTTTCGTCAGTTTCTGATTTTGCCAATTTTTTTCAGACAGATTATCGACAAAAACCGAGGTTTGACTGTTTATGTGTATGCGAAGGAGTGTGTATTTGTGTGTTATTGAGTAGATGCATAACTGTGAGCGTTTGTGTAAATGATGTAAGTATGCCTGCAGGATCTATGTATGTGTTTATGAAAGTGCATGTGTCTGTATGTCTGCCTGCCTGCCTCTCTCATAACATGGTAATATGCATTGTTTATGTTTACAACATTTATTTGACAAATTTTTTTTCAGTGTGAATATAACATGCACAATTGATGAATGAAGGATCACAATTGATGAACGAAAGATGAGTAATTGGAAGGGTCAAATGTAAGACGGGCCTGTGTGCCCAATTTGTGACCCTTTGAAAATAAAGTTGGTTCATTTGTTGGCTCTCAAGATATTTCTTGGTACCCATTTTAGGCTGGGTTAACTTGGCAGCCAATGTGAATTTTAAAGTGAATTTGAACTAATAACCACTGGGTCAGCAGGCAAGGGTATTAGACAGTGTGCTACAATGGCCGAATAACTACACACATAAGCATCTTTCTGCTAAAACACCATGGACTAAGCAAAACTAACTGCTGACTAATTAACATGTTCTGCATGATTGCCCTCAGTACATCGAGTTAACAGAGATTCATTCATTCATCATGTGCCATGCCGATAAGTGTGGGTGGTCATGTTTCGCCATCTCATGCGATCACCAAGGTCGTGATTAGCTCAGTGTTCTTGTCTCCACTATACCACGTGGTCCAGCCATCCAGGTATTTACTTTTCTGCCTTCCCCTTGTTCTCTTCCCTCGATCTTGCCAGTTGTCACCAAGTTCTCCAATTTATTTCTTCTCATAACGTGGCCAAAACATGCTCACTACGTCTAATTTCTCTAATCAGTTTATGGTTTTCATTTGCTTCTTGTAGGACTTGGTCATTGGTTTTTCTGTCTGTCCATGGTATTCTCTGCATTTTTCTCAGAAACCACATTTCCACAGCCCTTCTCTTGTAACATTCTGTGATTTGATAAATCAAGATAAACTAGACAACTTACAGAAGGTAGTTTGCTGTTGCTTTTCTTCCTGGCAGTGACCATGCTGGTCTGTGATCGTAGCCATTGTCTCGTTAAAGTGATCTCTCTACCGTCGCAAAACTTTAGAACATAACCAACAACTGTCTGTCGGCTGCCCTCAATATTCTATCTATTACTGCCTTCCATGGTTTCTTGTGAAAAACATTCCTAAAATGGTTATGAAAAACAGCACATCCTCCCTAGAAAAACACATCAGCATCCCTCTGCGAAAAATAACACTGTAATTCTGCCGCCATATTAGTCAGCATTTAATTCCAAGTATTACTAAAGAGGAACATGGTTGAGTGAACCAAAGAAAGAAGCAGATAACTATAAACTACATTTAGTCCACCACTACAGTTGAATATCTAATTTAACACTCACAGTTGAACAAGTATTACAGCAAACTATAAACTACAGCTAATTTCACCTTTACAGTTGAACATATATTACAGTAAACTGTACACTACATCTATGGATAAACATGTATTACAGTTAGAAACAACATACCCCAAAGTTGATTTGCCTGTGTCACTGTGGAAAGTTCTCAGGCTGCTGGTCCCAGTACCAAAACCTACAAGGTTCAAGGGTATCAAAAATGAGTGAGAATAAATGTCTACTTTGGTTAGTAAAGTGTCACTTCCATTACATTAATGAATAACTTTAAAAGTGTTTTTAGTGCAATTTGCAACCCCGTGATTGTAACATAGCTGCGGGTGATTTGGCAGCAGGCCGCCTTGTGTTGGTTTTCATACAATGGTACGAGTGCCGGTCGTTCAGAAAGCAATGGCAAACTAGTTAACATAAACTTGCCAAGAAATCACAAACAGCCAAACAAAAAAACTAAAAGTGCTGCAGACTCATCTCTTAGATCTCACAAGGAGCTTCTTCACAAAGTGTAATGGAAAAGATGCACATGTGTGTATACTAGAAAAGCATTGGCACCTTGCCGTCTTGACAGACTATAAAAAGGCATAATAACTTTTACCCATGCGGTAGTGAATGTGACTGATAAGGCCAATTCACGCTGTGAATGTTCGTTCACAGTGGGTGCATATGATCACGTGGTCATTTCCAACTAGAAAAGCATGTTATTAATATTCTTTTGTGGGTAGATTTCCTCATTTTGAAATTTAGTCTGCCAAGAAGTCTATTCGGCATACTCTGTTTTATTTCCAACTATCAGGGGGTATTAATATGCACACTGTGCACACGGGATCTCCCACTTTTTCACCTTTATTCGAGAAGGCTAGGCTAAATTAAACTGCTAGTCAACACAAAATATATGTTGTATTTCTTCAACAGCCTTTACATTCAATGAGTCATTCTGCTTCTGTCGTTAATCTCTTAATGCGTCACAGGCCCTCAACCAAGTCACGCCCTTTGCAAACATGCCTGCAGTATAAACGTTTTTCTGGCCTATCTATTTCTCTTTAGCCCATTATTTTGCCTTTCATCACCCATTTTGGTCTCTCTTCATGAGGCCAAACAATGAGAGCCTTCATGTTTGTATTACTTTTTCTTTGTTTCATTATATTTTTTTTAATCCAGCTATTTCTTGTCATTGTTCAGTAAAACTGATAAACCAAAGATTCCCTAAGAATGACTCATCAGTAATCTGCATAGTCCAATACATTATTCTAATGACTGGCATATTTTCAATAAAGCCTTACATTTAACTGGACATTGCAATTGTGTTAACACCTGAGGGTATGTCTTAAAGAAAACAAAAAATAACATCAATGGGTGTACATATTACAGAAAACAGAAGTGAACAGCTGAGGGTGTGTACTAAAGAAAATATAAGTTAATATTAACATCTTAGAGTGTACACAAAAGAAAGCACAAAATTAACAACCGAAGATGTACATTAAAGAAAATGAAGTTAACATCTGAAAGTGTACACTAAAGAAAACAGAAGTTAACATCTGAAGGAGTACACTAAAGAAAATAGAAGTTAACATCTGAAAGTGTACACTAAAGGAAATAGAAGTTAACATCTGAAGGAGTACACTAAAGAAAATAGAAGTTAACATCTGAAAGTGTACACTAAAGAAAATAGAAGTTAACATCTCAAGGAGGACACTAAAGAAAATTGAAGTTAACATCTGAAGGAGTACACTAAAGAAAATAGAAATTAACATGATATCTAAGGATGTAAACTTAAGAAAATTGAAGTTAACATCTAAGAGTGCACACCATAGAACATAGTAGTTAACATCTAAGAGTGTACACTAAAGACAATAGAAGTTAACATGATATCTGAGGGTGTGCACTAAAGCAAATAGAAGGGACACAATAACTTGGAGGAGGAGGAGGAGGAGGAGGAGGAGGAGGAGGGAGGAGGAGGAGGAGGAGGAGGAGGAGGAGGAGGAGGAGGAAAGGGGGAGGGGAGAGAAGTGATCAAGAAGAATTTTCCAAATGTGAAGATGAATGTACACTTTATGGTTTTTTTGGTCCCATGTACACATGTTCTTACATTTCACAGTATAATATTCTTGGATGTAAACAAATTAAGCATAGCTTTTTAAGCAAATGCTCTTCAACAACATGGTCTACTCCGTTTAACCTCCGGTGCAAAAAAAAACTAATTGAAGTCTTTCAAATGAAAAGCTAATATATGTATACAACACTTCAGAACAATGCTTGCTGTTCATTATCACAATCAATCAATCAGGTGCCAATGAAGGTTGGCTGCAATGGATTTTCAACTCTTGTCTCTCATCTTGTTGTTTATACTGACAGACAGTCGTTCGTCCATCTCTTGATGTTACCTTCCAACTTGTATCTCTGTTTACCTGCTGCTCGCTTGCCTTCAACTCTTCCCTCCAGTATGGTTTTTATTGTCTCTTTTCTTTTCTTTTCATCAAATTTCTTTTCATTAAGGGCTTGCAAATTGCCCAGGGGCAAGGCCACCCATTAGGGTCCAAATCCCTGAGTGTCCTTGGGATTACCGCTCTCTTCTGGTGGCTCTGGCTTGATCAAAGTACTGATAAAGCTGCTTTGATCTTAGCCAAAAAGCCGAGAAGCAAATAGCCTTTCTATAACTTCCATATTTCCTTGTTTATTGATTCCATGATATATTACCTTTTCTTCTGTATATCCACATCTCCATGGCTTCAAATTGACTTTCCTATGTTATCTTAAAGTGAATTCTGCTGCATTTTTTTTATTACAAAAGCTATGCACACTGTTATGCCTGGCCTGTTGCCCATGGCATCAAGTTTCAACAGGCATTTCTCTCATTCTACTTTCACTAGATGTTTACTGTCCCAATCTCTATTACTCTGTTTCATTCCCTTCCATGTGTCAGAGGGGGCTGAGTGGTCTCGAGGTATGGTGTCCGCCTTGAGTGCTGCAGGTCCCGGGTTCAGGCCCCGGTGAGGACCGGGATTTATTTAATAAATCCACCTGGACTTCCAGTAATAAAATTTTTCCTGGTCTCTGGGTAGTGAGATCGGACGCCCGTGTGTATTGTTGCGCACGTAAAAAATCCCTTGGCAGTTGGAAATCGAAAAAGAGTAGTCTAACGGCGCTGCCCGGGCAACATTTTGAGTTAAAAATCTACCCAAAGTATTTCAGGATCCTCGCCGATGCAACGGAGTTGGTGCATTGAGCTGAGATTCTCCAGACTCAGGTTTGAGTTAGGAGGAAAACGGAGCACTTATGGGTTAAACCATGTGCCGTGATGTTGATCCAACGACTAAACTATACTAAACTAAACATGTGTCAGAATGGGTAACCCCACAGTAACTGATGTAGTTTATGGGGGGAACCAGCAAACTTCTCTGTGGTGTAAAAGTGGAGACTTGAGACAGAATTTATAAATGCTCAAATAATCCACTTACAAACACGTCAGAAAGAATAAACAGACAGTTTACCTGCACTTCCTTCGTCATCACTAGGGTACATCTGGCTCCGTTTACCTCCTGGAGTAGTGGGCAAATTGTCAGAGGCACCTTGTAGAGTTGTGACTTTAGATGATTCTATTCGAGCAGCATTAGGAGTCTTGCTGGTTTTAGTCTCCACCTTTAGATAAACATGTGTCCTCATTGACCAAACACGGGTATTTATTTTACATCTGTTGTTAATAGTTAACCACAAATAATAACTCAGTATATTGCAATTTTGAAACCATATGTGTTATGAGTAGAAAATATGGGAGATTAATTCACGGACTGACTGACTGTGACTCTGACTCAGAGAGAGAGAGAGAGAGAGAGAGAGAGAGAGAGAGAGAGAGAGAGAGAGAGAGAGAGAGAGAGAGAGAGAGAGAGAGAGAGAGAGAGAGATGCGTGTGCGCACACACGCACCACGTACACACACACCCCACCTCTCTCTCTCTTTCTCTCTCTCTCTCTCTGAGAGAAAGAAACAGTGATATACCACATATCAAATTGCTCTCATATATGATTTACCAATACTAAAAGTTAGTGAAATCTGAAACATAACTATACATAAATCTTTAAACATAAAACAAACTTAACATATGCTAACCAAGATTCACGTTAACTAGATTATTTTTACTGTTTAAAAAAAAAAAGAAAGAAAGAAATCATTACCGCTCGAATAATTTCCTTCTCTATCTGCTTCTCCTGTATTTCTAATTCCCTCTCTCGCTCTCTGGACAGCTGGAAAAGAATATCAGTGTTACTGACAAGTACATATCATAAAGAATCTCATGGGCCTACACAGCATTCAATGCCTAACCTCACATCCGTCACACACAGCAAGGTTTACTCAGTGCTTTTCTGTAATCAAGGCTATTACATTAATCAAACACACATCAAGTTCTATTTAATGCTCTATTGTATTGAAGGCTATTATATTAATGATATATATCAAGTTATACTCCTTGCTCTTCTGAAATTAAGGCTATCACAACCACACATATCAAGTTCTACTCCTTGCTCTCTAGTAATCAAGGCTATTACATTAATTACACATATCAAGTTCTACTCCTTGCTCCCCAGTAATCAAGACTATTATATTAATCACTTACATGAAGTTCCACTCCTTGCTCTTCTGTAATCAAGGTTACCATATTAATCACAATATTAAGTTCTAATCCTTGCTCTTCTGTACTCAAGACTATTATATTCTACCAGGTGTTTGTAAAGTCTTACTACACTTTTTATGTAGAACAAATTTGAAAAATGAAGTTCTTCAGTTGATAACACCATTCTGTTTGGAGTGCAAAGAATTACTCCAGCAGACAGCAGCCATTCGCTGCATATTGCTTCACGATGGACTGTGGAGCACACAAATGTACTTCATTTTTCAAATTTGTTCTACATACAAAGTGTAGTGAAACTTTACAAACACCCAGTATAATCAAGGCTATTGAATTAATCACACAATGAAGTTCTACTCCTTGCTCTTCTGTAATCAAGGCTATTATATTCTGTAACCAAGGATATCATATTAATTACACAACTGAACTTCCACTCTACATTCTAATGTAATCGTCAAGGTTAATTTACAATAATCACACACATCAAAGTCCACTAAGTACTCTACTGCAATCAAGGCTACCATATTTATCAAACACATTAAGTTCTACTGAGTACTGTACTGTAATCAATGCTGTCCTAAGCACACACACACACATCAGGCCCTACACTGTATTCTAATATAATACTAAAGATTATGTTATACTAATCACCCACAGCAAGACCTACTCAGTGCACCACTGTAATCAAGGCTATTACATTAATCACACACATCAAGGAACCTAATATGAAGTGTTAGGACCCTCATATACTGTAGGCCTGAATGCATAGAGGAAAACACGGTCATTCTTTTCTTCTCTTAGCTGACAATGAGCACAGGCTCATCCGACCACTGTCATGGCTTACTTTACATGGATCACACACATCAAGTCCTCCTAAGTATTCTAATGGAATACTCATAGTTACTTTACAATAATCATTCAAGTTAAGGTCCACTCAGTCATGAGCTGTATTCTAATGGACTACTCATAGTTACTTTACAATAATCATTCAAGTTAAGGTCTGCTCAGTGTTGAGCAGCATTCTAATGGTATACTCATAGTTACTTTACAATAATCATTCAAGTTAAAGTCCACTCTGTCATGAGCTGTATTCTAATGTACTACTCATAGTTACTTTACAATAATCATTCAAGTTAAGGTCTGCTCAGTGTTGAGCAGCATTCTAATGGTATACTCATAGTTACTTTACAATAATCATTCAAGTTAAAGTCCACTCTGTCATGAGCTGTATTCTAATGGAGTACTCATAGTTACTTTACAATAATTATTCAAGTTAAGGTCTGCTCAGCGTTAAGCAGCATTCTAATGGTATACTCATAGTTACTTTACAATAATCATTCAAGTTAAAGTCCACTCTGTCATGAGCTGTATTCTAATGGAGTACTCATAGTTACTTTACAATAATCATTCAAGTTAAAGTCCACTCTGTCATGAGCTGTATTCTAATGGAGTACTCATAGTTACTTTACAATAATTATTCAAGTTAAGGTCTGCTCAGCGTAGAGCAGCATTCTAATGGTATACTCATAGTTACTTTACAATAATCATTCAAGTTAAAGTCCACTCTGTCATGAGCTGTATTCTAATGGAATACTCATAGTTACTTTACAATAATCATTCAAGTCAAGGGAGGTTGAGTGGTCTCGAGGTATGGTGTCCGCCTCGAGTGCTGGAGGTCCCGGGTTCAGGCCCCGATGAGGACCAGGATTTATTTTTTTTAAATCCACCTGGACTTCCAGTAATAAAATTTCCCCTGGTCTCTGGGTAGTGATATCGGACGCCCGTGTGTATTGTTGCGCACATAAAATATCCCTTGGCAGTTGGAAATCGAAAAAGAGTAGCCTAACGGCGCTGCCCGGGCAAAATTTCGAGTTAAAAATCTACGCAAAGTATTTCAGGATCCTCGCCGATGCAACTGAGTTCGTGCATTGAGCTGAGTTTCTCCAGACTCAGGTTTGAGTTAAGAGGAAAACGGAGCACTTATGGGTTAAACCGTGTGCCGTGATGTTGATCCAACGACTAAACTAAACTAAACAAACTAAACTAATCATTCAAGTTAAGGTCTACTCAGTGTTCAGCTGCAATCACGAATAATAATGTTAATGCAGCTCTACTGTAACCTGCAGGTTTATCATCATCATATGCCCTGCTAAGGTGTAGCAATTGATGTCTCTCCACAGATCTCAGTCCTTGGTCTTCTGGATCAGTTCTACTGATATTTCGCCATGTCACTGTCTTAGACATCATTTCTGTTGGTATGCCTCTGCTTCTCTACTGCAATCTTTCCAGTTATCATGAAGCTCTTCAATGCCTCTCTTTTCCTTATACAACCAAAGAGGGTTTTGGGAAACCTCTCTGTGGATAGAGCCATATGGAATCAAACCTGGCACAATGAAGCCAATCCCCTTGGCTTTAAACACACCCTCTCCCCCCTTATAATATTCTACTTTAATCAGCCTGTTCCAGGCAATCATTGTTAGTTACTCTGGCTGTCCAAGGTATTCACAATGTTTGTCTCTGAAACCACATCTCCACTGCCTTCACGATAATCCTAATATGTTATTAAAATTCCAAGATTCATTGTCATACAGCAGAACAGGTTTGATATAATATTTCTGTATTCTCTTTCTGACATTCAATGACTGTGTTCATTGCATTACACATTTTACATCTTCTGAAATGCTGCTTTTGCTTGGTTATTTACAATAAACTCGGGTTACTAATATTATACTCAGGTTACTTATGTTAAACTATGGTTATTTATATTAAACCAGTTCTGTGTCAAAAGGGTTATGAATGCAATTTGTAAACCTGCATACCGTGCTGGAAAAACAGCTTTGGCTGATCTGGAAGCAGACCGCTATGCGCTGGTTCCCATACAAATGTATGAGTGCTGGTCATTTAGAAAGCAATGGCAAACTACTGAACATAAACTTGCCAAGAAATCACTAACAGACAAAAAAGCTCTGGGGTTGACTGCCACATCCTGTAAAGGATATGCAAATACTCTCTAACTTCTATTAAACTCCTCAGTTATATTTAACTCAGGTTACTTATATTAAACTCAGGTGTACCTTGTACTCTATTGCAATCAAATTGAGTTGAGTTGAGTTGAGTTGAATTGAGCTAAGAACTGACATAACTGCATTCAGGACATTCCCATACGCACTCTGTCCCCTCATTCAACAGCCAGCGAAGAGTCACACTACTAATCGTTCCCACCGCTATCTGATTGAAAGTTCTCCTGGTTATATAAATCACATAAATAAAGCACAATTCGGTGCTCTACTATATTCAAGATTATTCACATAAATCACATACTCCAAAGCTTACTCTGCCCTAATATTGATACATGTAGAGTCACGGACAAGGATGTAATTAGAGCCTGAAGAATCTAGTTTTAACACCTTGTCAGAAAATTACATATTTTTCCAAGGACTCACCCTCAAAATCTCTTGAACCTCTTCCTGTTGTTTCAACAGTTTTGGATTTTGATATTCCTCTTGCGAACGACTAGTTGTCTCTAAGGCATTGTTTAGCTACAAAACAGACAAAGGTAAAGTTTTTTTTTTTTTAAATGTACTTAACTTATTCATCATGATCATCATCATACCAACATCTTCATCATTAACATCATCATCACCATCATCATCAAGTGCTATGCCAACTGGCATGCAATCATGTTTTTTTCACGTATGGTGATCTCCAGTAACATGTATCAATTCATGGAGAAGTAATGGTAGTACCACAGCAGACACTGCCATTAGGGTGTGGAGTGCCAGGCCTTCACATATTCTAGGTAGACAACATATGAGGTAGAGTGGCCATTTCCATTACTCATGGCCTTTCCTTCCCAGACTATCTTGAAAAAAATTTTCTGGAACTGATATTTACGAGGCTGGGTCAAACCCAGAGCAGTACTGGCCAAACAATAAATAGTCCTGCTTCTACTAAAGATTGAACCTGGACCACTATCTGGACAGGCCAGTGCCCTAACCACGAGGTCACTGCAGCTCCATCAATTCATATGCCATTATTTTTCTATATCATTATGAAAGACTCAAGAATCTTCTCTTATTGTCTTCCTGTAACTACTCCTCATGCAGGGTGGCGTGTATCAATTAAAACATCAAAGATAGGGAGCATACGTAGGATGTTTCCTCAAGGACAGTGGTTCTCAACTGGTGGGGAATTTCCCCCCCCCCCCAAGTGGGGAATTTTAGAGTTTGGGGGGGGGGGGGGAGAGAATATTAAGATTATTTCAAGATCGCGTTAATACAAGAACCGATTACTTGATAACTTGATAATGTTTTCCCCTCCATACTTTACGATTCTGTACTTCTCGCCCTTCTGAAATTCATTTTATAATGTATGTAGACCCGCAAATCACGTTTCAAGTAGACGTCTAGACTTGTTCTAGTATGTGTTATTAAAGTTAGATTCCATTTTTACGTTTACATATACAGTGTATGGGCGGGGGGGGGGGGGGGGGGGGGGGGGGGGTTTATAGGGAGGAAATATTAAGGGGGGGGGGATTTATAGGGAGGAAATATTAAGAGGGGGGGGGGGGGTGACGTTCTGAAAATATGGCCAAAAAAGATCGAGAACCACTGCTCTAGGACATACTGGTGTGTTGGAAAATAAACAGGTGGATAGACTGGCTGAGTCAGGGCAGGGTTATATACTGCCTCAGACCTATTACGCGTCCTCATCGAGCGTCCTGGGTGTCATGTGGCAAATGACAGTGATGCAACTTTAAATTGATGAGTTAGCGCATCAAAGAAGAAGATAAAGGGTGGCACAAATGGTGAACATTGTGACACCAACATTGAACGCAATTTAGACGCATTGTACGACGTCACCTAACACCGTAACGGCTTAAGCTTTAGTTTGTGATCCAGCAAAGTCAAGTTAGGACGTGCTTCAACACCAGTCACAGAATACCGGCCTTTATGATGCTGCCAATCCTTGATATCCACATGAAGTCGCTCTAGGTGTATCCGGCAATTGACTACAGGTACTCTTGGCTAGCCTGATGCCACGGTCGCTGGCATAGCTGGTATATGACAGAGGAAGGTAGGCGTTTGTTAGACATTCATTCTCATGGCAGGGGGCCCGCGTGGTGCCCAACTATCCACACAGTCTAGATAGATGAATAGCGATGGAGAAGCAAGAGCGAAAGTGCGGTGCGAAAGACTCAAGACTGGATGCGCTCACTCGCTCACGTTTGCTGTTGAAGTTGCCTGCGATAAATTATATCTCAGTTCACTCGAAAGACTTTGTTGTTGGATTTATGTTGGAGTCCGCCCTACATGTGATTGTACAATTTAGCTCTAGCAGTTAAACGTCAGGTCAATATCATTGTAGAGGAAGCAGGGACCAGCGTTTAACTCATGACATGGAGGCATCGTCTGCAGAGATTTGGACCAAATGATCGTTCACAGTAAGGTCGTCAGTGAGTCAAGGATAACGGTTATAGTCACAAGGTCAATATTGTACGGATACGGTACAGAGACACAGTCAGTTGATTTCATCTTTGTTTGAGACAGTAATGTTTTTGAGACATTGGCTGCAAACATATTAATAATTGGAAGCCGAGTGAATATCAGACTATGGAGTCAGGATTGAATGACATTATAACGGTCATATTCTCATCATAAGGAATTAATACAGAACACACAGTCACGCATGCACTAATACGCAACACATCTATGTTTGTGAGGATAATGCCGGTCTAGTGTGCTGGAGACCAGTTGGCGCATCCTCGTTGTTCGTATTGTGTCTTCAGTTTATTAATCATCATCATTTATTTCTTGGAAATAACAGTCAGTGCGATCGAATCAGGATACATATCGTTTCATACATAGAGCTTCCTGCTCGCATTGATTAATGCTGACTGTCAAATATAACTCTCGTCATCATATATTAGATGACCTTTGTAACAGATAGAATGACAATTGTCACTGTACCAATGAAATGACATGATTGTGATTTTCTCTATGAAATTACGGATTGATTGAAAATGCACATAACCATTATGGCAGGATTATCTCACCCAGTGGTATTCAGGGTGCATAGTCGTCATCTGTGCTGAACTGTAATGTGTATAAACTTGAAGCACTTCTGACATTTCATCAACGGAAGACCATTATAGATTGGTTCTCAAGCTCAGTGTACTGAACAGAAAATGTTGTACTTCTCAACGCCTCTTGGGAACGGAAATAACCCAGGTGAATCTAATCCGTTTTCTTGTGGTTCAACAGAAACTTCAGGAACTCATAGGATGTCGGTTGAATGACTGGAAGTATCAACGCCTCATTACAACGGAATCAACGCAATCTTATCGTGTTTGAAAGTGCGCATACCTTGGATGTCGGAATTGTATATATAAATAAACCGGGAAATGCTATACAATAACTCACCAGACCAGAACATTTTAATGTTGGCTATGCAACATTAAACAGATTGAAGATCTTTCTACGTTATAGCTACACCTTGTAGCAAATGACACCAACATCAATTACGATCCACTTCAGAGATTGATGACAGGCAACGTGCTTAAAGGTGTCAAAGTCATAGGATTCGAGTACGAACAGAATTGGTTATCAAATCGATTGGTCTACTATCAAACTATTGAAAAATGTTTGCTGATTCTTGAGCTGAGTATTATATTTGTTTGTGGTTTGTCAGTAATTAGTTATAGTCAAAATACTGTAATTTTGCACGCATTCATTTTGTCTTTATTATCGTAACTGTGATGACGTCATAGGCGCGATACACAATTTTGTGCTATTTTGTGCTGTGAATTCTTGTTCGCGGTGCATTATTGATTTGTTTACATAATAATAGGATTTCTTTGATAAATGTTTGAATCTAAAGAACTTTAACTCTGTCTATACTTTAACTGCTGAGTTATAGGTCTTGTCTATCATAAAATTATTTGTCATTTTTCATTATTAATGTATCTAATTGTAATTTATTAATTATTTCTTTCTACGTTCTTGGACTTTATCTGTCGATTTCGATACGTATAAGCTCTGTCTCTTTTGTGGTAAACTTCTGGCTCTATTTCTCACTTTGAGTATTATTATTAAATATTGTAGAAACATAAAAACATGTCATCTTTACAGGATTTTGTTGCAATTGGGAAAGATGCAGGTTTGACAGGAGCAGATCTTATATCGTGGTCGGAAAAACAATTTGCAAATTTTCAAGCTCACGAAAGGAACGAAAGAATTGCGGTAAGACAATTGGAAAAGGATCGACTAGAGGAACAGGAGAAACAAAGATTATTTGAGAGGGAAAAAATGGCTATGGAAAATGATAGAATTGCAGCTCAAATTGCAGCAGATAAAGAGAGGATAGCCGCAGAAAATGACAGAATTGCAGCTCAAATTGCAGCAGATAAAGAGAGGATAGCCGCAGAAAATGACAGAATTGCAGCTCAATTGGTTGCTGATAAGGAAAGGATGGCATTGCAGATCGCTGCAGATAAGGAAAAACTAGATAGAGAAGCACAATTAAGAGAAAAAGAGATGGCTTTTAATCTTGAGAAATTGAATACAGAAAAGCTTTTGAAGGAAAAAGAATTGGAGAATAACTTCAAAATGAAACAGTACGAGAAGGACAAGGATGAACAGATCGCTAGGAACAAAGTGGAGGCACATTCCACGGATGCCATTAAGAAATATAATGGGGTGATAAAGACATATTACAACTCGGATTCCGTCTCTGCATGGCTAACTAATTTTGAGCTAATCTTGAGACACTATGGAGTTGCAGAAACCGAATGGGCAGTTTTACTACATAGACACTTAAGTGGTGAACCTTTACAGGTTGTAGAACTAATCCCAGATGAGTTACGTAGTGACTACTCATACATTCGAAGGAGACTGCTATCTCATTTCTGTTTGGACGAATTTGGCCTTCGGGCATCATTCAAAAACCTTATTCCTAAAGCAGGACAGACGTTCCTTGACTTCTCCTCTTTAACTCAATTGACATTCGATAAATGGGCCCGATCAGCTAATGTTAATGATGACTACAAGAAGCTACGTGACTTGATTGTTAGAGACAAACTGATCTCGGCGGTTCCTCCATCTATGTCTACCTTTCTTATTGAACAGAAATGTTCGAATATACAGCAGATGGATGAGAAAGGAGAATATTTCTTCGATGCCCACAAAGACATATTTAATAATAGTTTTTCCCCATTAGTAGAGACAAATGCATGTGATAGATTCCCTCATAAATCAAGGATGCAGGGATACAAAACACAACAACAGTCTGGAGGACAACATCAAAGGAGGGAAAAACAACAACAACCAAAGTATCAACCTTATGTTAAACACGAGAAAAAGGGTGTGTGGACAACTTGCAAATACTGTGGTTTCACCCACGGCTCAAATCAAATGTGTGACAAACATCCGCAGTTTGACAGTTACATAAAGAAATTAGCACTTAGAAATAGAGAAAGATTTAACACCTATCAAAGACAAACACAATGCTTTAAATGTAAAAGTTTTGGACATATGTTTTTAGCTTGTCCATTAAGAAAACTGTATAAAGAAGCAAACATAGGAATGCTGACATCTAGTAGTGACAGTGACTCGGACGAGACTAGTCATGCAAATACGGTAGAGGTGGAATATTCTCCCATCGACCCAACTTGTGGGACCTGCCAGATCTTTCATAAAGAGGGCAACTTGACATGCGGTCATAAGGTACCCGTGCAGGAAACGAATGCGGTCCAAATTACCAATGGATCACTGGTCGTACAACAAGCCACGGTGAATGGAAAAAATTGTAGCTTAGTACGCGATTCTGGAGCGAGTATAGTGGGGATACATAGGAAGCTCATTAATGAAAGTGACTATACGGGAGAATATGTGATCTGCAGGACGTTTGGAGGAAGAAAAGAAAAGTTTAAAATCGCATGGGCGGAAATCAACTGCCCATATTATACCGGAAGGATAAAGGTTGCAGTACTTCCAAACCCTTGTGCAGATATATTATTGGGTAATATCCCAAATGTGCATGATGCCTCACCAGAGGACATAACCAAATGGGAAACAACACATATTGTAGCAAACGCGGTAACAAGGTTGCAAACGCATAAAGATAAACAGATAGAACAGAACGACACATTGGGTTTAAGACAAACAATAAACCAACTATTGAAGAAACCTGAGGATTTTTCTTATACACAGGAAAATGATGAGTCGTTAAAAAAGTGCTATGAGAAAATAGACAAACAACCAAAATGCTCAAAAACAGGCAAATGGTATTTTACGAAACAAAACATCTTAAAATGAGTATTTAATAGGGGTAATCAGCAGTTAGTACAGACTGTACTTCCAATACAGTTTCGACAGAAAATTTTACAGACAGCCCATGACATTCCTTTCGCGGGACATATGGGTATTGCAAGAACATCTGCCAGAATTTTATCGAATTTTTACTGGCCAGGATTTGCAAATGACATTCGCAAATACGTTCGGACATGTAGGGTGTGTCAGACCATGTCTCAAAAGGGTCGACACCCCAAAGCACCTGTACAACCGACAGATTTGGCGTCTCGCCCGTTTGAAAAGATTGCGGTTGATATTGTCGGACCATTAAATACTGTAACGGACAGAGGGAATAGGTACATTCTAACAGCCATTGATACATGTAGTCGTTGGCCAGAAGCTGTGGCATTAAAGTCCATTACAGCGTCAGTGATTATAGATGCTTTTCTTCTGATCTTCTCTAGAATTGGGTTTCCGTTATACATTCTATCAGATAAAGGATCGCAGTTTATTGCGGGAGCTACAAAAGCCATTAGTAGCATGTTGGGGATTAAACAAATGTTTTCCTCAAGTTTCCACCCTATGTCTAATGGAATCATAGAAAATCTGAATGGGACATTAAAATGTGCATTGGCCAAGATTACTGCTCAACGACCAGGTGATTGGGATGTTCTATTGCCTGCAGTGTTATTTGCATATAGAGAAGTCCCACAGGCAAGTACAGGGTTTTCGCCTTTCGAACTAATATATGGGGCGAACCCAAGAGGACCAATGCAGATTCTAGATGAATTGTTAACAGGAGAGGTTAAAGATCAACCTACGAAGGAAGCATATGAACAAGTCACTAACCTCCGTGACAAAATAATAACTTCATGTTCAATTGCTAAGCAATCATTAAATGTAGCAGGAACAAAATATAGACAATATGCAAACAGGTTAGCTAAAACAATCAAGCTACATGAAGGGGATGAAGTATTATTATTACTCCCAAGTCCTGTCGAGGCATTGGCAACCTCTTGGCAAGGACCATTTAAAATGATTAAGAAGATATCCGACGTGGATTATCAGATTTTGGTGAAAGGTAAACCTAGAATTTACCATATTAACATGTTGAAACCTTATCACTCAAGGCAACCTGACACCACTGATGAGGATGTGACAGATGTACATATTAGAAATGTTGCTTTATGTTCGGTAATAAATGAACAGGCGGAAGATGCTGTCCCACAGACGATACCTACACCGATGATAGGAAATAAAAATAGTTGGAAATCAGTAATGATAAACAAGCAGTTATCGCAAGATGATTTTGAAATGTTTAAGAAATTGATAGAGGAATTTGCAGATATATTTTCAGATTCACCAGGTAGAACTTCGATAATTAAACATCACATTCAGTTAAATTCACAAATTCCAGTTAGAACTAAACCATACCCAATTCCATTGCACTATCAGGAAAGGGTAATTAATGAAATTAAAGAATTGGAAAAGGCGGGCATTATTAGGAAATCGGTTTCGAACTACTGTTCGCCGTTGGTTATTATAAAAAAAAGGACGGAAATCTTCGTATCTGTGTAGATTATAGGAAAGTGAATAAGTTGACTTACCTTGATCCAGAACCTATGCCGCAGATTGATGAATTGATAGCAAGCATGACGAAATTGACATGGTTTTCGAAATTAGATCTGACAAAAGGATATTGGCAAATACCGATGGCGGAAGACTCTGTACACATTACGGCATTTGCAACACCCTTGGGTCTATATGAATTCCTTTATCTCCCGTTTGGTCTTCAGAATTCTCCTTCATCTTTTACAAAAATGATGCGGTTACTACTTAGGGACATCACAAATATAGCATCCTATATGGATGACATTGGTGTCCATACTACAGAGACAGTACATCATGTGTACATTCTTAGACAGATCTTTTGTCGCATTCAAATGTTTGGTCTTACAGTAAAGCCTAGTAAAACTGAGATTGCATTTCAGGAAATTCAATTTTTAGGTCATAGGATTTCAAAGGGTTTTTTATACACGGATCCGAACATTGTGACTAAGATTCTTAACATTAGTTCGCCCAAAACTAAAAAAGAGGTTAGAACATTGCTAGGTCTTATTAATTATTATCAAAAATTTATAAAAAATGTTGCTGGAATGACTGCTAAATTATCAGAATTCTTAAAAAAGAACAGCCAAATAGGATCCAATGGTCGGAAGAACATGAGAGAATTCTTCAGGAAATAAAATCATTGTTTAGTTCTCCACCAATTCTTAGAATTCCAGACATGTCAAAGGCCTTTGTGGTACAAACAGATGCCAGCTCACATACCATATCGGCAATTTTGCTTCAGGAATATAATGGACTGTTGCACCCAGTTTTATATTCAAGTCGTAAATTGAATCAAACTCAACGGCGGTATGCAATTACCGAACTTGAGGCACTTTCTGTGGTTGAGGCAATTAAGAAATTTGAGAAATATCTATTGGGTAAAAAGTTTCTGGTAATATCTGACAGTATGCCATTGAAAATCTTTAAGGATGGTTCTCCCAAAAACGCAAGAATACACAGATGGTCGCTTTTGCTTCAGGATTTCGATTTTTCTGTTGCTCATATTTCTGGAACACAAAATAATTTAGCGGATCTACTCAGTAGACTATAAATAAATTATGAAAGTTTTATGTAGATATATATATTTTTTTTCTCTGATTTTTTTTTAAGTGTAACATTACGGTAGGATGACTGTGGCTAAGTCTGAATTACCACAGATATATATATATTATTATTTTTTTTGAAAGAAAGTATGGACGTAAGTTAGTCACTTGTTATTATTATTATTGCAGAAAGACAGGTGAAAAAGTGTCACGAGATGCAATGCGAACCTGGCATGATCAATTAAGATTGCTGCATTCTTGGACAGGCCAGAGTGGTAGTATCAGAGACAGGTGAAAAGTTTCACGTACTGTGGAGGCGACATGATCAATTAAGTTGGCGTCACTCTTTGACAAGCCAGCGTGGTAGTATTGTTGGTAGTTTGCCTAATAGATATACTTTTAATTTGATTTGGGTAATTTAGTCTTTGAAAATAATTAACAGATTCAATGCACACGGAAGTGATGACAGTATTGATTAACAGTTTTAATGACGGTGTAGAGTTTGTGGATTTCAGGTGATAGGTAGATATATGATAGTTAATTAAGTAGGTATATTTTAAATAATATTGGTTGCTTTAAGTAAAAATGTTTATTTTTTTTTAATGTTATGGTTATATATATATATTTTTTTGTGTTTATAACTATTATGATGATTGATATTGGTTATTTTAATTATCAGTACATTAATGTGTTGTAGTTATTAATGTCAGTAGTATGTTTTGTGTTAACTAATCATCATATATGTATCATTTTCATGATGGACGAATGAAGAGAAAGGAATGAAAGAAAAGTAATAGACACAAACATATAGTAACAATACACATTATAGAATATATAGATACATATAACAAATGAACAACACATTATAGATATATAACACAGTTATATTGAGAATAGTTTTCCTTATCGACATGATGTAGCGAAAAGAAATGATGGTGTACCAGGTCGACTTGGAGTTGTGTGGATATATGTATTCACGTCAAGGACAATCAGTTGTCGACTACGGATCATGTGATCGTTGGGTATGCAACACTGGATGGTGTTTTTATTTAACTGACGGCACTCGGGGTTATAGAGACCGTTAGTAGTTTTAAGGTGTCAACATATATACGCGATAACAGATCTTAATATATGAACTGGCGGTGTTTGAGCCTTAGTTTAGTTACAAGTAGTCGGGCATGTTAACGCGATAACATCTCAAGGATCATTTATAGAATGTAGAGGTGGCGGTGTTCGGGACTTGTATTTTAGTCCGGTGTTCAATATCCCACGATCTAGAGTGGTTCACGTTGACAAACTAAGTTCCAAGGACGGTGAATGCGTTGTCTATCACAATAGGATGTAATTTACGTTGTAGACATCATTTGCTTGCATGTCAAGATAACATAGAAAATGGGCTAACGATCATTTTCATTGTAGAGGGGGCAAAGCTGTCATGTGGCAAATGACAGTGATGCAACTTTAAATTGATGAGTTAGCGCATCAAAGAAGAAGATAAAGGGTGGCACAAATGGTAAACATTGTGACACCAACATTGAACGCAATTTAGACGCATTGTACGACGTCACCTAACACCGTAACGGCTTAAGCTTTAGTTTGTGATCCAGCAAAGTCAAGTTAGGACGTGCTTCAACACCAGTCACAGAATACCGGCCTTTATGATGCTGCCAATCCTTGATATCCACATGAAGTCGCTCTAGGTGTATCCGGCAATTGACTACAGGTACTCTTGGCTAGCCTGATGCCACGGTCGCTGGCATAGCTGGTATATGACAGAGGAAGGTAGGCGTTTGTTAGACATTCATTCTCATGGCAGGGGGCCCGCGTGGTGCCCAACTATCCACACAGTCTAGATAGATGAATAGCGATGGAGAAGCAAGAGCGAAAGTGCGGTGCGAAAGACTCAAGACTGGATGCGCTCACTCGCTCACGTTTGCTGTTGAAGTTGCCTGCGATAAATTATATCTCAGTTCACTCGAAAGACTTTGTTGTTGGATTTATGTTGGAGTCAGCATAGTGAGGCTGTCCTACATGTGATTGTACAATTTAGCTCTAGCAGTTAAACGTCAGGTCAATATCATTGTAGAGGAAGCAGGGACCAGCGTTTAACTCATGACACTGGGTAACAGGTCCTTTCGGGGTCCTGGCTAAAGTCAGTAGGATCGCAGATTCCTCCAAAGTCGGAGAGTGTCTGCCTGTACGGCGAGGAACCACCAGTCTGCACACAAATAAGCCAGACATGGGAGAACGGATACTCACGCAAACCTCAGGTCCTGTATGACATCACACTGATGTTAGACAACAGGATGCCTTCATCCGACATACAGGACTTCACGTTGGAGCTCAAGCCAACAAACACAAGCAAGCAAGCAAGCACTGGCTGGGTTGGGTAATGGTGCACGATAAAGCAGATGTGGTCAAGCCCCTTTAGGAATATGTGTATAGTGTGGCAGAACAGATAAATCATCTTGGCCTGGAGAGAACAATGTGGCTGAGAGTGACCAAGGATCTGGCCGAGACTCAGCACTCTGAGTAGAGGCCAGATGGACACATTATCAAACTGCAGTGTTACCATTAGCACTGGAACTCTTTGCTGGTTGTCGAAGGTGGAAAAGCAGTGAGTATAGTAATGTCCTGAATGCTTTGATGTTGTTTATTGATTCAGCTCAACTCAAACTTTTCATCAATCAATGTTTCCGACTCTTACAGTATGCTGCAGTTGTTATCCTCTTTTAATAATGTGCTCAGGGAAGTCTCAGTGGTGAAGTGGTTACACTGCCTGCCTCGCACTCTGAATGTTGTGGGATCCATTCCGGGTTACATTGTTTAGTTCACAAGAACAATTTTAAAAGATCCCTGGGCCACTGCGCTACCATGGCTCGATGTGATGATGGTCATGAAAGTTATTCAGTTGGGTGTCATTTACAAGTGGATTTTTAAACTGAGCTGTTGTAGTATAGTGGCTAGTGCCTTTACTTATCAAGACAGCAGTTTGAGTTCAATCCCCAGCAGTGGCAGGATTCTTTTTCCCAACAAGTATGGCTCTGGAGTCGGCCCATAATCATAAAATGGGTAATTTTCATAATTGTCTGGGAAGGGAAAGTGGTGAGAAAGGAAATTGGCCACCACACCTCATTATGGTAGGGCCTGGAATATATGAAAGCCTAACATTTCACACCCCTGCAGCCATTTATGCCATGTGATGACCTACATTTTAATTGGTGGCAGATTTGTTTTGTTTTTTAAATCTTATACTATTTCATCAGCACAGGATATAAGTTGCAAACTCAGGAGACAATAAGTATAACCATGCTAAATTAATAGAAAAACAGTTTATTAATAGAAAAACAAACAATTTACACATTTTAATAAAAGAGACATTGACAATAAGAAATAATCTCAAGATTATAAAGGTAAATCAGCATTATCATCAAGTGAGATGTGTTGCGCTGTTTCATCACACTAGTACATCCGTATTCGACTAGCATTTTTATTCGGGTTTGCCTAAGGGCTTGCGAACACAGTTTGTGAGCCCGTATACCGGGTTCGAAACACGGCGGTGCTGGTTTTTTCGAAAAAGGTATAGGGGCCGGTCGTTCAGAAAGCAATGGAAAACTACTGAACGTAACACTTGCCTAATACATCAACAGCAGCTGAAAAAATGCTGGTGTTGACTGCAACGTCCCGTAAGGGATGCTCAACACAATTTTTTTTCCCCTAGCATTCCCCGTCTCCAGTCAAGCTAGAAGGCAGTAGGTTGTCCGTCTCTTCATCTGGTCCCTATCCCTTGACTGAAATGGCAGCTATGCATGACCATCTGCATAGCTCTTGGGGTCACTGGAACTCACAAGCTCCCCCCTACCACTTCAAGGCGGATATAAAAGTGGAGTGACGGTAAATGAAAGCCAAATAGAAATCAATCTCACCTTTTTTATTTCACTGGCATGCTCTTGAGTCATGTGCTGCACTCTCTTCTGCCACTTCCTTTCCTGCTTGGTTAACTTGGTCTCCATGTGATTCTTCATAAGGTCCAGCTGGTCAAAAAACAACATTAGCTACACATCCCTAATGTAACACAATAAAATAGAGAACCATGTGGGAAGCCCAGTCACCAAATCCAACAAGATCAATAGGTAGTGACTGACTGTCATAAAAGTTGCTATCAACTTCTTTCCTTGCTGAATTCAGGCAATAGAAGTTATTTTATTACATCTTCATTTTGCTATACATAACAAGCCTCAAAATTAACAGAGACATATTAACCAACGTAGTTGTAACCTTTCTCAAATCCCACATGCAACACTAGGTGATAAGTCAATAATTTTTTTTCAAGCATACAGTCCATAGTAACTTTCTGTTCTATACTTAAGTTAAATAAGTTTGCATTGTATTTTCTAAATATTTGTGTAAACCTATTTTCAGTATGTCAGTTGTTGAAAGTGGGTTTTATCTTTTTTTCTTTATTCAACAGGGATACCATTAATCATCATAAACAACTGCCAAATCATACTATGAGTTGCGTTGCACAGCAAGCTTCAGCAGACCAGCATAATCAACAACAAATTAACATAGCTAACTAGGACACCCACCTGCTGCTGCAGCTGTTCCTTGAAGGCTGCTACTTCACTCCGCTGTTCCTTCAGAAGTTCCTTCTCATTCTCAATTTCATCTTCTAGGTCTCCCAGGTAAGACCTTTTACCTGCAAAGTCACAAACATTGATTTTGATCATTTGGGGCCACACCAATTGACTGATGTAAGTGGTGGCAATCGGGCAAACACTGAGCTATAGCCTACAATGGGTGACGTTGTAATATTCTAGTATGATAATTTGGTCGCATCTAGTGTGAGCCATGTGGTCTAGTGGTTACACACGTGCCTCACATGCCAGTGATCCAGAGTTCGATCCCGGGTCCAATCAGGGATATGCATTACTGATGAGCTCAAATGAGAGTGAAACTTGAGTCTAGTTCTTCCAATCTGATGTGGACAAGGCCCAAGGTTGGGCCGGAATACGATCAGCATTGCCAGTAGTGAGTTGTGCTCAATCTTCAATACTATCTTGCTAAAAACCACTTTTTTCAGTGGTGAAATGTCGAAAATTACCCGGTCTGAGCATGTCACTTGTCATGACAGCCCCTCAAAGGTCATCCTCCAGGGAGCAAAGAGCAGTGGAGGACTCTTGATTGCTGATGCTTCCATCATGACACCCCACAACCCACGTTAAGGGTTACAGGATGAGATGATGACGACTATCTTGTAGTTTTCCACAAAGGAAATTTGAAATCTGTCACAAGTCAATTAACTCTACAAGACCCAATGTCTGACCACATTACACATCTCAAGCAGAGACCAGATATAATTGCTATCAAATTACTCAAATGAATAATTATCAACACTCCACATAGGACAAATCCATAGGTGCCCTGACATCCTCTTAAGAACTGCTGCAATAGCATGAAGGCTATTACACCAGTATGATGTTGGTTCACCAGTATTCTTGCATCCATTACAAAAGCCTGTAAAGTCTTGCAACTCCCTGCTTGACACCAACATCTCTCATCTTTAGCATGGCTGTTATCTCATATATGTCACTGAAATCAATTGCACCATGAAATTAAATAGCATATCAGATGTCTGCTGGTCAATTGATGGACGCTCACAACAGAAGCAAAACTAGCCAAAACATCTGCTTTTCATTTATTTTGACATATAATTGTTAAAACTGTTAAGCCTTCATGTTAAACTTTGTGTCTGAATAAAAAAGAATATTTGATAAAATTTAGTAAAATTCTTCTTGAAAGAGTGACACAACAATAATTCTTGCATTATTTCCCTCCCTTTCATTCAGTTTATTTGTCAATGTTCAGCCTTGTTGAGCAGCCATAGTTCTAAGAAAGGTGATCGATCAAAGATTGATTTGGAAGCAAGATTAATTTCCCCAATGAAAAACATTGTATTACCAGTATTTATATTCTCAATAGCAGGTTGTAAATATATATGCAAATGTCGTCAACAGGTTCTCTCTAGCTTTCATCAATCCAGTTCGGTCTTTCCTTGATACCCGGTGCTTTGTTATTCTTTAACTTAATATTAATAGTCTGGGCAAAGATTGTCAATATCAGCTCAAGGCCCAAATATGTTTTATAGCTCCATGGAACATGACTCATGAGTTTAAGAAGTAACATAAAATATTTTTTCCAAATCGCATATAGTCCATTTTTTACTATCCACGTATCCCTGGAAGACTGCAAAATGTGTTGGTCCTAACACTTCACACTACACTCATGGTACTGGGCATTTCTTCTTTTTGTGTGTTGTATCTTCTAAACTATTTGTGCTATTATGTTAATGGTTGGTTAATTAAATGTGAGTCCACTAGAAGACTGTCAGTTTAAATTCTTAAGTCCAATGTATATAGCGTTCAGGTCAACCGGGCCACGAAAAGACTTGCAACTTTCAAAGTGAGATCAAGCAAAGACAGCTCCTGACCAGGAAGAAAAGTACCATTCCCACAGGAACTGTGCTGTTGAGCTCTCGTCCTCTTCAAGCCCAGAAACCAGCTGGGCATGCCAGACCAGTACTGCAACTTTATATCAATGGAGATACACATTAGGATTTAACCAAGTCATGCTTCATGACCGCACATATGAACTGGCTTGGATCAAGCCTAGGTTGGTCAGGTTTTAGGCATTTCGTTGTCAATAAACTCCGACCCAAGACCCAGGGGGAAAGTGTTATGTTGATAAACCAGATTACTACAGTGGTGTTTCCTTATTTTAAATGACAGTAAGATGAGATAGTGGATGGTACTACCTACTTTCTCTTAGCGACAAATGCTGGGCGGCGCTCACCAAACCCAACATCCCACACTGTGCTAATGGCTTTGGGTGGAGGAGCGCAATTGGGAGGGTACAAGTTGCATCCTAGTGTGAGGGGATGCAACCTAAAGACTAAATGTCAAGGCAGGGCAGACTAGGCCCTGAGCATTGGTCAGCAATTGGTATGGGATCGAAGCTCCGACAGGCAGACAGAGCATTGTTCTGCTGATCTGGCTGCTTCTGAAGCTTGTCTTGTTCCAGATGAATTGGTGTTTAACTTTTCTCTGGAGTAAACTAGGGAGGCCAAGAGAGGGATCATGCTGCATGGGCAACACATGGTCTTTACAATTCAGCCAAGACTTTGTGCTATAGAGAGGTATAACTTCATTCCTGGTCCCCGCCATTTTTGAAGCACAATGTAACAAACTTTCGTCTGTCAAGATGCCAGTGTGTGAAGATAAGATAAAATAAGAATAAAAGATAAAATCTTTTTTTTCTTGTGCTGTTCATTTCCAGTAGAGCACAGACCTTTATTTAATAATTCAATTTTAAACTTATCCTTATATAATTTAACAACAAATACATATACATACTTAAATGATGTAATACATATGTGTGTAATACAGCTCTGGAAAAAGCTGTGGCTACAAAAGTCACGAAAATAAGGAACTTTACCTCCTGTACGAGCTTCTAACTCTTGCAAGGCCTTTTGGGATGATTGATATTTGGCATTAAGCTCTCTTAATTCCTTCATCAAAGCAGCACTCATTCCAATCTTCTCTCCTTCCTGTCAATACATCAACTATCAACATTACTATGTAAAAGAGTAATAAATAAATAAACCCATTAATGCAAAATTACAAACATTTCCAATCCACTTGTTTTTTTTTTTAGATTGGACAGACTGGGATTCTGAGATAAGTAGCACATTTTTTTTTTCATTTTCTTTTCATTGTTCTCATTTTCCATTCTTCTCATCCTGTTTTAATTAGTCATTAGTCGCAGTTCCAACTTCACAGCAACGAGTTGTCCCCATTATGCTCCGTTCCTGTGCCAGTGAATATCACACAAAATGCTCTTCACTGCCCTATGTGAAAAGTGGAACAGACAGGAGTCTCGACAAACCAACAGCTCGCACAGGTACACTGTGCATAATGCCACCACCAGAATGCCAACACAAATGTCCTCCATGAAAAATACAGTTCATCGTCGATGGAAGCAGCAGTCACTAGAAAACCAGCAGCCACACATTATGGCATAAGGCAAACAAGTCAGTTCTGTGATAAAACCGGCCGCCATTATTCTGAACATGCAGTTCATGCTACAAACAACTGCGGACAGATGTAAAAGCATAATGCGCATCGCCAGAATGCCAACACGAAAATCCTCCACAAAAAATACAGTTCGTCGTCGATGGAAGCGGCAGTCACTAGAAAACCAGCAGCCACACATTATGGCATAAGGCAAACAAGTCAGTTCTGTGATAAAACCGGCCGCCATTATTCCGAACATGCAGTTCATGCTACAAACAACTGCGGACAGATGTAAAAGCATAATGCGCATCGCCAGAATGCCAACACAAAAATCCTCCACAAAAAATACAGTTCATCGTCGATGGAAGCGGCAATCACTAGAAAATCAGCAGCACATTTCTGCATAAAACAAACCGTCAGTTCTGCAACAAAGCCGACCACCATTATTCCGAACATGCAGTTCATGCTACAAACAACCGCGGACAGATGTAAAAGCATTTCACACGTTCTTATGCCTTAATGTAATCACTGTAGTGTCTTCCTCGTGTGTATATGTTGTATTTTGTGTATGTATTTGTTTGCTGATGAAGGTTAGTCACTGCCACGTCCTGTGTTTTCCATAATTGTGTTCTGTCAATTAACTTTGTTATTGTATAATGTTTACAGTACCAATCTTGCACACCTTGCTGTTTTTTTTTAGCCTGGTGAGGGGAAAGACAGCTCTACAACACAGTCCTTGTGAAGATGCTATTTTGGTACTGCGTCAGGAGGAATGCCTCAACACCAGCTTAACTCCAATAAATGCCAGCCCTTGTTGGAGCTTAGGCAACCTGAATGCTAATTCATTATCCGTCATTCATTTTTATTTGGTCCAAATCAAATTTTGTTTGGCACTGAACCTGTTAATAATAAAAACAATAATAATAATAAAACCCTAGTATAACAGCTAGTCTTCTTTTGGTATTATTCCACATAGCTAATAGCAACTGCCACACCATTCACTAATATTACTAAGTCATGTAGTATAGATTTTTGCATTTTCCCCATGCCTTTATAATGCATATCTTTTATATTATTGTTATTCTCAGCCTTGAATGATGTGTGAACAAGATAATGTATGAAAGAGAGTGATAGAAGGGCAGAATGTTAGACGGGCTTGCGTGCTCAATTCTTAACCCTTTAAAAATAATTTGTTCGTGTATTTGTTTGTTCGTTCCATGTGACTTAACAATTCACAATACTTATAGCCTTTCAGAGTATTCACAAAAAACAACCACTATACATTAGAATTTGTGGAAAATGTTTATAAAACATGAGATCCTGTGAGATGGCGAACCAGGCTGAAATACCACTTATTCCATAAAAAAAATGTAGGAGACACCGATAAATTAATTGAAATTAGTAAAATTATGGAACAGAACAGAGAAGATTACTTTGGCCTATGCTCCATCTGAGAACAAACTCTATGTAGTTGGCTGCTGCTTTCTTTAAATATATTCTGGCCGACACCTGAAGGTATACGAAAAAGAAAAAAAAAGGCTTTCAAATGTTGACAATATTTTTGTAATTATGTAAGGAGTCCACGAGGATTTACACCTCATACTATGCCCATTCACTTCTTCTAACTTAGCACTGCAAATATATTAAACTGACAAACCTCCATATTGTCTATGGGAGCTGATGAGTTCTGGTTGACTTGTGTGGTTTGAATTTTTGTTCTCTGCAACGTGAAACAGGTGACCAAATAAAAAGTACATAAAATATTTCAATATTTATAATGATTTTAAAAATGTTGTAGTGTTTGCTCGCTTTGAATGCAAGCGTAGTCCATACATGTGCTACTACTTCTAGTGCACAGAACTGATTTTTACAGGTGGATTAGCTTTTCCTATTACCAGTGTCCCTCACCATCAGGCAAACCCACTCTGACTTCTGAGGTACTTGTAATTGATGTCCTCAAGTAAAGAACAAGAAGTCAACATTTTATCCAACTGACCAGTGTAGGGGATGAGCCCGCTACCTCATCATCAACACATCGGAAGTTTAAGAACGAGTGCTCTTATCCTTTCGGTCATGCTGACCTCTACGCTTTAAATAATTATATTTCTTTCTTTTTCTACCAATGAAAAATCATTTCATTTAAAATAGAAGATAACACGTCCTGAAATATAACAATGTTTGGCCATGCAAATGTTGTTGTCAGGCATAAAATAGGCAACCGCTGAAATAATGTGGGCTCAAGGGCAAAAATTGCAACAGTAGAAGAAAGTCATAGTAGAAGAGCTCATCATCATCATGTATATCAGCTCCTTGAACTGTCTGGAAGCTTCTTGATCACTGCCTTCCGGTCTGGTGAGCTCTCTTTAACGCTGTGTATTTCTGCATTGATAGGTCTGTGATAGTCTGTTTTGTAAATGTTGTCCTTTGACCACCCATTCCTCTTTTCCCAAGTATTTGTGTCCTCTGAAACTCTCTTTCGTGTTTCTTTATGTCTGAGGGTATGACTGGCACCTTGTCGCCTTGACAGATGATAGCTGAATTTAGAGACCATGTGTTGCCCATACAAATGGTATGACCAAGGCAATAAAAGAGCTAAACAACTAACAAAGAAAAGAAAATTACTTTTTTTTACATGCTACAGTATTTAATGCCGGCTCTGTGGTAAAGGGGTCACGAATGTGTTCAAAACACAGCTGCGTGTGATTTGGAAGCAAACCTCCTTGTGTTGGTTTTCATACAATAGTATGAGTGTTGGTCATTCAGAAAGCAATGGCAAAACTACTGAATGTGAATGTTCCCAGAAATCAACAGCCAAATCATGCTGGAGTTGACTGCTACATCCTGTAAAGGATATGCAACTAACTAATAATATTTAATGGCCTGATAAATGACATTATCTCCTCCTTCTTTCATTTGCTGCATTATCTCCTGAACTGAAAAGGAAATAAGAAAGCAGCTATGATGTGTCTATGTTTGTGTATTTTAAATAATAGTATAAGAGCCTATAAAGGTGCACTAACCTGCTGGATCAGTAATCCTGTGTTAAAATCTTATATAAGGTGGGATTATTCCATGACCATATAGCTTCATGATAAATTAGCCTATAAAATGAGTACCAGAGTACGACTGAATGGACTGTCGATATGATACCAACAATATCACCTATTACACAGGAAGGTTCAACCGGTCAACAAATGCCTGAAGAAGTTGGGTGTGTCGGCAGAAAAGCTTAAATATCGCAGCTCTGCTGTAAACAAGCACAACACAATTACGTCCAAAACACCTATCGGATGAACGAAAAAGAAGATATCACCTATTAAATGCTATTTGGTCAAAAAAGGAGTGTCTAAGCACCATATCCCCAATACATCATGAAGGCATTTGTTACAATCAATTTTAGAAACATTTACACTTAAATATCAAACATACCTTTCTGATACTGTTTGATGTTACAGACTGTTTGTCCTCTTGATGCTCTGCTTCATATTTAAGCAGCCGCTCCTTGATATGAAGTATCTCAGCCTCTATGTTGTTCCGTCCACTTTCTGATCCAACCCCTAGGTCTGGGCTGATAGGGCTAGAGATATCCTTGTTGCCAGCGGTCGTCGAGTGTCTCCGAATGATATGTGATTGTAAGTAAGAGTTGTTGATGAAGGCTTTAGCACAGAAGGGACACTTTATAAAGAAAAATATAAAAAGGAAGCCTATAAATACATGACTCTAAAAGTGAAACAATATAAAACCAATATACTAACCATTAATATGTGATATTCTTTTTCAATTTCTTCGCACACCTTTGGGCATAAACCAGAATATAGTTAAAGAATGCAGCAGTCAACTTGAGGATGTTGTGGCTAGCACGATTCTGACCACATCACCCACTGAGTGCTGATTGAAAAAGAAAATATGGAGCTTGCACCGTATGCCAAATGCATCTTAGGGCACATACAAGGGTCTTTTACTTTTACTATGTTCTTTCCATACCCCTATGTGCCTTCACATTGAATAAATAGGTATAAAGGAAACTGAAAGCCTCAAAGATGTTGTGTCTATGTAAAATGCTATGAACTCCTTGGACAGCTAAGAAGACCAACATCCAAGTACTGCAAGAAACCAATGCCCAAAGACATTTGATAACTCACATCAGGTCAAGACAGACATATTTGTATGGTATGTATGCCTGCCAACAGAGTGGTCCAGGTTCAACACCAAGCAGAGGCAGTATAACTATTCCTATCAGCACAGCACTGGCAACAACCCAGTCTCCTAAAAATGGATACTAGACCACTTTTGGGGATTGTCTGGGAAAGCAAGAATGAAGGGAAATGGTCTCCACCTCATATGTTGTGGTCTAAAATATGTGAAGGCTAATCACTCCACACCCTAATGGTAGTGTCTGCTATGGGACCACCGTGATCTTTTTTATTGCTGAAAATAAGTTTTCAGATTTAGTTCAATCAATCAATCAGGTGCCGTCTCCATAATGAAGGTTGGTGGCAAAGGATATCCAACACTGTCTGTTTCTCGCCCTGACTGTACATTCTGTCAGATTGCTTGCTGTTCGTCCATATCTTGATGTTATCTTCCCACTTGTATTGTTGTCTACCTCTTGCTTGCTTGCCTTCAACCTTACCCTCCAGTATGGTTTTTATAAGACTCCACACAGGACAAGACAGGCTGAAATATCACTTGTTCAATAAACTAAAGATAGGAGAAACTGATGAATTAACTGTGGAACTAATAAAATGTAAATATCTGCTTAAAATTATTTTGGCCTACATGTGAGGACAAACTCTATGGAGATGACTACTTCAAGTTGACTGCTAATACAGGGTGTTTGTACACTGTATATGTAGAATAAATTTAAAAAATGAAGTACATGACGTCATAAAAAATGTGCTAAACAATTTATTTCATTAGTTATAATAATCATTGCTATGGTCTAATGCTGTTTTGAGGAAGCTGGAAAGTACCAATGAAGTATTCATTATAAAAGGTGTTGGAAATGTCCACCACGGGCTTCAAGAGATGACTCTACACGCCTCTTCATTTTGTCAAATACCTTCTGCAATGAGTCTGTTATTATTTCTTGAATGGTCATTCTGATTGCTTCTCTCAGGTCCTCAACTGTGTGTACATTATTTTTGTAAATATTTCCTTTCAAGAAACCCCATAGAATTACTCCAGCAGATGACAGCCATTTACTGCATATTGCTTCACGATGGACTGTGGAACACATTATTTGATGATGTCATGTACTTCATTTTCCAAATTTGTTCTACATACAAAGTGTATTGAGACTTTATAAACACCAGATATATTCAGGTTGATACCTGAAGGTGTGCAAAGAAAAAGAATATTCCAATTCTCTCTCTCAAGCACTCCCACCCCTCTAAACAATCACATTGTGTGGTTTCTTTTCTCCCCAGTTCCTGCAGTACATCGGTAGACAATTCATGACAAACTTGTTGAAGACTAGTGTCAGCATTCAGTGACCCATCTATATGTACATGGGGACTCTTTATGACACATTGGTTGAAGACCATTGAATCAACATTCTGTAACTCAGCTATATATACATGGAGATACTTTATGTTGCTTCTATTGAGGATCACTGAGCCAATGTTTAGTGACTCAGCTACACATAAGGTCATTTTATTACATATCTGTTTAAGACCATTTAGTCAGCATTCGATGACTCAGCTATACGTATATATTGATCCTTTATGTCATTTCCGTTGAAGACCATACAGCCACCTTTCAGTAACTCAGCTATATGTACATGAGTTCCCTTTATGTCACATCGGTTGAAGACCATTAGTCACCATTCAGTGACTCAGCTATATATAAAGGGGTTCCCTTTATAGCACACCAGTTATAGACCACTGAGTCAACATTCAATGACTCAGCTATATGTACACAGTAACAGAAAACACTACACAACAAAGATGATGATATTGATAGTCACATAATAAACATACCTTGTTGTAACTTTCATTTCCAACATGTAGCAGTTGTTGTTGGGCTATTAACATCTTTTTCCGTTTATGGCTCTCTTTTTTCACTTCTGTCAACTCCTTCTGCACTGTTTCAATTTCCTGTTTAAGTTTTTCTACCTCCTGATGAGTAATAAATTCATCTTCATTAAATAATACAATACATTTTTAACAATGAGGGATTGTTAAAACAAACGGATCATGACATCAAAGCACATATACTAGGTTAATACTTAGTTTCAGAATCGACATCACATCCTCTTAGGATATTCCCACGCTTAATTTTGAGAGATAATGTGGTGGTTTCCCTTTGCCTTCCACATAAAACTGGTTTTGGCTGTCCACCTCCTTTAGCAATAGTTTAAATTGCCAGTGTGTACCCTCCTTGTAGCATCTTTGTTAAATAGTCAGAATACTCCAAATTGTAGATTATATCCTAAACGACACTCAGTTCCCAAAGTTATGCTAGCCACATCATAGTGTCGCCATCATCCAACATGTGAGAAGTAGTGGAGTGAGATAACTTGGGGTAGGCCTACACATGTACATGTTTGTGAGTGCACCTAGGTGGGGACTCTTGTTCTGTTTTACTAGCAGTCAATAAATTATTATACTCACTATGACTGAGTTGTGCAAGTGAATAGTGAACACAGGTTGAATGAGTGTGTGGTGCTCAGTAAAAATGTGTGGGTGAGTGAGAGAGAGAGAGAGAGAGAGAGAGAGAGAGAGAGAGAGAGAGAGAGAGAGAGAGAGAGAGAGAGAGAGAGAGAGAGAGAGAGAGAGAGAGAGAGACAGACAGACAGACAGACAGACAGACAGACAGACAGACAGACAGACAGACAGACAGACACTCAGACAGACAGACAGACAGAGACAGACGGACAGTGAGAGAGAGAGAGACAGACGGGCAGAGACAGACAGAGAGAGAAAGAGACAGAGACAGATGGAGAAAGACACAGAGACAGAGAGTAAGAGACAGAGAGACTGGATTAAATGTCAGCAGGGACACAGAGGTGTTTCCAAGGCACCAGGGCCAGGTTCTATACTGGCCAAGACCTATTAACATGTCCTAGTCGTGCATCCTGGGCAACAGGTCCCTTCGGAGTCCCGGCTAACGTAGTGAGTGGCACCTTGCAGTCTTGACAGACCAAAGTATGTGAGTTGGAATGTGGCCATAATTCCATCACAATGCCTGGGCAGAGCTTCAGAGAAACATGTGGTGCCCAAACGACATGTTCCATCTCTCGGCCTTGCCTTGTGTTTTCCAGAAGAATGGGTAACCAATACGTCTGGCACAAGGTAGGCTGCAGACGCTGGCGGCTCAGCGTCAAACCTCCGAGACCTAGCCACCACGAGCAGGTGGCGAGTGGTGGCCAGACCCTGGAACCCAAGGGACCCGACTTAGGCTAACGTAGTAGGATCGCTGATTCTTCCGAAGTCGGAGAGTATCTGCTTGCACGGCGAGGAACCACCAGTCTGCACACCAATAAGCCAGACATGGGACAACGGATACTCATGCAAACCTCAGTCCGGTATGACATCACAACTGATGTTGGACAACAGGATGTCTTCATCTGACATACAGGACTTCACGCTGGAGTTCACAGCCAGCGAAAGCAAGCAAGCCAATGTAAGCAAGCTGTTCTAGGGAGTTGTGGAAGTGTAGTGGCAAGAAAGATGCTCACCTACCAGCCCAGTGTTCATGGCTTAGCATTGGTGCAACATACACCCTGCCAAATGGTGTAGGTGTCCATGTCTCTCCACAGATCTCGTTCCTTGGTATTCTGGATAAACTCTGCTGATGATATTCCTTCAGGTCACCATCTCAGTCCACCCAGTATTCTCAGTCCAGCCGGCATGCATCAGTGTAGATTTTTAAACTGACCTGGGTTCTCATGCTGACTCCATCTAAAATGGGTACCTGGAAATGTCTTGGAAAGCAAAGGTGACCAGTGTTATACTGACCACATCACCCACCGAGTGTCCATTTGTCTGTAAAAATATGGGCCTGGCAACGTTATGCCCAATGCACTAAGTTGTGCAACAGGGTCCTTTACTTTACTTACTTATGCTGTTCTATGGCTTACAGTTGTTTCACTTGTAACTACCTGAAGTGTTGGTCACATCACCACTGTGTCTTGCCACACCTTAGAATCATGGTTGTATTGGATTTGTCCCAAAAAAGAATCAAGACAGCAAGCACCGTCATATTAAACAGCACAATAACACTTCAATGGAAACACAAAATACCTGGTCAGACTGTTTGGCTTTCTCTTCTAATGAGGTACATAATGTGGCCAGGAATTCTTGGCTATGCTGAAATCGAGAACATTTCCAAACGGTAGAAATATTTTTACTTTAAGACAACATAAAGTGGGATGGCTGCTTGACAAAAGTCAGGTAAACCGTGGGATGTATCAAAATACTCAAATGAGCATCACATTTATTTTGTGCAAATGAAGACAGGTAGGAATGTCACAACAACAAACTGGTTGTTCATTTTTTTTCTCCCCTTTCTCCTAATTCCTCTCTTCTTGTTGATTTCTTATTTTCCTCTTACATCCATCTTTTTCTTCTTCAGTTTTACAAAATCCTTGTTACAAGCATATTCCTTTTTCCTGTTTCTTTCTATCATCCACATTCCTCGATATTCAGTATTTAATATTTATAATTTCCAATATTTTTTTTTCCAACATTAACAAAAGCCCCTAAGTTAAACACCACATATTTCATTTCATCCTGCTTGCTTATTTTTATTTAACATGGCTCCATAATATTATGCCTTAATGTAGTTATTTTAATGTCATTTCTTTTTCTTTTTTTTGTGTTATGGTTTTTTTTAATTGCTGGTGGTAGATGATGAAGGCTTGTCATCGCAACATCCTCCGTTTTATTTTTTATCGTAATTTTGCAAAGCTAATCTACACTTTGTGATTTCCAATTGTTTACACTGAGAAAAACACAGATAAACTTTAGAGATACAGGTTTTGATGACAGCCCAAAACTATTTTGGGCAATTTACAACCATCCTGTTTTGTAAGGATATTAAACTTGGTTGACATTCACTCCAGTGCTTATGATAAGAACTGTCAGATCAATAAAATTGTATAACAACTGTTCAACATATTGATGAAGTCAATTTTATATAATCAAGCTGCTAGCTTGTACACCTAGAATACACACAGAACAGAAACAATTGTAAACTATAAATAAAGTTCACTCTAATATTTATGTTACATGTGTAGCATCAGGTGTAAATTAATTGATTATATTAAATTTAAAGACATACCTAATGTTTCTATAAATAACCATGTGATGCTTCTGTACTCTTGTGTTGTTGTTGATCCAGTGATACCTGGGATTCCACCTTTCAGCTCAATGCCATGTAGTGATACATGCAAGTATTCACAATGTGCTACGTTATTCCATATAAAGCATTTCCGTTATCTTACTCAGGTGTAAGCAACAACTGCTTATATTGGGTAATCCTGGCATTTAATTTATAGCAAATCTGGTTAATATGCTTTTAATTCTGTTTCCTTTAACACTTTTAAACAGACTATCACCTGCTTGGTGCAATACTTTGATAAAAGCATCAACAGTTGAAACACTGATGATTACATAAATGAAATTATTCAGGTAAAATGACTCACATCAAAGAGCCTGATACTACAGCCATCACTGAAGCTACTACGAGGGAGAAGATTGACAGCCCAACACAGTCAAGAACCAAGACAGCAGAGAAGGAGGAGAAAGACACCAGAGTCGGAAACACCGACTCGAAAACAGTCCAATGGGTTGTCAAGCGGATTCCTGTGGAGCTGACAGATGAAGAAATCCTGAAGCAGCTACGTGAAGAGAATCTTCACATCCGATTCTTGAAGGCGGAGCGGCTTCTCACCTACTCCAAGATACCTACAACCTTGGCAGTAGTGACGTCGGAGGGCAGCGAGATGCCGTCCACAGCATCATTCAAAAAGAGAATGCAGCAACCAGAGAGATTCATACCAAGAATCACGCAATGTTCAAGATGTCAGAAGGCCGGGCACAGTAGAGCTACGTGTCGCAGTAAGACGGAAATATGCCGATACTGCGCCGATCACCACGCCTTCAAGGAGTGTCCGCTGGCCAAGCTGGACACGGACTTCCGAGCACCCAACAACAAAAGAAAGTGCGCCAACTGGCTGGGCAAACATGGAGCAAGATACCTGGGCTGTCCGTACCTGCAGAGACACAGAGACGTCCTAAAGATCGCCATCATCACAAAGACACCATTCAAGGAAGCAATGCAGAGGGGCGAGACAGCCACGGGTATAGCACAAGCTGAAAGAGATCAACTTCAAAAGCAGATAGACGAGTTGAAGAAGCAAGTCAAGGCACTGCTGACGACGTCTCCGACCAGCGATAATGAGAAGCTGCTGGCCGACATGAAAGAAATCCATCTCGACATCAAACAAGAGATTCAGCGCATGGCTGAGATGAAGAAGGAGAACGAAGAAATCCTACAAATGATCAAGACCGAAAGAGAATTGCATAGAGCTGAAATGGGACTCTTTCAAAACAAATTAACAGAAGCCACACAAGAACTAACAGAGAAACAGCAAGAAGAAAACCAAGAGACCGAGCCTGAACCGCAAGCTGAAGCCAGCAGCCCAACCACAACGCCCAAGAGGGAACTACTATACCGTCGGATCTCTGAAGGAGGCACAGAATACCCAGTCGACAAGGAGGAACTCAAGCGCGAGGAATTCAGAAGGCGCTGGGAAGAAAAAGAAAAGAAGAAGCCTAAGAAACTTCGGGGGAAACCGATGGTATACCCAGTAGTACTATACGACCGTGAGAACGACTTCGAGTACTATATAGATGACGGTAAAATCGTCCCATGGCTGACCACGGAGGAAGAAAACTTTAGGCAGCAGTATCGCAAACGCAACAGTGAAAACAAACACAAGGAGGAAAATGAAAACGTCGATAAGCTCCTACAGAAAATACACAATAAAGGAGACAAAAAGACCAAATAAAAAGTCCTTTTAAGGACTGCAACCAATCAAGCCAGGATAGGAGCCTGCACCACCAAAGAAAACAAGATGAAACATGCACAAAGGACAGCGACGGACCGATCTCCCAGCTGGAGGGGGATTACGAAAAGTCCTTATAAGGACTGCAGCCAGAAGGAGCCTACACAAACAAAGAAAACCACAACAACAGAAGAGCACAAAGGATAGCCGCCGACCACTGCTGACGTCACAGACACAAACGATACATAACCAGTCCGAGAAAGGACTCACAAGACAAGAATTAGGGTAAATAAACCCACAAAAACCACGATCCTCAATTATAACCACAGCTGTTGAAGCAGGTTAGACGAGGACGAATTTGGAATTTTTGTTTTTGAAATGGAATCGGAATCGGAAATGACTCACTCAAACTAAAATCAATGTGACTGTTCAGGTAAGACTACTCACTCATACATCACCATCAAGTGAATTGCATTGCACTGTTTCATCATCCAACTTCCACACGCATTTTTTCAGCTTTGCTTTCCCCAGCCTGTGACTTTTCCAAGTCCACCAAGGCAGCAGGTTTGTGTCTCTCTTCATCTGATTCCTACCCCTTGACCTGTCCTTCATGAATGACCCTACCAGTATCTGCGCTACCATCGACATAGCACTTAGGATCATTGGAACACGCAAGCTCCTCTACCACTTCAAGGTGGAGATACAACAGAGAGAATCACTTACTCAAACTAAAATCTATGCATTCCAGATATATTAATTATCTACTACAAGAAGACAGTCCATATTTACCCCATATTACACAATATATTCACCATACCGCAAAAACCAATAAAGGTAGCACCGCTGCAGACAACTGCCTTTGGGGGGAGTTAAGTGTTAGGCCTTCATAAATTCTAGTAATGTACAGAACTCTTGTCCATGTGGTTTTGATATATATTCACGCCCCATATTATAATAGACCAATCAGCACTCAATGGTAATGTGGTCAAAATGACAATGGCAGCCTTTACTTCCTAGAACACTTCCAGATACCCATGTCAGGCTTGGTTGACCAAGGCCAAGGTTAATGAGGTGGGGTAGGCAATTCCTGGCAGACAACTCTCAGAACATTCTGAAAGTTATCCAGTTCCCTTTTTTGAGGGTGGGTGGACACCAGAGTGTCTGCACATGGACAAATGTAAAGTGTGTTCATCATGATGACAGGCAACATTCAAACACAGAGTTCACAACTGTATGCTATATTTACCAGCAAGTATTCAATTGTCAGCTGTGCAAGTTTGAAGAGTTTCACAAAGTTTGGGTCCACTGTGCGAATATCCTAGGAAAAGCAATTACAAAAAAGCAAATTATGAAAAACAAAGGTAAATCAGTAATATATATTTTCAAGTACTACATTAATTAGAGAAGCATAAATTTGATATTTGCAATTTGTGGTCAAAATTTTAGCATGATACTGGACAGTAGAGAGTCATGGTAGCAAAAGTTAAAGTTAGTTGCATATCCTTTTACAGGACGTCGCAGTTAACCCCAGCAATTTTATGCTGTTTGTGATTTCTTGGCAAGTTTATGTTCAGAAGTTTGCTATTGTTATCTGAACGACCGGCACCCTTACCATTTCGTTAAAAAAACAACGCAAAGCAGCGAGTTGCCAAATCGCTCGCAGCTGTGTTTCGACCGCGGTATGCGGGATTACTAACTGCTTCCATAACCCCTTTGCCACAGAGCCGGATGCAAGTTGTCTAAAAGTATTACAATTGTCTAAAAGACATGGTTATATAATCTACACGATATGAAACAGCCGAAATATAATTTTTTTTTTACAATATGAACATCCATAATACAAAATAACAATAGACATTATATAACCCAAATAAAACCCAGAAATATTGAACAGGATATTGTTGATACAAATACAATTAAAAAAACATGTATGATGGAACAGTCAAGAGTTCTCATTATTAACAATTTGGTTCAGAGTTTGATTCAGAAAATTTGCAACAGAGATTTTTAAAGAAAGGAACAAGGTGACAACAAAGGGAAATGATCACATCCTTCCTCATAATATGTTAAGCAGTTTATGTGAAGTTTTATTACTTCACTCGCCTACACAAGTATATGTCAAAGAATTGTTAACTGTTTTTCTACCCTATCAATTCAATGAACATAAACTAATGTGTGCATTTTGTCGATGATAATCTTGAAAAATTCTTATATTATTACATACAACCAAAGTTAACGTATGGCTGTGAGTTCTAGATAAGCAAGAACATTTTTTTGAAGCCACAAAAATGTAGTTTTACAGAAGAATGTTAAGAAAATCATTCATTCATTCATTCAGTAGCATGTCCTTTGCAGAACCTCGCTCCCATAACAACCCTGTGGAAAACCTCTCGATCATAAGCAAGATGTCCCGCGTCTGATACACCCATCTGGAGATCATCCGCCACATCCTGTACCCATCTTCTCTTTGGCCTTCCTCTTCCTCTCTTCCCAGGCATATACCCTTCCATTATTGTTCTCTCCAAACTTTTGTGACGTTTCAAGTGACCAAAATATTTCAATTTTCTTTGTTTTATCGTCTTTAATAGCCAACCTTCTTCAATATTCAACTCTTGAAGTATGGATGCATTTGTTCTTTTCTTTACCCAAGATATTCATAGAACTCGTCTATAACATTTATATTCAAAGGCGCTGTTCAGCTTGTTTAGTAAGTGTCCATGTCTCATAGGTGTATGTTGCAATGGGAAAGATGCATGCTCTTAAAAATCTAATTTTTGTAGTTCTGTCTGTCCCACTCCATAATTTATTCAGCTGTTTTAGTCTTTGAAGAGCAATTGATAGTCGCCATTTAATTTCTTTCATTGTGTCATCGTTGTTGGTAATCAATGACCTAAGATATTCAAAATTTTCCACCACCTCCAATTTTTCCCCATTAATGTATATTTCTTTCTCCATAGTAGTTTTATCTGTATGCATTATCTTTGTTTTTGCTATGTTAAGATATAAGTTGTGATTTTCACTATTCAATTGGGTTGAGGCTATTAGGTTTTCTGTGCCATTCTGTGTTGTGTATAGTAATACTGTATCATCAGCATATCGAATCTCCGGTATGTCATGACCGCCGATATTTAGGGCATCATATAGCTCCCTGTTTATATCATCTCTTACATTTCTCATTATATTTTCGGCGTACAGGTTAAACAAATAGGGTGACAGCACGCAGCCCTGACGGACTCCTTGCTTGATGTCAAACCAATCTGATGCCTCGCCATCTATTATAACTGCTGCTTGTTGGTCTAGATAGAGCATTTTTATGAGTTGTACTACATGTGATGGAAAGCCCATATTCCTCATGATTTCCCAAAGTTTCTGATGCTGTACACAGTCAAATGCCTTTGAATAATCCACAAAACATGAGAATAGGTTTACATTAAATTCTCTGCACTTCTCTATTATTAAACGCATGTTGAATATGTGATCTCTTGTTCCTCTTCCTTTTCTAAAACCAGCTTGAACCACGTTAATCTCTTCTTCCATTTTCTTACGAAGTCTTCCCATTATGACTTTTAGTAGAATTTTACTTGCATGACTGATCAGGGCAACAGTTCTATAGTTGGTGCATAATTTCAGGTTGCCCTTTTTTGGTATTGGAATGAAGATAGTTCTCTTCCAATCTTTTGGCCATATACCATATTTCCAAATCTTTGTACATAATGCATGATATATGTGTATGCTTTCTTCTCCTCCCGCTTTAATTAGTTCAGCTGGTATCTCATCACATCCAGGAGATTTACCATTCTTCAGGTTAAGAAAATCATGGACAATGAAAATGAGCAATCTAAATGTTTTGAAAGAGGCTAAGACACAAAGAAGGCTTTCCCAGACAACAGGAAAACAATTAAACAATCTTTGAATATATCATGAGAAGAGAAGATACAGCTAAAGTTAAAGGTGGGAGGATCAATTTTCACTGCATTGGATTTACCTCCATTATGGCTCAGTCTTCCAATGCAGAATGACAACCTGCATGTCAAGAGCTTTGCATAAAGCACAAACTCTGTAGCTCCAGCAATGACCCCGAGTGGTTTTTTGGAAAACTGGAACATACTGTAACAACTGGTCAGAACCAAATGATAAAGAGATAGAGGAAGGCAGTGAAGAGGGCAGTGGCCAATCTGGCTTCAAAGCATCAAAAAGATAGCACATGAACTGAAACAGTGTGCTACAGAACAGGAGCTGTGGAGAGGCATGACTGCCCATGCCAATTAGCACATACATGATGATGGCGATTTATAAATTAACCCAACCAAACTACTGTAAGAATAAAAACAATAGTACGAGGGGGCTTCAAATGAAAATTAAAAGTCTGATAAAAATTTCCATAACCATGCCATTGTCTTGTAACCTGTCAATATTGTTGTTACGGATGTCAAGAGTGTTAAGCACAAGACATTACAGTGCAGATGAACACTGTGATGTCATATGGACTGTTTAAAATGGCCACCCCACTTTTGACATGCACCAAAAAGGAGCAGCGTTCTTTTACCCATTTTTTTAATCAGCGAGGGTGTGAAACCTATAGAAATTTATTGGCAAATGAAGGTCCTGGATGGTGATGCATGCCTGTCAGTCCAGCAAGTGTATGAGTGGAGTAGAAAGTTTCAAAACAGCGTGTCATCTGTGACAGAATGTTCACAACTGGGTCAAGCACACTGAGTAGTGACCCCAGAGTCAATTTTTCTACAGGAATACAAGCACCTGCACTTGGGGACATGCATTGAATGCAGTGGTGACTACATCGAAAAATTATACATTTGTTCTTAACTTTTTCAGAACATGTTCAATCAATCAATCATGTGCCATGCCGGAAAGCGTGGGCGGTCATGACTCGCCAATTCACTTGATCACCAGAGTCGTGGATCAGCTCAGTGTTCCTGTCTCGACCATGCCATGTGGCCAAGCCATCCAGGTATTTACTTCTCTGTCTTCCCCTTGGTCTGTTCCCTTCGATCTTGCCAGTTGTCACTAAGTTCTCCAATCCATTTCTTTTCATAACATGTCCAAACAATTTTGACTGTCTACGTCTAATTTCTCTAATCAATTTACGATTTTCATTTTTCTCCTGTAGTACTTGGTCACTGGTTTTTCTGTCTGTCCATGGTATTCTTTGCATTTTCCTCAGAAACCACATTTCTGCAGCCATCAGATGTTTTTCAGCTTGACTGCTCATTGTCCAAGTTTCACATCCATACAAAAGAACAGGCTCTATGTAGCACCTCAACATTCTTTTTCTCGTTTAAATTGACATCTTTTTATTGGTCAGTATGTTTTTCATCTTGCTAAAGGCTACTTTCGCCATGGCGATTCTTGTTCTAATCTCTACAAGGCATCTCCCATCAGATGTTATGACTGTTCTGAGAAATTTGTACCGATTCACTTGTTGAAGAATATTCCCATTTACTTGTATGTTACATTGTGGTATTTCGTTCTTCCTAGTGACGACTATAATCTTTTTACAATTTAATTCTAATCCCAGTTGTTTACACACCCAAAATAAAAAAAATTTAAGATTTTCATTTGATTTAAACAATTTTTCATTAAACAACACATGAAAACACTCAACTAAATGTTCTCTTACCAATTCTGCTTCAAGGTTGCAGAAAGTAATATTCATGATATTCTCCTGTAATGTGGTAAAATCTAGAGTTCTTGAAATGTTTTCAATGTCCACCATGGAAATCTTTCTCCAATCCACCCGTTCAACTCGCTTGCGGAAGGAGAACCCCCCAGTTTTACCGTTAGGGTAACCATTGTACCCTGTGGCAGGTGGTACAGTCATATATGACGAAGGAGGCATGAACTGTGTAGCCATTCTGTCTTCTGAGAGCCAGCAGCTGCTGAAACACAATATGTAATTAAAGTATTTACCATATGTATATACATATACATACTAACACCATATATTGTTTACTCATTCCGGTTCTATCCTGCTGGCTTTCAGCTGAATACACACACAAACAGTACGATAAACACGTACAACGTTCTTAAGTCGCACACAAAAATACATTCTGTCAACCATCATTCTGATGCAGTCAGTCAAACAAAAAGACTTTTTCAGCCACCCATCATTCTGACGCAATCAGTCCCAAAAAAAAAAAAAGACATTTCCAGTCACCCATCATTCTGATGCAATCAGCCCACACACAAAACTTTTCCAGTCACCCATTGTGAAGCTGAGTCAACTCCAGAGCCTCATTAGTCAAAATCAAAATCCAGTCTTTGTTCAATATAATCATTCTAAGGATATCAAATCCGGGTCAAAACTTAAATCAGCAGTTGCTAAATTGTAAATATCTTCTCTTTTTCTACTGCCTTTTATCCTACATTTGGGCACAGGCCCTCAACGAGTTCATACCAAGCAGTCATCTCCTGTTATCTCTAGTGTCCCCATATCATGCATCTCTGTCTTAAATTCTTTTCTCTGTGTTACTTTAGGACTCCCACTACTTTGTTCACCCTGTAGGTTCCATGTCTATCTATACTGTCCTCAGGTTTTCTCAGTGTGTGACCTATCCAGCACCAGCCTTGTTTCCTCACCTCTTGATTCACTGGAATTTATTTGGCTCTCTCCATGAGTTCCATACTGGTAATTCTATCATTTAACTTTAGCCCCACTATTCTGTGCAGGAACCAATTCATGAATATTTATTGTTTATTAGTAATTCTTTTAGTCATTCTTCATATTTCTGATCCACATAGTAGTTAAAAATTCTAAATTTGGTGCTAAGTTCTTTCACACATTTCCCAGTGTTGTGAAATCTTCTCTTGCCTTTTGTATTCTAATTTTAATATCTTTATGGGTTCCTCCATCTTTGTCTACACTGCTGTTTAAATAGGTGCACGATTCCACCTCTTGAAATGCAGTTTCACCAGGGAGATTGGGTCGTTGTTTGCTTGGTTTAATCCCCTTATCTTTATCTTCCCCTATGAATGTTTAAACCTAATTGTTGTGACATCCCATCAAGTGTGTTTAGTTTATCCTGCATGTGGTTTTGTGTAAGTTACAGGAGTGCAATGTTGTCAGCAAAGTTCAAATCATCAAGCAGCTTTGTGAGGGTCCATTAAATTCCATTTCTGGCAGTTGTTATTGCTGTCATCATAATCGAGTCTATAGTCAGTAAGAATAATAATGGTGACAAAAGGCATCCCTGTCATACTCCTGTTTTTATTTCAAATGTATCTGTCAGTTTTACCTGGTGAAACACTCCACATTACGTTTGTTATTACGTTTGTTATTACATGTGCTACTACTTCTAGTGCACTGGACTGATTTTGCCGTTTGGATTAGCTTTCCCTATTACCAGTGTCCCTCGCCATCAGGCAAATCCACTCCGACTTCTGTGGTACATGTTATTTACATCCCCAAGTCAAGGACTAGAAGTCAACATTGTAGTCTGTCTGACCTGTGTGAGGTTGAACCCGCTACCTCGGCTTCAGCACAACAGAAGTTTAAAAGCAAGCGATCTTTTCCATTCCGCTATACTGACCTTCTCTATATTTCATATCTTCGTATGTTGTCCTTATTAAGTTAATAATTTTGTGTGGGACCCCAAAGTATTAAACTCATCTCTTCACAAAGTCTTTAATGTCGATGAGAACTTTCCATTACTATTTTTAATAAGACCACTTTTCAGATTATATTTTTCAACTATTTTCCTTGTGGTGCTGTAAATATCTCTGAGATTCCTTTTGCTGCTGCATCTTCTGCCTCTTTTGTTAGAGTATCTAATTATTGTCTTTTAACTGCCCTGAAACATTTCCTAACTTTATTGTTAGCCTCTGTGTATTTTACCTGGTGTCTGACTTCAGCAGATCTGGTTATGCTGTTATTTAAATCTGATTTTGTATTGTTCCTTTCTCACATTCATTCACATCTGCGCAAGCCTAATTGATAACAAGTCACCAGTTATAGTAAAATACCATATACACAGGTAGGGAGAATGGTCACCACAAAGACCCAAGGAAAGAAAAACCCGGTGTTCAAGCCTGTAGGCAGGAAGAGGAGTGAAGAAGCCAACACCAAACTGTGTATGTCTTCTTCTTCTTCTTCTTCGTTCATCCGGAGTTTTTTTTTCGGATGTGATTGCGTTGTACCTGTTTACAGCAGAGCTGCGTTCTTGCACCGTTAGGCCGACACATCCGACTTCTGCGGGCATTTGTTGACCGGGTTAACCTTCCCGGGGGTTTCTTAGAACGTTTAACTCTCACTGGTGTGGTGTTATCTCCCATCCTAGCTGGCCCATATAGAACAGCCAAAGACATCCTGGTCAGCCCTCAAGGGAAGGCAGGGGCAGACCATGGGTATTCCCCGTCATCCAAGGAGGCTTCCATAATTGCAGAGCCAACACACAGCGCTCTGGTACTGGGCTCACCCAAGGAATCGTCACGTCCTGCACATGGCTGCTTAGCCTCACTTCCGTATATTGGGCTTTCCGTTCACCATAGGCTGTTCTTCCGGAAACCAGAAGAATGCAGTGTGCAGATGACATCCACACAGTGAGCTTTCGACTCGGACTTTCCGCGCAATGGATTTGCTATCCGAGCAATATTCCATTTCGTGCCACTAGGACACTTTTTCCACCTTATTTGAAGCCCACACAGTGAGCTTTTGATTCGGACTTTCCACGTGATGGATTTGCTATCCAAGCAATATTCCATTTTGAGCCACTAGGACACTTTTTCCACCTTTTATGAAGCTCACACAGTGGGCTTTTGATTCGGACTTTCCACGTAATGGATTTGCTATCCGAGCAATATTCCATTTCATGCCTCTGGGGGGCTTTTGTAACCGACATACCTGTGGTATGAAGTGTGGCAGTCTGAATACTTCTTCATACATCTTTAAATGTCAACCTGTATGTAGTTAAAGTAAGCTGCGGTCAACTTGAGCTTGTTGATATCTCCATAGAGCTTGTCCTCAAATGAAGCAGGTGTGGGCCAAAATATCTTTCTCTGTTCTGCATATATTGGGCAATCCTGAAGCAAATGTTTTGCTGTCATTTTTCCAGTTCGACAATTACATTCATCGGTATCTCCTATTTTTATTTTATTGAACAAGTGGTATTTCAGCCTGTTATGTCCTGTGCGGAGTCTGAAGATTGCTACTTGTTCTCTTCGGTCAAGTTTGTAATATGCATCATCCTTCTGGTGGCCTGGATGCTCTGATTCCCATTTGGTTTTATAGGTGCTTTTTATCAACCTCTTTGCCTCATTGTAAGTTATGTCTATATCAGGCTGTGGTAGTCGTCCGCCCTCTTTTGCCAGTCTGTCAGCCTCTTCATTTCCAGGTATGCTGCAATGTGATGGGATCCACTGTATTACAACTTTTTTGGATTTCTGGCATAGACCATGGAGTGCTGCTCTTAGGTCAGCTATTTCTGTGCTATTATTGCTCTTCAGTATTGAGACAGCTGACTTTGCATCTGTGAAGATAGCTATTTGCTTCTCTTTATTTTCCTCCATCAAGAGCATTTCTGCTGCAGTTTTCAGAGCCTCTACCTCCGCTTTGAAGTTACTTGAAAACTGTCCAGTTGCCATTGAATGTGTTTTTTTCACTCCATTTTTTAAATTTAGGAGAATTCCTCCTCCTCCATTCTCTATTGAATTTTTGGTTGATCCATCTGTATATGCATGGGTCCAATTGCTGCTTGGGTAATGTTCTTTTATGTAGTTTAGGGTTATTTCTCTTCTTTCGGTTTCATGCTGAGTGTTCTTTTTCTCAATACCAGGAATGTTTTCTATCATCTCAGGCAGTTGCTGCTGTCTCCAAGCTGGGAACTTGTGTGCATGGAAATGGGTTTGACTGTTGATATGTTAAGTATAGGATCTGCCCTAATCTTTCGTTTTGCAGTTTCTACAAAGTTGCTACGCTTCAGTCTTCCCTTTCCAAAACAACTAAACCTTTTATACATAGGGTGGTCTGTCAATCTTCTAAATTTTTCTGCTTGTTGCTGGGCTCTGCTATCTCTTCTATCCTGCATTGGTTGTAAACAAGTGATCTTTTCTAGTTCATTAATAGGCGTTGTCTTCAGGCTTCCAGTTATGATTCGCATTCCTTGGTTTTGGACTCTACTTATTTTGTTAAAGTTTGACTTAGCTGCTGTTGCCCAAGCTGCAATGCCATATTCCAGTACTGGCCTCACCCGTCCAGTATATAACTTCTTGAGAACTTTCTCATCTGCTCCCCACGTTGTACCAGCAAGCTTTTTCATGATTGCCATTCTCTGCCTTGCTCTTGTTCGATTGTTCTCAACCTGTGTCTTCCATGTCAGGCGACGATCAAAGGTGACTCCTAGATAGTTTGGATTTTCTTCATGGCGCAATATTTTTCCATTCAATACCAGCTTAGGTTGCTGAGTTTTATTTGAGAGGGAGAACACTGTGCATGTTGTTTTCTCCTCACTTATCTTCACTAGCCATGATTTTGACCAGTCCTCTAGCGCTAATAAGGCTTGCTGTATTCTGCTGTTAGCTGTACTAATATATTCTTCAGATGTCCATATGGCTAGGTCATCTGCAAAGGAGGATGTGTGTACTCTGGCTGGAAAATTTTCCGTCATGTCATTTATATATGCTAGGAATAATGTTGGTGAAAGAACTCCTCCTTGGGGGACACCTTGCTCCAACAGCATCATTTTGATTGTTTGTCCTTGTACTTTTGTCCTGGCAGTTCTGTTCTCAAGGTAGTGGCTGATCCATTTATACATTTTTCCACAAACATGCATTTTTTGCAGTTTTACTTTCAGTCCTTCCTTCCATACTTTATCAAATGCTTTTTCTAACTCTATCCAGACCGCTAGTGTGTGCTTTTTCTCTTGGAAGGCATCCTCTATTTCCTGAGCTATATAGGTTATTTGATCTTCAGTGGATCTGTACTTTCTGAATCCTGCTTGGTGTGGTGTTAAGAGTTTGTTTTCTTCCAGATGCCATGTTAGCCTGCCATTGATAATGCGTTCCATTAATTTTCCTACACAGCTAAGTAGACTGATAGGTCGATAGCCATTTGGTTCTTCCAGGTCTTTTCCTTTCTTTGGGACTGGTATTAGTATAGCTTCCTTCCATGCCTGTGGGACTATTCCCCTCTTCCAGCTGTAATTTAGGACTGCTAGTAGTTTCTTTTTTGCCTTTGTCCCTAGTCCTATTAGCATTTCATTTGTGATTCCATCCTTTCCTGGTGATTTCTTCTTTTTTAGGGTATTCATTGCCTGTTCCATTTCTTCCATTGTTAGATTTTCCATCATATATTCTGCTGCTGTCTCTGTATTACTATGATGTATCTGTTTATCTTTGATTGCTTTCTTCTGTTCGGTTGTAATATCAATGTGGTTTGCACCTCCAACAATCTCTTGTTGTTTGATTTACTGTTCTTTTATATTTTGCTGAGATGGCTTTGAGAGAGATGTTCGCTTCAATTGTTTGTTCTCTCTCTGCTGTCTTCCTGGCATCTTCAACTTTGTCCTCCAAACTTTGTAGTTCTTCAGTCCAGTATGGTTTGTAATTTTTCCTCGCTCCTCTTGGAATGGACTCAGTGGCTGCCTGTATTATCGCTCTGTTTAGACTTTCCACCATTTGCTTCATGTTGCCATATCGTGTATTTATGTTTTCACAATATTTGTCTGTTAGTGTAGCAAATCTGTCCCAATCTGCTCGTTTGTAATTCCAGCGGGGCAAGGGCTTTTGCTCCTGTGGAACATACTCCATATTCATTACAAGCTTGATTGGTCTGTGGTCACTACCTGCTAACTGGTCCAGCACATGGCGGTCGATTTTGTGGAGGATGTCTCCTGTGCAGAAAGCTAAGTCTAGAGTAGAAGTGGTAATCCATCTTTTGGAGTAGAAGCTCGGTGTGTCATCCGCTTTGTTGAGTAAATGGAGATTTGAGTCTATTTCCCAGTCCTCCACTTCATCTCCTCTTTTGTCAGTATCTGGGTATCCCCATCTATCTGAACGGCTATTAAAGTCTCCGACAATAATGCAATTTGTGTCAGTTATTTTCATGTTTGAGAGTGTTAAGATCCTTATCTGCTGGGCTATAAAGATTGTAAATTCTTATTTTCACGTCCTTTATCATTATATCAACACCTATAATTTCTGTTTGGTTGTCAGAGATCACAGATACTTCGCTGCAAGGTATTGTATTTCGTGTAAGTATTAGAACTCCTCCTTTATGTCCTTCGCGGTCGAAACGTGTGGCCTGATATCCCCTGACTGAAAATTTGCGCTTGGCGTTGAGGTGTGTCTCTTGAATGCATGCCACATCTATTCTATCTTTATGAAGACACTGTGTCAGGGATTCTTTCTTGTTATAAACTCCTTCGGCATTCCACTGTAGTATGTTGAGTGTCCTTGGTATTTGGTCAATAGCTCTTAACCTACTCCTCTGTGCCTTGACTCCACAGCACAGGGGAAGGTGACCACCAGTAGTCATGGGTGGACCCCCTCGAGGCAGGGGGCTCGGCACTATTACTGCCTGATGGGACTTCACGGGATTAGCACCATAACGATTAATTTTCATCTGTGGCATCATGAAATGATAAAGTTACGTTGCACTTCTTTGTCAAGCCTGTGGCTCAGTACATCCGATTTCGACAAGCATTTTTCAGGATGCTTTCCCTAGCCTTTGACTGTCCCCAGTCTACCTACAAGGCAGCAGGTTTGTGCGTCACTTCGTCTGGTCCCTCTCCCTTGACCTGTCCGACATGGGTGACCCTACCAGTAGCTGTGCTACCGTCGGCATAGCTCTTGGGGTCATTGGAACGCGGAAGCCCCTCTACCTCGTCAAGGTGGACGCACGGCAGAGGGGACTGTGTATGTCAAGACACACTCTCTCAAGGAGAGAGCCAACACAACTGCACACCTTAAGTAAGGGGAAATTACAACACCACTAAAAATGGTAAAGAAAATTCCATGCGAGAATTTACCACAGGGACATGCTTTTGTATTTTAAAAAAGTCGCTTAAAAGTCGACAGGGTCGACTTCATTGCACCGGGTTTTTATCCCACATGGCTCGGTCTCTTTCCGCAACATGGAAAGCGTCACATAAAGCATGAACTCCATAGCTCTAGCGACGACCCACAGGAGTTTTCGAAAAATTTCACTGGTGAACCGAAGGGCGCGGCCCGGAATCGAACCCACAACCTTCAGAGCCCGAGTCAAACGGCTTGACCACTTAGCCACAAAGCCTCCCTGCTTTTGTATTCTTTGTATGACTATCTGTGGCTTTTGTATTACATGGGTCTATGAGGGAATAGAGTTGATAGTTTAAATATCTAGGAGCAATTTAACATCTGATGGAAGATCAATCAATCAATCAATCATGTGCCATGCCGGAAAGCATGGGCGGTCATGACTCGCCATTTCACTCGATCACCAGAGTCATGGATCAGCTCAGTGTTCCTGTCTCGACCATGCCATGTGGCCAAGCCATCCAGGTATTTACTTCTCAGTCTTCCCCTTTGTCTGTTCCCTTCGATCTTGCCAGTTGTCAGTAAGTTCTCCAATCCATTTCTTCTCATAACATGTCCAAACAATTTTGACTGTCTATGTCTAATTTCTCTAATCAATTTACAATTTTCATTTGTCTGCTGTAGTACTTGGTCATTGGTTTTTCTGTCTGTCCATGGTATTCTTTGCATTTTCCTCAGAAACCACATTTCTTCAGCCATGAGATGTTTTTCAGCTTGACTGCTCATTGTCCAAGTTTCACATCCATACAAAAGAACAGGCTCTATGTAGCACCTCAACACTTTTTTTCTCATTTCATTTGATATCTTTTTATTGGTCAGTATGTTTTCCATCTTGCTAAAGACTACTTTCGCCATGGCGATTCTTGTTCTAATCTCTATAAGGCATCTTCCATCAGATGTTATGACTGTTCCGAGATCATTGTAAATTGGAAGATGCACAGCAGAAATTAAGAGAAGAATAGTTCAGCAAAAGCTGCTTTTCAGAAAATTAAATGTATCATATGCAATTAGTCACTGTCATTGAATGTCAGAAACAGAGTGCTAAAATGTTATATAAAATCTATTTTCCTGTATGACAGTGAATCATGGAACATAAATGAACAAATTTGGAAGAGATTAGAAGCTACAGAGGTGTAATTCCTGGGACAAATATTTCGAATAACTTGGAATGCCAGAGTAACTAACAATGACTGTCTGTTAGAGACTAATTAATCTAGAACAGTATTTACAACAATAAGAAAGAGACAAATAGCATTCTTTGGTCATTTGTTGAGAAAACAGGCATTGAAGAATATCGTGACAACAGTGGGGGAAAAGGCAGAGGCAGACCAACAGAAATTATGCTTGATTTACTGAGACGGTGGTGTGGAGGAATATCATCAACAGAGTTGATCCAGAGGATCAAGGACCAAAATCTGTGAAAGACATGAACGCCAACTGGCAAGGCACATGATGACAACGACGACGACGATGATGATGATAAGAGAAGCAAAACATAGCAACACTGCAACCTGCTAGGCAGCTTAGAAGGTTGGCGTGAGACTGACGACCTCATCCCATAGAAAACTTAAGCTGCTAAAATGCAACCAATCATAAACAAGTCTACAAAGAGCTTGAAGCGAGTTGGTTGAGAGTGAGTGGCACCTTACAGTCTTGACAGACCAAAGTATGTGAGTTGGAATTTGGCCAAAATTCCATCACGATGCCTGGGCAGAGCTTCAGAGAACATGTGGTGCCCAAACGACATGTTCCCTCTCTCGGCCTTGCCTTGTTTGATCCAGAGGAATGGATAACCAATACGTCTGGAACAAGGTCAAATCTCCGAGACCTCGCCTCCACGAGCGATGGCCAGACCCTAAACTCTTGGGATTTGACTAGGCGTTCAGCCAAATCCCGCAGGTAAGGGTCATAAAGCGCCCAGACAACTGGGCACGCACACCTGTCAAATGCAAGTGTCTGCACCTTGTAAGTGTGTACTACCGTCAGACTCCCCGCCTGACTCGTGCGGCTCCCGCGACCAACGAGAGTAGGCCCGTCGGAGATATTGCTCGTCTGCTGAGAGCAAATCTCCCTGCCTGCTACTGTGCGGATCTCGCGACCAGCGAGAATAGGCCCATCGGAGATATTGCTTGTCTGTTGCAGACAAATCTCCACGACTGAATAAGTAAAGAAACGATAAAAGTAGTGGTATTTCAATTGGTTGAGAGTATAAGGGGGATTAAAAAGGATAAGAAGCAAATGGGACATTGATGAGACTACATAAGCAAGGTTTGATACAGCAATGTTTCATGTGATTCATGAGATCACATTTGAAGTATATGTCTTATCAAGAGACTACAGTATTCTGTAGAAGACTTCATTTGGAAGAATAAGCAAAAATATTATAGACAATTCAGTCCAGCACTACTAGAAGTAGTTTGTATGGACTATGCTTGAGTTCAAAGTGAGCGAGCGCAAACAAAATTGCTCTTCATAATCTAAATGTTGAGCCTGGTAGTCATGTAAGCGTTATATATAATTGGTAACTTTTGAACAGTCATTGGAACAAGTTATTCAGCATGAAAATTCCATCATACGTACATAATGGATTTCAAGTACTTACAAGCTGTCACAAATGTATTGTTAGGAAGCTTTTCATAATATCTGTAAGTAAAAGTAAATTTAGTCCTCTAACAGAAGCTGCTGTTGTGGTGTTATGTTTTAGGTCTTTTCACATGTTCAACACCAGGACATAATGAGGTGGGTTAGCCAGCTTACCTTCTTGTCACTTCTCAGGTAATTCTCAGAACTGGTAACAATTTTTGTTTAGATTGAGTTGATCCCAGACTGGTCAGAAAATAAAATAATGCTGCCACTGTTTAGATTGAACTCAGACCACTATCTTGGCAAGCTAGGGCACTAACCACTACAATTTATATTGTCTATGTCTGGTACTGCATTACCTTTTCTAGAATTCTCTATATATACCAAGAATGATATACAGATTTAGACAACATCTTTCTGATATCACCAGCGGCGCCCAGAAACAAGTATCCATACATTTCAACAGTCCTGACCACCATGGCGCAGCCGACATACAGGTCACGGCCATCAAATCATGCGCATCCCACGAACGGGATCGGAAGACATTGGAACACCGTCTCATCTTCCAGTTGGGCACTCTCCCCCCTCATGGCCTTAATGTCCAACACAGCTTCATTTAACTCCCTACCCCACCCCCTCCCACCCCCTAGCTTACAGTCCACCATCTAGGTACGTGCAGGTCCTTTATAGGACATCACAGTCAACTTTCTTGGCAGGTTTACGTTCGGTGTTTTGCCATCGTTTTCTGAACAACCGCCACTCATGCCTCTCTGTGTGGACTAACACGATGTAGTTTTCCACAGCGGTGTTTCGAGTGCTTAACGAGAATTGCTAATTGTCAACTGCGTCCGCGATATCTTTGCCGGTCTTAAATTTCACTTTTCCGCACACATGGGCGCTTCTCCACCCCACTCCCCTCCCACTTGACCTTTGACCCGTGTACCATACATCTGGTCTATTAATCCACTGGAGTCCTACGCGTGTCAGTCTTTCCAAGCAAGGACACAGAATCAGATGAGTACATTTAATTAGTTTAATAGTTTAATATTGTCATAGTGTGTTTCATGTAGGTTTGTATTTGTTTGTCCTGTGCTGACGAAGGCTTTGGCCGCAACGTCCAATTTGTCTCTTGTAGTCGTGTTTTAGTAAAGCTCACAATCTACTTCTCGTTTTTTTGGATGATTCATTCATTGTCTATATATACCATGACATCTATGGCATTAATGGTTTCATTTCAATTTTCAATACACACCCATTGCATGGATTGTCATACACTTTGCAAAGGAAGCATTCTTGACAGCATACTAAAGGGTAATTTCAGTTTTTAACTTGTGCTCTCCACAGGCTTTCTTCTGTGTGTGAGATGATACACACTGCCAAGTAGTCTGCTGCAGCCAGTTCTGAAGTCAGAGAGGGTGGTTTGCTATTGTTTTAAGAGTTGGGGGAGTGGGTAACATACATTGTCCTTAATTATATGTTTCTTTCATTGAGAGGTGCACTGGCTCTGGATTTTATGCCTCTATATGACAATGGGTGGCAAACTTTCATTCTGCTACTAATTTCAGACTCATTTAGAGAGTCCCCGTGGTGAATTGGTTTTGTACTTGCCTCAAGTTCCAAAGTTTGAGGGTTCAATTCTGGGCTTTGTTGTTCAGTTCACAAGTGCAATTTTCTCAGAGTCTCCTGGGGGTTGTCACTGAAATTACCAAGTTCGAGATTTGCAGGCTGCCATGCGAAAAGAGACTGAGCCATGTAGGATAAAACCCGGTGCAATGAAGTTGACCCTCTTACCTTTTAACCCCTTTTTTTTAAACTCATGTCCAGTAATTTAACAGTGAGAAGTTAGCCACTGGGCCTCAACAGTTGAGAATCTGTGGACGCTGTTGAGCTATGATCTTCACTTAGCAGATGCTTATTCTCAGTGTTTCGCACTGTCTTCAAGAGAGACCTGCAATTTGTCAAGAACATATCTTGGTTGATGACTTTTATCAGATATGAAGCTTCTCAATGCATGCAGAAGTGTAATGGATTCTACTTGAAACTGAATGTCTTTTTACAGTTGAAACAATCTTTTGGATGACACTTTTGTGTATTATGTAGATGCCATGTCTCCATTCTTGATTATCTTTTCTGCTGATCCATCTTCATTAACATTTGACCATTTCCTTAAGTCTTATTTTCCCCTAATTTTCTCCTGATATGGCAGTTTTTTTTTCTTTTAACTGCAGTGGGTTTACACCGATTTTTCTTTCTTATCCATGGCACCACCATGCAAATGGATATTTTTATGCTACAGTAATCAAACTCATCAAAGCTGTTAGTATTTTTAGTCTGAGTAAACCCAATGGCGGTACTGGGCAGGGAATAAATCCTCTCACAACTAGGAATTTTGCCTAGCATGCTGGTAAGCAAGCCCACTCACATTTTTTTTTTTTTAAATTTTGCATATCCCTTACAGGACGTTGCAGTCAACAACAGCATTTTTCAACTGCTTTTGATGTACTAGGCAAGATTACACTGAGTAGTTTGCCATTATTTTCTGAGCGACTAGCTTATATACCCCATAAGTTACCAGTGCGGCGAGAACCGCTACCGATTCGTGCGCAGGTTACGTTACTCATGAGAATATACAGGATTACGGAGAAAGACGTTAATCCTAGGCCAGGGATACCGGCACTCACAACTATGCCACCTCATTTAAAGTAACTAATCAACACATTAGCAGATGCTCACAGAAAAGAAGAAATTTATATTCAACAGTATACTTTGTATTTTCCCCCTTTCATCTCTTTTTATGACTGCTATTTTTCTTCACTTCTCTACGTCTTTTACTGATTTTTATGGTATGCAGAATTTTGATAAATTAATATATCTGCTTAAAACAGGAGCAGTTACGTCACAGATTGACATTCCCATGCTTTTCTAAAAGTTGCGGTCTATAATAATAAACAGAACAGATTTATTTTTTACTTTTTAACTCATAACAATTGAAAGATCAGAATCTTATGGCTATGAAATACTATGATCATCATGCATGTATTTGGTGTCCTAAACTGTCTTCAACAGCTAAATATAATAAGTTCTAGAGCAAAATAGGATTACATTATTTTCGCAATGAATTTAATCTGTTATCTATGTGCACCTCAAATATACAATCAAAACGATGTTCCAACCAAAAAACATGATCAAACTTGGTTAATTTTGTTGTAGTTCAGAATGAATCAATTTTTATTTAGATAGTGAAGAAAATCCAACATGATTTTAATACTTTACTCAATTTATACCCATGATAAGTAACCACAACACTCATAATTTTGTAAATATTAACAGGACTGGAGTATTTTACAACTTTACATTCCAACGGAAAGGAAACAGAAGCAAACAAAATACAAGCCCCCTCTTATCTTTACCGTTGTCAACTCAAACGTTCGCCATCTTAGATGCCGCTCTTAAACTCTCGCTCTCGCGCTATCTTGCCTTATAATTTACCAACCATATTTTATATCATACATAGACAACACCATGAACATTTATAAAAATATAAAAGTATCTTTATTAAAACCAAAAAATACACTCTTGATTGGAAATACGTCATCGATTCCGAAAGTACACCCGGAATAGGAGAGTCTGGCCAATGGCAGAAACCCACGATGAATGGGCAACAAATAGTGCAGCATAGAGATGGCGATGTCCCACAACAACACAGCAGTCGGCTCTCACTGTAGCTTGTAGTCACTTTCATGGCAACGTGATCCTAGTCCAGATGGTGGAAATGAAATACAACACATCGGAGTATTGGTCGCGCCTGGTAAGGTCGTTTACGATCTTGCTAATGACGTGTGATATTTACAACTTTAACGGTAAGCAGTTTATTGAAAAGAATCGTGTGTCGATTTTCTGTTTATATATATAGATTTTTATATATGTGTTTTAGTTTTAGGGTTGAAAGTTTCGTGTGTGTAATAATGCTATTTTATTCACACGTGCTCCTGATATCTTTGATGGCGATGTCTGTTGATACCTAGCCTAGTTCTCTCGGATAAGGGCGAAAAACAGGTCACATGTGAAAGTTTCTTTTTAAGTTGGTTGCATATCCTTTACAGTGTAGCCGATTCGATCATGATTTTCAGTTTGAGTATTTACTAATGAGACCAGCACAGATAGATAGGCCTTGGAAAACCGAATCTTACGGTACCTCAATGATGCACCTATGTCAATTCTAAGCGGAGATATTCACATTTGAATGCCGTTATCTCCAGCAAAAAAAAATTGTCGTAATTTCTCTAATTTCAGAGCTCTTCAGTGTGTTTCGGTATCTCCACATGCGAGGTTGTCTCAAACGGGTCATAGACGGATATGAAAACTGACTTCAAAAATATGTTCCATCATGTTAAATGAAAAAAAAATAGTAAAAGTATACAAACAAATTATTAATAATCTTTAAACTTATATTCTCTTTAACTTTAGTAGTTCAAATTGCACGTTTTGAGCATTAAAAGTTTGACATTTGCGTCGGCCTTTATCTTGGCTTTCCATTCACAAGGTTGAAATATCTCCGCAAAAATTTTTTTTAATACCACAAATGAAAGACGATTGGCGATGAAACTCTCCAAATATATATAAAAATGGATGCAGAATTCGAAAATCCAGCTCAAAATATTGAAAGATTTACAAATACAGTTCTAGAAAATAAAATTACTCACTGTGTATCAAATTACATTTATGTAAAAGTCACGATAATTTCAACCAATCGCTATGCGTGGAATATTAGATGGACTTATTCAGCAGAAACGAAGATGGCGGTTATTGTCACATATTTGAGTGAATGAATGACGTCGGAAGCATGAATGGTCTTTATATAGCCATTTTTGGGGACACAATGGATCATTCCGGGGTGGCACAGTATATCATTTCCGGTTTCAGTTTGGGTCGCGGCACGTCTAGCATACCTACTTTACAGGATGTAGGCGTCAACCCCATAATTTTTTGGCTGTTCGTAATTCCTGGGCAAGTTCAGTAGAAATTCAGTAGTTTGCCATTGCTTTCTGAACGACCGGCACCCATACCATTTCATAAAAAACCATTACAAAGCCGTCTGCTGCCAAATCGCCCACATCTGTGTTTTGAATGCAGTATGCAAGATTACGAACTGTGTATGTAACCCCTTCGCCACGGAGCCGGTTGCAAGTAGCGCGTGTTAAAAATCCACGGCAGTTGTGAGTAGATCGTAAAACTACTGCCCTGTTAAAATTGTTAGGCACTCTCTGTCTGACTTTCCGACAGCCACTAAAATGTGTCATCCATGCACTCAAAACATTTGATGATAATCCAGTGAAAGTGAATAATGATAAAATTTATATAATCATATAAACAGCCATTAACCCTACCAGACCTGAGGCCCTAACCCTAACTGTCCCCTATACCTGGGCTCCTGAGCATTAAAGAGAAAAAAAACAACATGATGTAGAAAAATGTTAGTTACATGCAAACAAGTGGTTAGAATAAGATGTAACTTGGAGACATTTTAAAAAATAGGTCTACCTTTCATCTAGCGCCGATATTCCACCTTTGTGTGCCAATCCAGTCTGAATAAACCAAAGTATCGATCACCCGTTGGACTGTGAAAAGCCTAGACCTACTTCGCTTTCTTGTTGAAGTGCTTGGTTCATCAATCGCTCGTTTCATTGTGAATTTTCATAAATTTTTCGCGTTAATCCACACAAAGTCAATTCAAACCTATGGGGCAGACAAAAAAGCGGTAAAAGAAAAAAAGGAAAAATATAAAAAGTGGTTGAAGAGCAAACAGGAATGTGATCTCATAGAATACAGAATATCGAGAAGACATGTGAGTAGAATAGTAAAGAGGGAAAAACAGAAAGACTGGGAAGAGTATGGAGAAACCCTAAATAAAAACTACAAGGAGGCAACCAGAAACTTCTACAAAAAGATAAGTGCAATGCGAACCAGAGGAGTACCCTTTGACCCAACTGAAATAATTAACAGCGAAAATGGAGAACCAATAAGTGAACAAAAACACATCCTAATAAGATGGAAGCAGTATTTCGAACAACTTCTCAACATCCCATCAGATGTCACAGGAATTCAAGAGACCTACACAGATGTCACCGAGGAACTAGAACCAGACATACTAAAAGAAGAAATTATAGAAGCCATCAGATTAGCCCCATTGAACAAATCACCAGGACAGGATGAAATACCAAATGAACTAATTAAAGCAGCAAGGGAAGTAGGAACAGCTTGGCTACATAGACTATTCAACCATGTTTGGGTAGAACAACAGACACCACGAGACTGGGGAAACGCCATAATTATCCCAATTTGGAAAAACAAAGGCAGCAAAAGAGATTGCACACAATACAGAGGCATTTCACTGTTGAGTCATACTGGGAAAATATTTTGCAAAATTCTTGAAAAAAGATTACGAACTACTTTAGAACCCCAGCTAAGCGAAACGCAGCTTGGATTTAGGAAAAACAAAGGATGCACAGACGCCATTTTTGCTCTTAGACAACTTATAGAAAAATCAATTGAATTCAATGAAACACTCTACTTAGCCTTTGTTGACCAAGAAAAGGCATTTGATAGGGTAGATAGAAACAAGCTGTGGGAAATCCTTAAACAATATGGAGTGAGCACACATCTAACAAACCTATGTAGAAGTTTATACGACAACAGTGAATGCATAGTGAGAGCAACTGGAGGACACTCAGAACCCTTCACCATAAGATCTGGAGTACGACAAGGTTGTGTCCTGTCCCCTCTCTTGTTCATAACATATATAGACAACATATGTAAAGAAACCAGCCAAGCAGAGACAGCAAGAATACCGCATGACGAGAACACAGAAGAAGAACCATCTGCAAATCTAACCATTAGAGAACTCCTGTTTGCGGACGACCAAGCACTAATAGCAAAATCAGAAGCTGAATTACAAGACCACATGAATAGTCTAAACGAAATGTGTAGGGAACATAACATGAAAATTAGCACAAGCAAAACAGAGGTAATGACTATAACTAAAGAAGAACAAACAGCAACAATTCACCTAAACGAACATCCCTTGAAACAAGTAAAGAGCTTCAAGTACCTAGGAAGTATAATATCATCAAATGGCAGATCAGAAGACGAGATCGAAAATAGGTGCAATAAGGCAAATCAACTCATTGGACAAATGGCACCAATACTAAAGAACAAACATGTATCAATAACTACTAAGAAAGCACTTTACAACACAATCTTCCTACCAACTCTGTGCTACCAATGCCAAACCTGGACAATGACAGAAAAAGAGAAAAGAAAAATCACAACAACAGAAATGAGGTTCCTGAGAAGAATACTCAACGTATCAAGAAGAGATAAGATCAGAAATGAAGAAATCAGGACTAAAGTGGGGGTTAAAGCTGCTCTAGATTTTATTAGAAAGCAGCAAGTCAAATGGTTTGGCCATGCAAGTAGGCTACCAGTCAACAGCATGCCACAACAGGCAATGACGTACAGACCAGATGGAAACAGAGGAAGAGGCCGACCACGTAAACGCTGGACGGAGGGAATAACAGAATCCATGGGAATGTCGATATACGAAGCCCATAACCGGGCACTCTCACGAAGTTTATACTTCACCTCGACACCGCAAGGTACAAGAGGAACATGATGAGATGAGATGAGAGGGGCAGACATTTGCAATGGCTAAACATGAGTTTTGACCACGATTGGTTGGTTATTTTTAGTTTGTGACGCATATTTATCACGAAATAGGCAAAATTCCGAAAATTAGCGACAGTGGTATAGCGGCAGATTCGGAAATTTCTTAAAATCGGTACAGTGGTCTGGTAGGGTTAAAATATGTCATCCATGCACTCAAAACCAGTTGATGATAATCCAATTAAAGTGAATAATGATACAATTTATAGAATCATATTTTGAAGATTGGGGGGAAAAAACATGAAAACATTTAGCAGGTCTAAACTAATGGTCCAAATGGGAAGTTGCGTTTGGCAATATATCATCCATCATCACAATATCAACTAAAGTCTCCGACAATTTTGCAGTTGTTTTTTTTTTTCAGTTATATGACAAGAGATCTACTTGGGATATGAAGTGTGTGGCCTTCACATATTCTAGGCCACAACATATGAGTGGGTTGACCAATTCCCTTCCTTGTCACATTTCCTTCCCAGACAATTCTGAACATTGAAGTCTTATGTTTTTATATATAATTAAATGGCCTCATTATTTTGAGACACAGAAGTCACAAACAATATGTTACATGATTTATTGCCTAGCATATTTTGCTGCATCTTGTCATGTGTTTACAGCAGAGTTATATATCATATGAAGTGAATAGATGAATAATACTTTAGCTGAAACAATTAAAACACATAGTCACGTGTATTTTTCAAGTGTTGTCCCTATAGTAATTTCAAATTTAACATGAACTCTTTCTGCATAAAACTAGCTGGAACACCTAATTGCTAACGCTTAACAATATTTTCATGATTGTTTATTATTCATCGAATACAGCATACAAAATAGTTTATGTGTGTGTGTTAACGTTATGACCTCATAGTTATAATTTAAATTATCTGTATGATCAAATCAACCCATAACCCAAATGTCGGTCATAGGGGCACCATTATGGAAGCATTTTTACCCTTATAAAGCCTAAGGTAACCATCATAGTATTTTACATCTGGCTATCCCCATCTTTCTGGGCAGCTATTAAAATCTCTGAATATTATGTAGCTTGTGTCAGTTAAATGGCCAAAGATCTACTCCATGCCCATCTCTTCTCTAAGTACACTATGAATAGTCTATTCTGGGTAAAAATGGAAGTCCCGTAAAAGATACTGCTGTTTATAATGTGAAGTATTAGGCCTTCACATATTCCAGGTCACAACGAACGAACGGACTTTCTTACATTCAGTCCTTCCAATCACTCAACTTTCGTTCATCAATAGTGCATAATACATTCACATAGGAAAAAAAACATTGTCAAATGAATGTTGTAAACATAAACAATGCATATTCCATGTTATGAGACACAACCCCCACTCACCCACACATCCCCCATCCACCCACACATCCCCGACACAACCACATGCACACATACATGCCTCCACACATCCCCCACCTACACGCATCCCTCCACCTACACACATCCCTCCACCTACACACATCTCCCCACCCACCACAAATCCACACACCCAGGCACACATACATGCACCCAGCCACACATCCCCCCACACACACACCCATCCAATAACCCACCAACACTCACCCATCCACATGTCCTCCACCATCCACCCACACACCCCCAACCACTCAGCCAAACACATCCCCCCACCACACATCTCCCCGCCAACCCACACATCACACACACACACATCCTCCTTACACACAATCTCCCCCCACCCTCACATCCTGCCCCCACACACACAACTCCCAACCCATACACATATCCCCCACCCACCAACACAACTTATGAGTGAGATGGCCAGTTCCCTTCCTTGTTGCCAGTCCTTCCCTGGTAGCTCTGAAAATTGTCTGGTACCCATTTTTTTTTTTAATAAGGCTGCGTTGACTCCAGAGCCACACTGGTCAGTAAAATAATCCTGCTTCTACTGAGAATTGAACCCGGACCACTGTCATGGTAGGCAAGTGCACTATGCCACTATGGTAGTGGATAGTATTTGTTTTTTAGAAATGTAACCAGTAAGGCCCACTATTATGTATTTTCAACTGCGGCAAGATTCTTAAAGTGCACATAGGTTATATTTCTTTCACTCTTGTCCAAGAAAACTTCAGCTGATCTGTTGCTTCAGAATTACTGAGGAGTATAACATGCATGAGTTTCTTATTTATGTTATGCCAGGCTGATGTTGCCTATATTATTATGTATAGGGAGACTTTATTTACAGTAGAATTGCGAATATAAGCTTAATTTTATTCGCAGTAGAATGGTAGGATTTAACCCTTTACAGGGCAGACACTTGTCCGTTTTGTAGCCCTGAACGGGCAAGATTTGTTCAGGTTCTGTAAAATTTTGGGTTGCGTTAGTAAAAACATCACAAATAAGGTGTTAGTCAACCGATTTTAGTTAAATAAACAACACAACGAAGGGAAAAGCATGCAGAATATGTTACTCACGTGATTGTTGCCGGTAATCCATATATGAACACAAATATTTACGAAATACGGCATGTTGTTTGTGATTTTCCGTCATCTATACGGTAATTTACAAACATTTTCAGAATCATAATCACTTTCTTTAAAGTCCGACTCACGACTGCTAATGCAAAGTAACGCTTTGCACTGATATCTAGCTCCGATTAATAATCAACTTCGTGCCCTTTAATGTCATTTAAATTGAACAGAGCGAAATCTCGGCTATCACTTGAAGAATCGCCGAAATCCATTTTGAAAAACAGCGTAAAAATCCCGAAAACTATCAAAAAAAGTCCGTTAAAGTCTGTTCAAAGTCATTGTAGCGCGTTTACAAATGGCGGCCACGTTGTCAAGCTATCGGCGAAAGTGAAAGTAGCGATCGGAAGTGTCGGAAAACCGAGAGATCGCATTTTTAAAACGACTAGTCGTCAAAGACGCGATTGGGCGCTACGCCTGTTTAACGCATCGAACGCTATCAGGCGCTATGCCCGTTAAAGGGTTAACAAGCATGTCACAGCGTCCGCTCACTAGTCAATTTTAGTTTGAGCCAGTCAGAAGGTGGTTAATTTGGGGCGATATTTCATTTGGCAAATAAAATTCACGTTAAACAAAGACATCTATTGGATCCATCGATTCCAACACTCGATCACTCCATTGCTGCCTGGGGGACCTACAGGGGTCCTTTATTTTTACTATATACTTTCCATACCCCTATATGCCTTCACATTGAATAAATAGGTATAAAGCAGTGTTTCCCAACGTGGGGCCCACGCCCCACAGGGGGGCAATTTGATTCTTAAGGGGGGCAATTCGAAAATGGACTCGTCTAGAGTTTAAGATAACCGTATGGCGACTCTCAGTACTAAATTGGCAACTCTGGCGTACTAAATTTAGTTATAAAGTGTATCAATGCTATTAAAGCTAGTGTCAAATGTGAACGTCTCTTCAAGTTATTTTGTCAAGAACAAAATGAAGACCATGTGAGACATATACTTCACATTGAAGTAAGATGGCTCTCGAAAGAGAACTGCTTGAAAAGTTTTATGGAACTATTTGATACTCTTAGTGATTTTTTAAGCGACAAGACTGAAATGAAAAATCTGTTAACGGTCGATGGTAAGGCATTTGTGAGTTATTTAGCCGATATCTTTGAAAAGCTAAATATATTAATTAAACAACTTCAAGGAACAAATAAAACTCTTGTCGATGCAAAAGCGAAGATACTTGGTTTCATTACCTTTAATGAATTTCATTAACATTATTTTGTATTTGAATTTCAGTTCTCCATTATATGTATTGAAAATTTACTTAACTGATTGAGTGCCAAACAAAACATGGGTTTTGCCCAAGCAGAAATTGATGGCAGAAAATGGGAAGTAGGGGTATGCCACAATATTGGTCTAAACATTGTTAAAATGGTAGTAAATATATTGTATTATATATCAAATTAAAGGACATTGCACAAGGAACACATTGGTATTGCTACTGTTGCTAAAAGTTAGAAATATAATAATAATATTAGCAGATGTTGTAAAAAATAAATTGATGACAGAGGTGACAAGTACGTAAAATTTCCACTTACCAAGGCGCTACTGATCCGATGGTGTTTAAAATCCAATGAAACTTACTGAATTATGATAACTACACCACTTTGCTACACAAAAATCACTAGAACGGCTCCATAACACCAATAAATTACAATAAAAACATCCTATTTTAAAGCTCATCATTGTGATGGAAAATGTCGGAAAATCACGAGACATGTTTTGGCCGTTTTCTGCCGATAAACACAAAATGTACGCTATTTTTTAGTTAGTTATAATTATTATTCTTTTAATTTAATTATTTAAATACTTCTTAAATACTTTGTGATAGGCACAGCAAACTTTAGGGGCACAAGTGTGGCCCATCAGCTAATTCAACATGATGACAAACCTTCACGGTTAGCGGCTAAGAGTTAGTTTGTTTACATTCATAAATAATACATTTTAACCGGGAAAAAAACACATTTAACGTGTGCTATCAGTTTAGAATCGTTCTCCAAATTTCCTTTAAATAAGAATAACTACAATCTAACATTGTTTAAAACTTTTATCTGATGTAAATGAGGCCGAAAATCAAGGACCCATGCAATTCCTAAAACCGCGAGTAACTACAGCTTTTTTAACACAACTTGGAAACAAATCCACACGATATTTAGTCACCAAATGTCGATTACTCGTGGCCTATGTAAATGAAAAACCTTCTTTCGGCGTAAAAATTCGTTTCAGAGTATTAAAATTGAGCAAGGGATCGCAAACGAAAGAAACAAACGGACCGCACAAATCTTGGCAATATATTAACGAAGGGACAAAACAGTTGAGACTGTTCGGCAATCGGTTGGCGGTCGGCAGCGAATCAGTTAATGTGTTTGCTCAATAATTTCCTAGTAATTTCTTCCTAAAACCTATCATTCAAGTTTCTTAGGTGAACATTTCAATTTTTGAATATTCACAATTATGTAAATGTTAGAGGGGGGAGGGGGGCATAAGAATTTTAGTACGGCTTAGTGGGGCATAGCACAAAAAAGGTTGGGAAACACTGGTATAAAGGAAACTGAAAGCCTCAGAGATGTGGTTTCTATGTCGAATGCTATGAATTCCATGGACAGCTGAGATGACCAAACATCCAAGTACTGCAAGAAACTAATTCCCAAAGACATTTGATCACTCGCATCAGGTCAAGATAGACGTCATTTTTATGGCATGTTATAGGATGGGCCACACTTTATGATGGGCCACAATGATGGGCCACACTTTATGGCACAGGATAGATCCTTGGAAAAGTTGGTGACAACTGGGAAGATCAAAGGTGAATAGAAGGAGAAAATGCAAGATGGTTTGGTAGAGTGGCAGAGATATCTATCAGAGGTCAAACATATCAACAAAACAGAGTGTAGATGTTTGTAGAGGAATATTATTGCCTACATTGCTCTGGTCGGTACAGGATGATGATATGAAATCTATAATACAGCTGTTTGCGTGGGTAGGTCATATAGCAGTTATTATTATGCCATTGTACTAGACAACATTCATCTAAAATTTGACTGGGAAATTCGACACACACATGCTTGTCCCCAAAGCCTCTTCACTTATACACCGGAAAGAATTTTTAAACTAAATAAATAAAATATAAAAAATAAAATTCAGTCAGTCTTTTTCATGAACAGATAGTGGAAACAAAACCACGATAGCATAAAAACTTATCTGAACGCCACCAAAATATCACATCCATACACACAAGACAGTTGATCCTATCTATAGGATGCTCTATATGATGGCATGATTACAAAAATGAAGTACTGAAGTGAAAGTGAGCGTGGAAGAGTATGTATACTGAAGGGTCAATCAGCAGTTGGTAGAGGTGATTCAAAATGCCTTAGAATCCCAACAAATGGGGGATAAACATATATTCACATATTCAAATGTAAATAGCATATGAATTGTTCTCTAGAATGAAAATGGAGGACCCTGTAGAGGTTATCGAACTGTGACAGGTAAGGTAATCCTAAGGTGGATATTGCCTTTGGGGTGTGAAATGTTAAACCTTCGTATTGACAAGTGTGATCATTACTACTCATGAGGTAGGGCGGAGGTTAGAGAAAGAGGTATTGCATACAGAGATAAACAGAAAGGGGGTAAGTAATGAAAAAAATAATTGAGTCATTAAGTTAACCTCCATGTCGCGCTATTACGATTAAAAAGGGTAAAATAAATCAAACACAGTCTTTGGATAAGGATGGGGAAAATTGTATTTGAGCTGTGAACTCTGATGATAACATGTAACACAAATAAATGTGCAGGAAAGACTTGATTCTACACAACTATGTTAAGACTACGCAGGCAGTCCTCAGTTTGCGTTGCTTCATGCAAGGGGCAATCATTATTGACAGTATCATGTCTCCATTGCTCATTCTCAGTGTTTAGACATCAAAGTCCTGCTTTATTTATGTATTCTTCTCGTGATCATATCTTTGATAATTACACTGTCCGGTGAAGTTTTATAATGAGCACAACCAGTTTTAGAGTTCCTCTTTAGTACCATTTAGCTTGGAATTTGGTGTTGATTTAATACATCTTTCTGAGTTCACGGTACAGAGGACAATCCTGCATAGCATGTTCAGCAGCTTGTTTGCTTAGTCCACACCAGGGATAGACAAATCCTGGGTGCCTGATGCTCATGATGTCTGAAAATGCTTTCCCAAAGCCTGAATTTTGAATCGTTTTCATAGCTTTTATATGCCAAAGAAAAATACTGGCTGCTGAATTATGTTTAGTTTTTTTTTTCTTCTCCATGCTATTTGCTTCTATTGTGCTTTCATATGTTGGTGATTCATTTAACGACTTGTAATTTCAGTCGCGGAAGGAGTCAATCCAGAGGTGGAACAGCACTTGGAAATGGGCAAGAAACTGTTGGCAGCTGGACAGCTAGCAGATGCACTTTCTCACTATCATGCCGCTGTTGGTAAGTGTTGTAATATCTTCACATTTTACAATTGTTTGTGTGACTCGTGTTTACTGTGCTTCCTTCTGTGCTTTAGTTATATTCAACCCATTAAAATATGATCTATTCCTATCTTATTTTCATAACTTAGTCAACAACAGAGAGCCATTTCTGACTCTTACCTGCCTGACAAGTAATGACGTTACATATATTGATGGGCACAGTGAAGAGAAAACCTCACACTGCTGTGGGCACCGAGGAAAGAATTATCTTAAGTCCCACCAGTACAGCAGTAATGGCCTAGGGAAAGAGTTGTCAGAAGTTTGGCTCCTTTAGCTATCAACGGGGTACAAAGAAGGTAAAATAGAGTCGGTGGCATCCATGCTTGTATGGTGGGCCAAGGCTGGAGGGGCTGCAACAAGAAAGGATCAAGGGGTTAGAGCTGACTTTCTCCCTGCCAAGTTTAAAGGCACTATGAAAACATACTGGATCACAATGCACTAGCAGTATGACTTTCACCTTCCCAAAGGCAGGGTTGCAGTTGGGTTAGCCAAATAGTGGGGCCAGAAATCAAAGATAAATGTATAATTTTGTCAACATTCAACAACTGTGCACTGTAGTAGTACTCCTCATATTGTTTCCCACCTAAAGTGACAGTGTACATGTAATTATTGGAAAGTAAAATATGACCAAGGGATTTACTTCATTCACCTAGGCTCTCAGGTCAGTTAGTCCTAAAATGGATACCAGAAAATTCACCAGCGAGTTAAGGCAGCCAGCGCCATATTGACCACATCACCCATCAGTTACCAATTTGCCTAACAGTATTGGTCTAGCACTGTATACCCAATAAACCTTGTGAGAAAAGAGGTCCATTACTAAAAGAAGACTACAAGGTACATCTGCATCCCAAGCTAGGCTGGGAAGCAGAGCACACAAAAAAAGATGTGAGAAAGAAATATACAGGGTGTTTGTAAAGTTTCACTACACTTCGTATGCAGAACAAATTTGAAAAATGTTTTCTTTCATTGATAACACCATACTGTTTGGAGTGAAAAGAATTACTCCAGCAGACGGCAGCTATTCGCTGCATATTGCATCACGGTGGACTGTGGAGCACATTTTTTATGACATGTACTTAATTTTTTAAAATTTGTTCTACATACAAAGTGTTGTGAGAATTTACAAACACCCTGTTGAATTGTACAAGAGTTATAATGGTATGATACCAGAAATAAAAATGTAAACTCAGGATTACAGTTTTGGCAAATATGATGTAATATGTAATTTTATAAAAACCAATGCAATTCGGATTGTATAATATATCAGGAGTCTCCGTGGCGAAGTGGTCAAGCCGTCTGCCTCGGGCGCCAAAGGTTGTGGGTTCGAATCCGGGCCGTGTCCTTCGGTTCACGAGTGCATTTATTTTGGAGATTCCTGTGGGTTGTCACTGGAGCTACAGAGTTAGTGCTTTGTGCTATGCTTTCCGCGCTGCAGAAAGAGACTGGGCCATTTGGGATAACAACCCGGTGCAGTGAAGTCGACCCTGTGGACTTTGAAGAGACTTTAGGATTGTATAATATTTAAGTCTAAAATGCACCTTTTTTTTTTTTTTACCCTACAGAGGGAGATCCAGACAACTACCTGACATATTTCAAAAGAGCTACTGTTTTTCTTGCTCTTGGCAAGTCTCGATCGGCATTACCAGACCTCAACAAAGTTGTTGAGCTAAAGCCCGATTTTATTGCAGTGAGTAAATATTTGACAAGAAATTCTCCTCCCCACACACCTTTCCTCATCTCTCTCTCTCTCTCTCTCTCTCTCTCTCTCTCTCTCTCTCTCTCTCTCTCTCTCTCTCTCTCTCTCTCTCTCTCTCTCTCTCTCTCTCTCTGTGTGTATGTGTGTGTGGTTGCGTCATGCCCTTTCTGCTTCATTCAGTTAAGTGTGCAGTAAGATTATGCATTCTGCCACACACAGCTGCTGCCGTTATTTATTGATCTGTGAACCAGGGTGTTGTTATCACATACAGTTAAAATTATTGGATTTTATTGAAGCATCTATCAGTTCAAGTAACAAAACAGTTAGAAAATAACTAACGCATAGATAGAGCTAAAGGTAATTAAATCTGTGAAAGCACACAAAATTATACTGAAAAATAGGACTGACTAAAATAGTGTTATATACTTATATTAGTTTGTCTGACACATATTATCTTTGTTTTCACACATATATATATCTGTTACAATCAATAATATTGCCATGCCTTTACCACGCATGGCTTTTTTTTTTTTTTTTTTTTTTTTTGCCTTCGCTCGCTTTGAACTAAAGCGTAGTCCATATCATATGTTGTTACTTCTAGCTCACTGGACTTATTTTGAGGTGCTTGTAATTTACGTCCCCAAATGAAGAGCAAGAAGTCAACATTTTAGTCCAACTTACTGTTGTAGGGGTTGAACCCGCTGCCTTGGTATCAGCACACGGAAAAGTTTAAGATCTAGTGCGCTTATCCTTTCGGCTTTGCTAACCTCCATTCATGGCTTATGATTTATGTTGTACTGTTCCGGTGATGTTGTATTACAGTGCTGTAAATATTGTCTATCAACCCTGGCTTTTTATTCTGACAGGCCCGGATGCAAAGAGGAAATGTTCTGATGAAACAAGGTAACCTTCTAGAGGCTCTTGAGGATTTTAGAGATGTGGTAAGCACATTTGCCTTGTATTTTGATATGCTAAGTATACCCATAAGATTTATGAAGAATACATGATGATTTTAGGTTGGGTAAGCAAGGAAACCCTATTCGGGCCATGACGCGTAATGGGGGTATATAGTGCTTAAACGAACGGACTGACTTTATTTTCTAAGGGTAACAAATTTGGCACGCAGGCCCGTCTTACATTCGGCCCTTCCAATCACTCATCTATCGTTCATCAGTAGTGCATAATACATTCACATAGGAAAAAAACATTGTCAAAAGAATGTTGTAAACATAAACAATGCATATTACCATGTTATGAGACACATCTCCCACCCAGCCACACACACACCCCCAGGCACACATACATTCCCCCGCCCACACCTACACACATCTCCCCACACACATCTCCCACTCACCATACATCCCTACACGCACATCCCGCACCCACCCACATTTCCCCCACTTACACACATCCCCACCCACACAATCTCCCCCAACCCACCCACACATACTCCACCCACCCGCCAGTCACTCATCCCATAACCACACATCCCCCCACCCCACACACATCCCCCATCCACAAACACACCTCCCACCCACACACACCCCACCACCCACATATACCCCCCACACACATCCCCAACCCATACACTCACATACTAATCCCTCAACCACTCACACCCACACATCCCCCACCCACCCATCAACACATACATCTCCCATCTACCCACCCATACTCAATCACCATAATCCATAATTTTAGACCCGTCAGCACTCAATAGGTGGTGTGGTTTAATATCCTGCTGTCTGGCTTCACTTTCTGGGAAATCTCCTGGGACCAAATTTAGGCTGTGTCAACCTGGGAGCCCAGTCACTGAAAAAATCCCCACCCCAATGAGGATTTATTCTTCTTCTGTGTTAGTCCGGAGAGTTTTTTTTCTTTTTCGGACGTGATTGTGTTGTGCCTGTTTACTGCAGAGCTGCGTTCTTGCACTGTTAGACCGACACATCCGACTTCTGCGGGCATTTGTTGACCGGGTTAACCTTCCCGGGGCAATGAGAATTTGAACACATTACCACTGCGCTGGCAGATAAGTGTTCTAGACACTGAGCTACTGTGGCTCCCATGAAGGTTTTACTTGTCATTAACCCTTAACAGGGCACGTGTTTTTTCTGTTTTGTAACTGAGGTTTTTTTTTTGAGGTTTCCCGTAAGATTTAGGGTTACATTAGTAAAAACATCAAATCTAAGGTGCTAGTGAAAAGATTTTTCTTAAATAAAAGACAGAATGAAGGAAAATGAATGCAGATTTATTATTTTACTCACATGTGAAATAAATAATCCAATATTGCCTGCATTTCGGTTGCATTTGTTGGAACCCATAATTTATCTGTTCGATCTTTTTGTCTAGCATACTCATTTGTTTGATCGGTAATCGTTTTAAAAGTCTCTGAGAGATCCGAAGTGTGTACACTGCATGTTGATATAACTGATATCTAGCTTCTATTAGTCACCTTCGTTAACTTCAATGTCACTTAAATTGAACCCAGCAAAATGTCTGCTATCGCTTGAAGAATCGTAGAAATCCGTTTTGAAAAACAAAGCATAAAAACCCTGAAAACTGTTTTAAAAATTTGATCAAATTTAAAGAAAATACTTGCAAATGGCGCCCATTTTATCAAGCTATCGGCAAAACTGAAAGTAAACAAAGGGAAGTCTCGCAAAATCTTTCGCCCATTTGGCTCGTTCTTTAGTAAAGACGCTTTCGGCCGCTGTGCTCTGTAAAGGGTTAAGTCGGAGATCAGATACAGTGTCCCGCAGTTCTACCAGCTGACACAGATGAGCTTATTTCCAGTCTAAATGTCTTGAGAATAAAGGTGACTGGTGAGAATTGACTACATCATAACTCAAGTGCCAATTATCAATTAAATATATGGGGCTAGGATCTTATCGAAGTGTCAAATTTAGTTTTTAAGAACTAAATTGAACCGATCCTGATGTATGGAAGCGAATCATGGAAAATTATCAAAGTGAGGAATTATGTGGATGCTGCAGAGATGTGGTTTTATAGAAGAATAAAGAGAACACCATATACAGATAGAACTTTGAAGATACCTTGAAAGAAGTCCACAAAGAGTACTAGTTACTTGCATGAGAAGAATACAGTCTGTGTTCTTTGGACATGTCATGAGAAGGAAAAAGAAGGAATATGTCGTCACAACAGGAAAGTTGGAGGAGAAGAGAGGCATGGGGAGAATATGAGAGATGATGCAGGACAGCTTGACATCAGGGCATGGAGGAACATCAGTATCAGAAATTATTATGGTATGTAAGACAGAGAGTTGTGAACAGATATGATCACCAACACCACAAGGCATGGTCTATAGGAAGGAGGAGGACCATATTGCCAGTATGTCTCAAGACATATAAAAGGGTCATTTTTATTTCTGCCTGTGATACGCTACGCTTGTATTTACTTTCTTTCTTTTAAAATAACTTTTTGTGAAAACTTTTAATGGGGAGGTGGCGAAGGGGTTACGGGCGCAGTTCGTGATCCCACATACCCGCGTTCGAAACACAGCTGCGCTCGATTTGGCGGCTGACCACTGTCGGTCGTTCAGAAAGCAATGGCAAACTACTGAACGTAAACTTGCCAATAGATCACAACAGCAAAAAATGTTAGTGTTGACTGCAATGTCCTGTAATGGATATGCAACTAACTTTTTTTAAAATGGGAAACATATTATATGTATACAATTCTTCTATTTCCTCAGCTTCTGCTTCTCCTATTTCTTCTTCATCTTCTTCTTCTACTGCTGCTGTTGCTGCATTTTTAGAAGTGTCATGGTTATGTTATTAGTCATAGTTCTCCATTCATTTCTTCTTACCATCACCAGTTAGTATAAATGTAGCAATGTCACACCGTCCATCCTATGCTATCCGTTCAGGATTTATTTCTTATATATGTGTAGTGTCTAGCATTAAGTGTTTGACAGACTACAGTATCTTTATTTCATCTGTCTTGGCAAACAGGTGTCCAGGGATCCTAACAATGTGGAAGCTCAAGATAAAAGTCACCTGGTCAGGCAGTTGGAAGAGAGGATACAGTTGGCAAAACAATACTTTGAACATCAAGAGTACCAGGAGGTTATCAATGTTCTTGAAATTGCTATAGAGGTGAGATGATAATAGTATCTCTGAAAGCTGAAATTTTTGCAAAATATACTTTTGATGCTTAAGTCATTGGATAATATAGTTTTGATGTTTTAATTATTGGAAAATATACTTTTGATGCGTAAGTCTTTGGAAAATATACTTTTGGTGCCTAAATCATTTAAATCTTTGGTAAACGTACGTTTGATACTTAAATCGTTGGAAAATATACTTTTGATGCTTAAATCATAAGGCATAAGAAAGGGTCCTTTACTTTCCCTTATGTCTGTGATTAATCTAACGCTTTTTCATGCACTTTATTTCCTTTGCTGCTCTTTGCAGAATTGTCCCTGGGACCCAGAGCTTAGAGAGCTGAGAGCGGACGCCTATATTGCTCAAGGAGAGCTGTTTAAAGCTATCAATGACATTCGGCCTGCTGCAAAACTTGTGCCAGACAACACAAATGCTTACTACAGATTGAGCAAGTTATATTATCAGATGGGAGAAGAGGGTGAAAGTCTTATGTAAGTATTGAAAGCAAGAGATGACAGTTGTAAATAATCAGTCACAAACACATTATTGAAGCAATAGTAGGGAAAGTGTATTTAACATTAACTATATTCAAAAATGTTATTCTGTAATTCGTAACGTTTTCATTTATGAATTTAAACATAGAAGCCACAAACAATAAGTTGCAGAATTTGTTGTCTGGCATTTTTCATTGCATCTTGTTTGGTGCATACTGCAGAGTTATATACTATATGAAGTGGACAGACATGTTTGCTTACTTATAGTCCATGAAGTGTGGAGATACCCACAGCTTCCTGTCTCATGTGCTGCTAGTCATTTCCTGTCCTGATGTTCTCCCACAGTATCTAGCCATATTGCATCTTCTCTCTCTGGGTCTTTTCTTGTTTCTTTTCTCCTCCTTTCTTTTTACCCCCACCCCATGACTAATTCCAATTGTCCCCTTTTCATGACATGTCCAAAGAATGTAGAAAGTAACCAGTTCTCAACAGTTTTCCATAGAACTACATCTCTGCACCCTCCTTGTATGAGGATAAGTTAATAAGTAAGTCACAAATGGCTGTAGAAAAATAACTAAATATGATAACAATTTCTTTCTTTCTCTCTCTCTCTCTCTCTCTCTCTCTCTCTCTCTCTCTCTCTCTCTCTCTCTCTCTCTCTCCCCCCCCCCCCCCCCATAACTAATGAATACTGTATATCATTTATAATTCAGAAAAGTTTATCACGGTATTACCTTAAAAACAATAAAGATTGTACTTCAATAGAAGCCGAATTGACAGTATTTTAGCTGTTCCTTTTAGGTTGTTTATACCTTTTTGTGTGTGTGCTAAATATGACAATGTTGGCACAGATGATCAAACATTCCAAGATTAATCTCAAATTCTAGTGTGCACCTCTTGAACCATGATGTTTATTGCCTGGGTTGTCGCTTATCCATCTTTTGCCTTTTGCTTTCTCTTTTCCTTTATCTCCTATTTACCTTCAAGCAACACACCCAAGCCAATCTATCTTTTTCTATCTCCTGCAGCTCGCTTTTTATCCTCCCTGTATTATTAAGTTAGTGGTGCGGACTCCTTGTAGCAAAGGTAGGTGGACAATGTTTGATGCAGGTGAGCCTGGCATATGATACCACAGCATCTGGTCTGAAAATGGAGGTGGAGGAAGTCAAATTAGTGTTCCACATGCTTGGGGACAAACAACAGATGCATGTCGTAATTATAACAAACTCACAGAGTATGATGGGAAAGTGAAGATAGGCATGCTTTGGGCAGAGAGGCAGGCTTCAATTTAAAATAAAAATAGATCATCTATTAGATATTTTTCCCAGGGCATGCTGGTGTGGTGGGAAACGAGCAGGCGGACAGATTGGTTGGTTCTGCACCACTTGGTGGAGTATTGGTGCATGATAAGGCGTACATAGTCAGAGCTCTATGGGAGATTGTGTGTATAGAGTGGAAGAACAGATAGATCATCACTGCCTGAAGAGAATGGTGCTGCAGGGAGAGACCAGGGGATCTGGCTGACACTCAGGATTCTGAAGAAAGGCCTGATGGACACATAATCGGACAACTACTGGTACCATTAGTATTGGGACTGTTCACTGGTTGTTGAAGATGAGGACAGAGCACGTATGGGAATGTCCCAAGTGCTGTAATGCAGGTTTTTGACTCAGCTCAACTCCTTGTGGTGTTCTCTGCATCACATCATAGCTATCTAGAAGAGCCTCTTTCCGCTTGGTTTGTTGAGTTATTCATTTATTTTCCTTTAGTTTTGTTCTTGGTTGGTTGGATTATTTTCCTGCAAAAGTTGTCCATGCGATGGGATAGTTAGCCCTATATCAACCCTCCTTAGTCATCTCTAAAGACATGCATAGTAGATTACAGTTATTTGCACCATAAGGGCCCTGGTAACACATCGACGATTTAATCTTTTAGTTCTCGCAAACAAAAGTGGCACAGGCTTTGAAGAAAATACTCACTGTTGTTTAGCGGCTTTTAAAGTTAAGCTCTGCCTTTCAGACCCCGGAAACATTGTGGCTAATGCACGTATGTGGTGATTCCCAAGTTCAAATTTCCCCTCCCCCGAGGCTTGAATTGGTTCACTAGGCTACAGGACTGACCCAGCATTGTCAAATGGATGCTAGAACAATATTTGTTGGGTAAAGTGGCCCAAGTGATGCTGATCAAGTACCAGAAGATGTGGGCCTTAACAATATTTTCAATATACCAGGATGGCCTGGAAACATTGCCGTTTACCATTTAAAAAATATAGAAGTTGATATTGGTAACTGGTACTGTTAGTATTAGGACTCATCGCTGGTTGTTGGCGGTGGAGCGCGTGTAGGAATGTTCCCAGTGCTGTAAGTCAGGTCTTAACTCAGAGAGAAACAAAAGAGAAAAAAAATTAATCTTGAGTTATTTTTCTTTTCAGGCAAATCCGAGAGTGCCTTAAACTGGACCCTGATCACAAATCGTGTTTTGATCACTACAAAAAGCTGAAGCTGTTGGTCAAACAACTGCAGTCTGTTCTAGATGCTCGCAATAACAAACAGTATGAAGAATGTATCAACAAAGCAAATCAGATTATGAAAACTGAGCCTGATATTATGCCTTTTACACTAAGAGCCAAGTCATTTTTATGTCACTGTAATGCACAGGTGAGTACCCGGAGAGAACAAACAAAGAAACTTGACTTTCATAGGGTCACAAATCGGGCACGCTGTCTTAAATTTGGGGGAGCTGTGGTTAGAGAGGTTACAATATCATCCTTGGCGTCTGAAGGTACTGGGTTCAGTTCCTGCATAGGACAGGGAATGTTTTTTAAGGACCATTAGTATCTAATGATATCACATGTTGCCCTGATCTTTTCGGTAGTGAGATTAAATACCTAGCCTTAATGGATAAGAGTGAAAGATGTGCATGTTGTGCACATTAAAAATCCTACTATCATTGGAAACCACACAGAGTAAGTGATGATGCAGCTGCAAAACTTGGATGGAATCTGTCTAAAGGAAGCAAACCTTGCACAAATGCAATCCAAAGTCAGACAAGCTGACATAAGACAATTCTAATGAGTAGGGAAGCAGAAAAAGAAGTCTTCTTTCGCACATCAATTATATGTATTATGCATGTTAACTAGCCGGCACTGTGGTGAAAGTGCAAACACAGTTCACAATCACACATACTGTGTTTGAAACACAGCTGCATACTGCCTTGCGCAGTTTTCATACAATGGTGTGAGCATCGGTCATTCAGAAATTACTGAAAGTAAACATGCTTAGTCAATCACAAACACCCAGAAATGCTGGGGTTGACTGTGGCGTCCAGTAAAGGATATGCAACTAACTTTTAAATGTTAACTACTGAACTAACATTGCCTAGTACATCACAGACAGCCAGTAAATACTGGGGTTGATTGTAACATCCTGTGAAAGACATGGAACTAACTTTTTTATGCATGTTACATTCATAGAAAACATCAAATGATAATATGAATGCTGTGCATATAAACAATACATACTAAACATGTTACGGGAGATAACATACATGCAGACATGCACATTCATGAGAAAATGTAAATAGACATATTCATATTTTGTAATAGTAATGATGATGTCAGGTCTTAGTCAAATATGACTGAGCTGTCATATGACAGTAGACGGTACTACCTGCTTTCTGTAGCGTCGAATGTTGGGCGTCGCTCACCAAATCCAACACCCCACATTAGGCCAACAGATTCAGGCTAAAGAGTGCAGTTGGGAGGATACAAGCCTTACCCTAGTGCAAGGAAATGCAACCTAAAGACTTAATGTCATCATAGGGCAGATCAGGCCCTAAGCCTTGATCGGCAACTAGTCTAGGATGGAAGCTCCGGTGGGTGAAGAGTTAAAGCATTGCTTTGCTGATCCGGCAGCTTCTGCAGCTGGTCTTGTTTCAGATGTATTGATGTTACCTTTCCTCTGGCGTAAACTAGGCAGGCCGAGAGAGGGATCATGCTGCTTGGGCAACACATGGTATCTAATTTCAGCCCAGGCTTTGTGTTATGGAGAGATAACCCCATTTTACAAGACGGCCAGGTGCCAGTCAATAGTAAAGGTAATCCCATATCAGATACTGCCGTTGGGGTTTGATGTTCACATATTCTAGGCCATGACATATAAGATGGAGTGACCAGTTCCCTGCCTCATCGTCTCTCCTTCCCAGAAAAATTGTCTTGTACCCATTTTGATAAGCCTGGGGTGCCTTCCTGAGCTGTGCTGGTTGAGAAACATAACCCTGCTTCTGCTGGGGTTTGAACCTGGACCAGTGTCTTGTGGGGCACTTTGCTTCTTGCATGTTTACAACATTTTGTATATTAATATCAGTGGTTTATCTGCATTGGCATAGTGGTTAGTGTACTTGCATGCCAAGACATTGGCTTAGGTTCAGTGCTCAGCAGTGGCAGGTTTATGTTTTTCTAACCAATAGAGTTCTGCACAGTGTGTTACTGGGACTTTTTAAAGAAGCCAGGAAGACAGTAACCTAACAATGACTGGGAAGGAAAGGAGGCAATGATTGTTTCAGCTAATTAGATTCATATTGTTGAAAACAAATATATTTTCCTATTTGGATATATGCATAGAAGCTCGCAATACCCCACAATATGAAGAATGTATCAACAAAGCAACTCAGATTATGAAAACTAAGCCTGATATTATGCCTTTTATACTAAGAGCCATAACCAAATAGATAGATAAACTGAGAATAAGAGGAATATTGTTGAAAATAGTCTCATTAATTTCTGTTTTGTACGGTGTGTGGTTAGTTGAAACCTGCCAGTGCTGTGTCAACCAATGCAGGCATCGTGACAATGGTGACCAAATTGTTCGATGAGCAAGCACAGTCCTTTTGTGCAGACGGTATTCACTGTCTCACTAAGCAGTGGGATGCGTGTCTTCATACCAACCCTACAAAGACTTCTGATGAGTCATAGTAGTGCACGCTTACTTCCTAGTAGTTGCTTTGTTTAATTCTGCCACAACTGTTACCTTTTATAGGATTGTAATAAAGCCACTTGGGCGGGTTTCATTTGATCACGCCTCATATATCTGTGAATTTGATTTTTTTTTTCCCATTGAACATTTTAGTCATGTTGAATACTTCTTAAAAAGAAAATCTAACCTGCACAGTTCACAGCGTCTGCACTAGCCATGCAGCCTTAATTCCTCCGGCTTTAGAAGACACATCCACCCCACCTCCGTCACGCGCAAGGTACTATAGGCAGCAGATGATAGTATACTTGTTATGTAATGTACCGATAATTGTTACACCTCCTGTTATTTTGTCATCTTGACAATTTCAAGTCAGGCAATGTGAACGATGCATTAAAGTCATGCAGTGAGGTGCTGCAGTTGGACCCGGACAATGTGGATGCAATGTTGGACAAAGCTGAGGCTCATCTAGCTAATGAAGACTATGATGCAGGTATTATTATTTTTTTGATCTTTAATCAGTGAGATAGGAATGATGAGTGTGCACACCAGACTTCAATGTGCTGTCAAGAATTTTTTAAAACATAATGAGATTTAATATATTATACAGGGAGCCACCAGCACAAGGCTATTATTGTATTATAAGCAGACCAGAAACTAGAACAAATCATTATTCTGCACTTCAGAACAGGACTCAATCAACTACACAACCGCATTTATAAAAAAAAAATTAAGATTGGCAAATCAGCCATGCGCATGTGTGGAATGGCTTTGCGGGCAGCAGATCACGTACTTCATGCCTGTCCTAAATACAACATATCCAGGCAAACCTGGCCTAAAGAAACAGCCGTTGAAGGTACATTTTATGGACCACTGAGTGAACTAAAAAGTTAGTGAAGATTGTACAGAAAGCAACATTATAAATATAGACAATCAATTTCAACACATAAATAGTGTGGCTGTGCATGTTTTTTTTTTAAGTATATGTACAGTGCCGGCTGTGTGGTGAAGAGGTTACGAATGCATTCAGAACACAGCTACTGATAATTTGGAAGGAGACAGCCTTGAATTGGTTTTTTATACAATGGTATTAGTACCTTTCATTCAGAAAGCAATGGCAAACTACTGAATGTAAACTTGCCAAGAAATCACAAACAGTAAAACCAAATGTTGGGGTTGGCTGCGACATCCTGTAAGCTTTTCTTGTTTATAATTCTGAGCAAACATGGCAGTAACTTTCCTTTGTTCATTAGCATTTCTGTGAAGATGGTTAAATATAATTCATGTTTTTACTTGTCAGTATCACATTTACTTATATGATGCCTACATTGTTTGTTCTGCTTCTTCTTCTTCTTCTTCTTCTTCTTCTTCTTCTTCTTCTTCTTCTTCTTCTTCTTCTTCTTCTTCTTCTTCTTCTTCTTCTTCTTCTTCTTTATACGCCTTCAAACATCAATCTGAACATATTTAAAGAGAGCAGCAGTCAATTTAAAGTCGTTGACACGCATGTAGAGTTTGTCCTCAAAAGGGGAGGGTATATATCAAAGTAATTTTTCTGTTCTCTATATGTTGAGCACTCTTGTAGAAAATGTTTGCCATTGTTGTATCAATTCCAGTTACATTCATCAGTTTCTCCTATCTTTAGTTTATTGAAATATTTTTCTGTTGATGTGTGATTGTGTTCTAAATGTGGTATATTAAGAGTATCGAGTAATTCTCACAATATTACTTTAATGTTATATATCGCTGGATTACATCATGCTCATTGTGATTTATTCTTGAATAGTTCTTTAATTCAGTTTTATATTTTCTATATTATGAGGAATCTGTTTGATATATATATATTATATTATTATTATATATATATAATATAGCTCTTAAAAAACTCTTTTTCATTTGACAATGCATTTTCCTATGTGAATGCATCATGCACTATTGATGAATGAAAGATGAGTGATTGGAAGAGTTGAATGTAAGACGGGCCTGCGCGCCCAGTTTGTAACCCTTTTAAAATAAAGTTGAATTGAATTTCCTAACTAGGATTAACAAGGATAAATTGCAGAGAATATGCTTCATCTTGTGAAATACTGATTTAGCTTGGTCTATTCTACATTTCATTTGCTGATCAGAGTTGTGTATTGTATGTGTTAGTCACATCCTATATGTTTATTTCAGCTATTCGGGACTGTCAAGAAGCCCAGGAGAGAGATCAAAATTCTCGAAGAGTGCAAGATATGTTAAACAAAGCCCAAAAGTTACAGAAACAAAGCAAAAAGAGAGATTATTATAAAATTTTAGGTGTGAAAAGGTCAGTATTCTTATATTGTGGTATCTGTAATAATTGGGTGCTATTTTGTTACATTTACAATATGTACAATTAAGAGTAAGAGCTGTGGTAGCATAGTGGGTGGTACACTTGCCTGCCAAGTTGGTGGTTCAGATTCAATCCCCAGCAGAGGCAGGATTATATTTCTGGTCAGAGCAGGTCTGGGGTCAGCCCAGCTTCATAAACTTGAGTACTAGACCATTTTCAACATTTTCAGTTACTGAAAGATGGTGATGAAGGGGGCAGGCCACCCCACCTCATATGCCATGGCTTAGAATGTACAAAGGCCTAACACTTCCTGTCCCAGCTGCTGCATCTGCTTGGGACTATCTTTACCCTTTATTTAACTGTCAAGAGACAACACTCATCGTATTCCCAATATGTCTTGACGCGTAAAAAGGGTCTTTTACCTACTATCAGTAGCTGTGGTGGTGTTGTGGTTAGCCTAGCCCTTTACCTACTGTCAGGAGCCGTGGTGGTGTAGTGATTAACCCATTTAGCTACTAATACATTCTGGGTTTCAGCCCTAGTAATGATAGGGTTCACCCGTGTGTTCTTGTGGGCAGCAAAGAACAGTGACACTGTAACCTACCATGCATGTCATAAGAGGAGACTAAGGAGGGTTGGCTTGAAGCTAGTTACCCCATCCTGTATATTTTAGATGCAAAATACAACCAACCATGAGCACGTGGAAATGGACAATCTGCCGTGAGTTGGTTACGGACCTATAATCCAATAAGGGATACAGTGCAGAAGAAGAAGAAAGGCAGGGTTGAATATTGTGTCCATCTAGTCTTTCCTGCGACAACATGCGGCTGTGAATCGTTTACTACTTCCAAACAATAAAGAAGAAAATCCAGGCTTTTGTGTATAAATGTTACAGAATCATTCTTAGAACCCATGGAGCAAGAACAAAAAAATATACATACATTCTGCAAGATTTGAACATCCAGGTAAACTGGCTTATAAATAGAATCATAAATAGAAATTGCAAGAATGCATGAGTTAAATGTGAAATCCAAATTTGATCAGATACTTGTCTGTTCAAACTTTTCACAGTTTGTCTCATCCTTTCTTCTGGTAACTTTACCATTCCATTATTGAGATTTGTGTACCACAGTGGTTTCAGAAATTAAAAGTGGACTTTAGATTTAATAATAAGAAAACAGAAGTAATGGTAAGAACATAGAAACAGATCATGTCCATATATGCAGTTAAAGTTAGTGGTATTCATTTGGAGCAAGTGCAGAAATTCAGGTATTTGGGTGCGCAGATAACATCATATGGGAGATTTATCACGGGAATAAAGAAGGGAAAATGACAAAGACTGTTTGATAAAATGAATATTTATGCAATAAATCCCAGCAATTAGAAGTTAGAAAAAGATTTCTTGCGTGTATTGTTGTATTGAACCAATTTTATTTAGCCTGCTGCTGTGAATTCTGGACAATTAATCAACGAGCAAAATAAATGCCTTGAAGCCACAGAAATTTGGTTTTACATACAAATGCTGAAAATACAATGTACAGCCAGAATGACTGTTCTAAGTGTTTTGAAAGTGGTGAACATAACAGATGAGTTGAGTTGCTTCAAGAACCGGCATCACAGGACACTCCCATACATGCTCTATCCTCATCTTCAACCGCCAGCAAAGAGTCCCAATATGTATCCATCTGACTTTTCCTTGGAGTGCAGCCAGATCCTCAACCACCCCTTGCTATCCTGTCTGACCTGTGATGTTTTATCTGTTTGTCCACGCTATACACATGATCCCAAAGGGCCCTTATCTGATGTGCTTTGTAAAGGTCAGCATGGCTGAATGGATAAGAACACATGCTCTTAAACATCCAGTGTGCTGATGCAGAGGTAAGGGATTCAACCTCTACAACTGACAGTTGGGCTTAAATGTTGACTGCATGCTCTTAAATTTCCGGTGTGCTGATTGCAGAGGTAAGGGATTCAACCCCTACAACTGACAGTTCGGCTTAAATGTTGACTGCATGCTCTTAAATATCCAGTGTGCTGATTGCAGAGGTAAGGGATTCAACCCCTACAACTGACAGTTCCGCTTAAATGTTGACCTCTCGTCCTTGACTTGGGGGCGTAAATTACAAGTACCTCTAAAGTCATAGTGGGTTTGTCTGATGACGAGGGACATTGTTGGTAGGGAAAGCTAATCCACACACAAAATTCAGTCCAGCGCTACTAGAAGTAGTGTGTATAGACTACGCTTGAGTTCAAAGCAAGCATCCCCAAAAAAAAACATCTGCCTTACCATGCGCACCAATACACCATCCAGCAGTACAGACCCAAACATTCTGTCCGCCTGCTCGTCTCCCACCACAGCATGGCCAGGGAAATTATCCAACAGATGCTCCCTATCTTTGATTTTTTAATTGAAGCATGCCACCCTGCACAAAGCATGCGGTGCGAGAGAAGGTTCTTGACAGTCTTGCTTCTGGTGTGGGGGAAAAAGTCAGCAGGTGAATTGATACATTCTGTTGAAGATTGCAAGGTGTGGAGAAGCATTATTGTCTGTGCCAGCCAGCAAGACATTTAATGATGATGATTATGACCATGTTGCAACGTTGTAATATATGTATATTTTTCTATTTATTTCTGCTTTTAGAAGTGCAAAAAAGAAGGAAATTATGAAAGCTTACCGTCTTTTAGCAATGAAGTGGCATCCTGATAAGCATGAAGGTCCAGAGAAAGATAAGGCCCAGAAAATGTTCATAGATTTAGCTGCAGCTAAAGAAGTGCTGACAGATCCAGGTAAGTACCATTTTGAGTAATTTTTGATCATAGTAACAAGCTCTGCCTCAAGCTCTACTCTTTCCCATTGCAACATTCGCCCGTGAGACCAGGACACGTACTAAACAAAGCTGAACAGCGCATAAATGCTTTTATAAATGTTATAGACGGGTTCTAAGAATATCTTCTGGGTTCATTTTGGGCTGCATCATTGAGAACTTGGGTGAAATTTTTCCAGACACCTCTGAGGGTCATCACTGGAGCTACTGAGTTAATGCTTTGTTCTGTGCTTTTGGCAATCGGCTAGCCATTCTGCACCGTAAGACTAAACCAAATGAGTGCGGTGCAATGGGGTTGGTCCTCTTGCCATGAACCTCTTTGATCATAGTAATTGTTAGCTTCGTGATGGTTTTCGAACAACTTGGCATACCACATCCCAGTGAAAAGGAAGCTGTATGGTGAAAAGAGGAACTAGACCTAGAGGCCAATTATATAAGGCAGGTAGGGGGTATGCCATGCTATTGGTACAGCATTCATAACAATTACATGCAAAATGTCCAAATAGCACGATCAATAATTTCGGCTCAACACAAACTTATAAAAGTAAACGAGCAAAGTTCAGAACTGGAACGGCAGGGTAATGACGAAGCCAACTGTCATGTTGAAGATTTGATACGTAATAACATTTAATCAGATCTGACAGTCAGTTTGAGATTTTTCTATCAATTCTATCCGTACCTAGGTGCTTGTTGTTGCCAAGCGGGACCTAGTTCTATTTACAGGAACTCATTGATACTCAACACTAACCTGCTTACATAGGTATTGTACCTTCGTATCTTCCATTGCCCTTTCTGTCATTCTGCCTGAAGTTCTCCTTTGCCGCTCTGCGCGATATAAGTCTAGGTACTCCCGTACGTTCTGTAGCGACACGTTGTAGCAAACCCTGTATATCTTCGTCGCAGCCACTGCTTTACGTGCCAACACTATTCCATCGCCAACATTTGCATTTTCACGGCCTGCTCTTACATTCCCAATCCTTGTCCTTCATGTTGATATCTGACGTCACTGTCCTTTGTGTTCTTTACCAACTGTTTTCTTAGTTTCTTGTGGGGTTTTCCCTATATGATTTTCTACCGCCTTTTCCGATGACGTCATTCTGTCTACACGCCATGTGGCAGTATGCCCCCCTCCCTTTTAAAATGATGTAATCATTTTTGACATCAAGAGAATTAACCTGACACAGCAGTGCAGACACGACTTTTCTGGGACTAGCAAGATGCTATGGACACCTATCGATTACCCACAAAATAAAAAAAAATAAATATATAACGGGCACGCCCTCCAATCTACACCCCGACGGTAGATGTCGTGTATACAGCCCATGGGGAGGCTGTACTAACTAACCATAACGATCAGTCCCTCATTTGTCCCTAAGGACAAGCGTCCTTCTCTAGGTCAAAACCTGGAGTAAGGGGACGTGAGTAAATAAACAGGTACCAGTTGCATTTACTAGTGTCTTGTAACCATCTGTGCTATGTCAAGAATCTCAATCTCATTAAACGGGTAGGTGAGGTATTAGTATTATGACGTCATAATCTTAAGCGTAATCAAGGTAAATGCTACTTAAAGATGTCATCATAAACTCTTTGTGTAGGTGTGGCAATAATGACAGAGTGACAATATCATTTAACGGCGTATTTCATAGTGATATATGTAGTGGTGGCTATACTTGGCAATGGCGATAGAATAAAATTGAAAACCTATGACTCATCATCTTGATAATTAAGTACCAAATATGAACAATAATAATAAGAAGAATATGTAACTACTTAACTCTATGAACTGAAATTATGTGAAAATAATAAATATATATAATTTTATGCTGAGCATCAGGAATAAATTAATAATTAGTTAATTGTAGCCCAAATTGCTCTGGACCTGAATATACTGCCAGGTATTCAGATATCCCCATAGTAAATTGAAAGTAGGGTCATGTAAAGAAGGTGTTGTTATAAACCCATTTGTACGGGAGAGGACAGCATTAAGGCAACCAGCATGTTGTTGACTGCATCATCCGCTGAGTGCCATTTGCTTGAGAAATGCTGTACCTGACTAAGATCCTAGACACTGCACTATGTGGTGACTGCTTGGACAAGCCGCCTTTATTCCTGAGCCCAGAAAAACCCTCCTAGCAAACACTAGCAGTTGTATAATATGCCATAACATTTTTTTGTGTGCGTTCGCTTGCTTTGGACTCGAGCATAGTCCATACGCCTGCTACTGGACTGATGTTTGCGAGTGGATGTGCCTTCCCTTTTACCACTGTCCCTCACCATTGGGAATCCGCTACCTCGGCATCAGCACACTGAAGGTTAAGAGCAAACGCTCTTATCCATTCAGCCATGCTGACCTCCAGTAGTTTTATTTTTAGGTGCCCTTTATTTGCATTCTTGACAACTCCATGCTGATTTTATTTTTTTGTTCTTTAATATAGAAAAAAGAGAGCGTTTTGACCGTGGTGAGGATCCCCTTGACCCAGAAGATCAACAAGGTGGGCATGGTCACCCATTTTTCCACCAAGGTTTCAATCCATTTGGTTCAGGAGGATTTACATTTAAGTTCAACTTTAACTGACACTTGCCCTGGTTTAGTTGTCCTTATTTTGTTTGTTTTTGGGTTTTTTTTTTTTTTATTTATAATGTACATTGTGATGAGAAACTTACTTTTAAATGTTCATAAATGACCTGTTTGGCTTGTTTCATTAATGGTGTTGAGATGCCATGGTGCCCATAATATTCTGTGACGAATGCTGAGAAATGATGTCTATACAAGTGTTGACAGCAGGCAAATTTATATTCTCATTTTACAGCTGTCTGATAGCTTTAGTTCCCCATGAACTGTGTTCCCCAGAACATATTTATGTCCCAGACGAGTGTCACTTTAAAGTGACAGCTGTTTCTGTTAAAACACATTTATTGTAACATGTTTGTGTTAAAGTTGATAATAGAATCATTGTCTAAGATTCGAGTGAATTCTTTCAATCCCACGTTTGGCATTTGATGCCCAAGGGAGAAATAACCAGTATGAAAAACTTGAGTGCTTTTTTACTTTCAAAGAGACTAAATACACATTGGAAGTGGCTGTTGGGGAAGCCAGATTTCTTTAGCATACTCCAGCTAAATGTAAAAGAGCACAAGAACACGTCATGTGATTGTTGGGATTCAAGGGGAAGAACAAATCACATGTTGGTTGAGACTGAAAGAGTTGAAAGCAATTTGCAATGAGTGGTGTGAATTTTGCCTTAAATTGTATACGGCAGAAGGAGTTAAAGTACTACAATAGAATTGAAGATTTGGTGTTTATCACAGCTGACCTAGGCATTTCAGCTTCTATGCATCCCACTGCTGTCATTGGAATGCTGTATGTGTGAACTGCAGTCTCAGCCTTTGTCACAGATACTGTTGAATTCCAATTCCCTCTTCCCTCGCTCCGTTTACCCACTGCGTTTCCTGCTTTTAGCTGCGTGTGAGTGGAGGACAGTGTGTTAGTTGAAAAGCTCATCAAGTTTGCTGTGCCTGGTATAGAGAGCACTGTTTTGTGATGTACCTGTGTTGGCTGGTAACATGATGAGACGTATTTTATGCGCAGCGAGCCTGTCGTGAGGTGGGTTGTGCTGTACTGTTTTGCCAATGTTATTAGTTTGTATGTGAGCTTTGGCATGATTGGTTTATTGATTGGCTGCAGGCGTGAACTGATTGGACATAATTAAACTTATAACATTGTTTTATATTTCCAATTCTTGGTGTCTTATGTTGTCTTTTAATTTTAAATATTTGTTTCTGACTGTCTATTACACACTGTGTCTTTGCAGCCACGGCTTTGCTTTCTCCTGTTTCTTATTATTCGCTTCTCTTCATCTGAAAACATTTCTCAAGGCGCTGTGGCGCTTATTTCCCAGAACTCAGATGTGTTGGGAAACCTCACATTACAAAAATGGGGCACAGCAGCTAGTAATGTTTTTAACAGATCCTGGCAAGTTGTCTTCAAGGAGGACCTATTGTTCAAGGTACAAGGGGCTTCAGATAAAATCCTTGAATATTTTTAATATGGACAATGAGCAGTCAAGCTCAAAAACATCTGATGGCTGCAGAAATGTGGTTTCTGAGGAAAATGCAAAGAATACCATGGACAGACAGAAAAACCAATGACCAAGTACTACAGGAGACAAATGAACATCGTGGATTGATTAGAGAAATTAGACGTAGACAGTCAAAAATTTTTGGACATGTTATGAGAAGAAATGGATTGGAGAACTTACTGACAACTGGCAAGATCGAAGGGAACGGACCAAGGGGAAGACCGAGAAGTAAATACCTGGATGGCTTGGCCACATGGCATGGATGAGACAGGAACACTGAGCTGATCCACAACACTGGTGATCGAGTGAAATGGCGAGTCATGACCGCCCACGCTTTCCGGCATGGCACATGATTGATACTAACAAGTAGAGATACAGAACAGAATAGGACAAACAAACTGCATTCTATCAAATGAAAAACGTTTTGTGCAATAAGTCATTGTCCTTGACAGTTAGAGAGTTCTTGCATGTTACATAGAACCAATTTTAACATAAGACTGCAAATCCTGGACAATTAGTAAACATACAAAAAAAATCCCTGGAAGCCTTGGAAATGTGGTTTTATAGAAGAATGCTGAAAATTTTATTAGACAGTCAAAATGAGCAATCTGGACATTTTGAGAGAAGCTAAATCGGAAAGATAACATATCACAAACATCAGAGAGAGGCAGTCATCGATTTTTTTTGTCACATTATGAAAAGACAAAAACTGGAACATGTCGTTACAACCCGGAAAGATTTGCAGAAAGAGTGGTAGAGGAAGGCAGCTAGAGAAGATACTTGACAATCTTGAGTCATGGCACGGAAGGGAGTCAACACACGAAATTGATCCATGCCTTCAGAGATAGCAATTTGTGGAGAGGCATGATCGTTCACGCCAGCTGACAAGGCACTGGATGGGTTATACTAACTAGTTATGCCTGCAGTCGTGCATTGCTGCAGATATTCTCCTGTGCATTATTACAAGATGTGCTCTCTCCCTCACATTCATTGCTCTCTTTTCCTTATTTTTATTCCATGCTTTTGTTCATGTTGCTCTAGACCAGTGGCTCTCAACCTTTTTTGGCCCGTGCCCCCTTCACCATATTTTCAGAACATTATTCTCCCCCTTTCGTATTCCCTACCTAACACACTCCCCCCCCCCCTCCCCCATAGTATACATAATGCAGTGGTTCTCAACCGGTGGGGAATTTCTGCACAGGACAAACACAAACTGGCACATAACTACATGAAAATATTAAGGTTACTTAATCTGTATCCTAGTTTGGCTGAATATGTCTTAGGCGACCAGCGTGTTTGATGACTATCAGTGAATGGAATGAACCGGATGTGTGGTTCAGGCGGGTCAATGGACTGAAGGTCAATAATGTCAGAAGCTCAGGGATTGGCTTAGCCACCTGGTGGAAGAACACCCACTGGGGGGATGGGGAGATGCCCATGTGAGTGAAAGGTAAAATAGAGATTAGTGGTGGACGCCGGTTCTGTGGTGAAGGTGTCATGGACGCAGTTCACCACAATGAAACATGTTAGATTTGATGAAACTGAACCTGTGACAGAGCACTAATTTGCTTCCCAACCTGTTTGTCGCTGATCAAAATAGGATGATGCATCTCAAAAGAATGGTGGCCATCTTTTAAACTGACCTTATTGCCTTATAGCGTCACCATGTTTGCACCGTGATGTCTCATGCTTAACACTAGACATCCTTATTGTCAATATTGACTATGGCATGGTTATTGTAATTTCTATCACACTTTTAAGGTTTTAATTTAAAACCCCCTCGTACTTCACTGGGAGAAGAAAACAAGAAGAAATGTTGGTGTTCGTTGTCCATTTACTAAACTGGCTGGAACACAGTAAAGCCGTAAATGAAAACAAACAAAGAAAACTAGGTCCATAGCAGGAAGTTGCAATCAATACCATTCTCTATTGGCTGTTTATGATTTACAACTAGATTTCTTAACTAGAAATCGACATTTAAGTCCAACTCATTGACGTGAAGAAAGAACACCGTGCTCCACTGTCAGATGAGTCTGAGCGCGACTTCTCAGCCACGCTGACCTGTGCGTAAATATACATGTAATAAATCAACAGAAAATGGAAAGGGTCAGCTTTGCAAGATCACAATCACAGAACAAACGCTGTGGCTAAAAAGCCCGGGGAAGGATACTATACAAATATAATATAATCCAAAAAATAAAAAGATATACTCTGAAGCATTCAGGATCTCAAGAGAAACCGTATGTCTCCCCCAGAACACATAAATCATTCTGTTCGCCGCGAAATCAGAAAATAAACTGACCGGACATGCCAGTGAAGTGGGTGCAGAGGACGAGGAAACAGGGAAAGGAGAAGAGAGGAAAGGTCCACCTACATAGAAAGGCCACATATGGGAAGGGCACAATGAAAGAACTGGGAAGAGGGTCTGGCAGGCAGCAGAGAGTGTAAACAAACAGACTTGTGGGAATGAATGACAGGTGATGGGAGAAAGGGTCTGAAAGAAGATGAAACAATTTCCGATTATTATATAAATCTATTAGACGTGGAGGCTATGTGGTTACTCTTAGGAACATTGCTTTCAGTCACCTTTCCTGACACTTGAAAGGTTTTCTCGGCGACACCTTCTGCTGGCATATAGGCGTGATCATAATCTTCAGAACGTGCTGGTTTCTATTACAACCCCGTGAGTCACATTCAGACACCGCGGCTTGGCTAGGATGAGTAAGACTTGTCCTTATATGCTACAGATTCCGGCCGTGGCATTCGCCAATACCACTTTCAATATTTATCTGCGTTACAAGGGACGTCCGGATTTTGTAAGGATAACCCAAAATCGAAGATTATTAAGTTTAGTAACTACTCCAAAGTTAACAGAATGCATCTGACAGCTGGTGGTGGAATGGACAAGTGTTAGCTGTTTTCCCATGCTTTGTTTTTTTCAAAATGGTGTCGGCCCAGTTACTCCAGTGCAGAACATTATGTTGTGATGAAAGTTTTGATGAAAGAAGGTTCAAAACCCGCTTAAACTAGTCGTCAACTGTCGTATGCGTTTGGAGAACAGATTGTAGCATGTCCATCAGTGTTTGAATGGTGTGAATGCTTTTGTGAAGGTCATGAATCCATTTGAGGATGAACCGTGTGAAGGTCGAGCGAAAAGCATCATTACGAAATGAGCCTTTCACAATGTTTAAGAAGTTGTTTTGGACGATCGGCGAGTTATTACTGTACGCTAAGTCGCGATGGCTGCGGGCATAAGCAATCGTTCTGTAGACATTATCATAAGAGAATACGGAAGCACTATACTCGAGTTTCGCCCTCGTTTGAGCTCGTCAGTAGTGCATATCCCTGACCGGATCCGGAAACAGTCCCGGATCACGCATGTGAAGCGGGTGTGTAACCACGCGGCACACACTGGACACACCAAATTATCACAACAGAATACCACAACGCTACCCATCGTAGGCTATGCTCAAGATTGCCCAATCGCCGCGACCGACGTCCGTCAATCGATGGGACCCGAACGATCAGGACTTCTCACTGGCAAGGAACACCAGGCCTCCTAAATCCAGTGAGCAATAATCAATTTACTATGTGGTTGTTTCGGGATTTGAAATTTAAATATTGAGCACAACCCACTACTGGCAACGCCGATCGCACTCTGGTATGAACCTAAGGCCTATCCACGTCAATATGGAAGCACTATACTCGAGTTTCGCCCTCGTTTGAGCTCGTCAGTAGTGCATATCCCTGACCGGATCCGGAAACAGTCCCGGATCACGCATGTGAAGCGGGTGTGTAACCACGCGGCACACACTGGACACACCAAATTATCACAACAGAATACCACAACGCTACCCATCGTAGGCTATGCTCAAGATTGCCCAATCGCCGCGACCGACGTCCGTCAATCGATGGGACCCGAACGATCAGGACTTCTCACTGGCAAGGAACACCAGGCCTCCTAAATCCAGTGAGCAATAATCAATTTACTATGTGGTTGTTTCGGGATTTGAAATTTAAATATTGAGCACAACCCACTACTGGCAACGCCGATCGCACTCTGGTATGAACCTAAGGCCTATCCACGTCAATATGGAAGCACTATACTCGAGTTTCGCCCTCGTTTGAGCTCGTCAGTAGTGCATATCCCTGACCGGATCCGGAAACAGTCCCGGATCACGCATGTGAAGCGGGTGTGTAACCACGCGGCACACACTGGACACACCAAATTATCACAACAGAATACCACAACGCTACCCATCGTAGGCTATGCTCAAGATTGCCCAATCGCCGCGACCGACGTCCGTCAATCGATGGGACCCGAACGATCAGGACTTCTCACTGGCAAGGAACACCAGGCCTCCTAAATCCAGTGAGCAATAATCAATTTACTATGTGGTTGTTTCGGGATTTGAAATTTAAATATTGAGCACAACCCACTACTGGCAACGCCGATCGCACTCTGGTATGAACCTAAGGCCTATCCACGTCAATATGGAAGCACTATACTCGAGTTTCGCCCTCGTTTGAGCTCGTCAGTAGTGCATATCCCTGACCGGATCCGGAAACAGTCCCGGATCACGCATGTGAAGCGGGTGTGTAACCACGCGGCACACACTGGACACACCAAATTATCACAACAGAATACCACAACGCTACCCATCGTAGGCTATGCTCAAGATTGCCCAATCGCCGCGACCGACGTCCGTCAATCGATGGGACCCGAACGATCAGGACTTCTCACTGGCAAGGAACACCAGGCCTCCTAAATCCAGTGAGCAATAATCAATTTACTATGTGGTTGTTTCGGGATTTGAAATTTAAATATTGAGCACAACCCACTACTGGCAACGCCGATCGCACTCTGGTATGAACCTAAGGCCTATCCACGTCAATATGGAAGCACTATACTCGAGTTTCGCCCTCGTTTGAGCTCGTCAGTAGTGCATATCCCTGACCGGATCCGGAAACAGTCCCGGATCACGCATGTGAAGCGGGTGTGTAACCACGCGGCACACACTGGACACACCAAATTATCACAACAGAATACCACAACGCTACCCATCGTAGGCTATGCTCAAGATTGCCCAATCGCCGCGACCGACGTCCGTCAATCGATGGGACCCGAACGATCAGGACTTCTCACTGGCAAGGAACACCAGGCCTCCTAAATCCAGTGAGCAATAATCAATTTACTATGTGGTTGTTTCGGGATTTGAAATTTAAATATTGAGCACAACCCACTACTGGCAACGCCGATCGCACTCTGGTATGAACCTAAGGCCTATCCACGTCAATATGGAAGCACTATACTCGAGTTTCGCCCTCGTTTGAGCTCGTCAGTAGTGCATATCCCTGACCGGATCCGGAAACAGTCCCGGATCACGCATGTGAAGCGGGTGTGTAACCACGCGGCACACACTGGACACACCAAATTATCACAACAGAATACCACAACGCTACCCATCGTAGGCTATGCTCAAGATTGCCCAATCGCCGCGACCGACGTCCGTCAATCGATGGGACCCGAACGATCAGGACTTCTCACTGGCAAGGAACACCAGGCCTCCTAAATCCAGTGAGCAATAATCAATTTACTATGTGGTTGTTTCGGGATTTGAATTGTGTGTGTGATTACACACCCGCTTCACATGCGTGATCCGGGACTGTTTCCGGATCCGGTCAGGGATATGCACTACTGACGAGCTCAAACGAGGGCGAAACTCGAGTATAGTGCTTCCATATTGACGTGGATAGGCCTTAGGTTCATACCAGAGTGCGATCGGCGTTGCCAGTAGTGGGTCCAGAAGTTTGAGCCTGAGCAATAGCGAATACAAATTGACAGACACACTATCAGTAGTATCAGACTTGCACCGTGGAAGAAGAACAAGACATTAAGTTTTGTGTCAGAAGATGTGAAATCTACAGAAGAATGTTTTAGTATGAGGACAGTTTTGAGTCAGGGGAGAGTGTATGAGTAAGTAGAAAGATGTCAAAATGGAAGATCTTTGATATGCCGCTTAGTGGGAGGTCTGCAAATGTGGCAATAATGCCCACCCTCATATGGTGTGCATATAGCGGTATATTATGTACTCTAAAATTTGAGGTCTTGAAACATCCAGCATAGTCTTGTCTTGGCGCCATCGGACTTACACATGTTTGGGCTCTTGAAAGAACATTTGCGGGGTCAGAGGTTTGCAGATGACGAGATAATGGAGGTGACCCAAAATTGGTTAAAGGCTACACACAAAAGGTATAAACAAGCTAGTGGACAAGTGAATTACTAGAAGGAGAATTATGTTAAATAAAACATTTCTGGTTCACACTCGGAGGTATTTGGCATGTCTGTTTTTCCACCTAACAGGAAATAAAAAAAAGCACACCCATATATATTGCGCTAGCTATTTTGTTTTTCACAACCTAGAAAGGCATTGAGACTACCCACATCCCTTTCAATGCAAGATGTATTTTATATTTTTAAAGCACTCGTCAGCTTTGCAATTTCCGCAAATATTTGTTTTTACAAGCAATGCTGGACAACCCCCCCAATATACTAAAACATGTAAAGCATTACTTAAAACTACTTCAGGCTGGGGGAAGGAAAGAAAAATTGAATGAGGTTAGTGCCCACCCCACTGGGTTCGATTCCACGCGAAGAACGTCAACATTTCACTACAAACTAATAGGAATAATCCCATTTTGGTTTTTAAGTGACGTATTGACTATTAGATTAGAACAAGAGTCGCCATGGCGAAAGTAGCCCTTAGCAAGATGAAAAACATTCTGACCAATAAAAAGATGTAAATTGAAACGAGAAAAAGGATTTTGAGGAGATACATAGAACCTGTTCTTTTGTATGGATGTGAAACTTGGACAATGAGCAGTCAAGATGAAAAACACATGAAGGCTGCAGAAATATTGTATCTGAGTAAAATACAAAGAATACCATGGACAGACAGAAAAACCAATGACCAAGTACTACAGGAGACAATGACAATCGTAAATTGATTAGAGAAATTAGACGTAGACAGTCAACATTTTTTAACATGTTATGAGAAGAAATGGATTGGAGAACTTAGTGACAACTGGCAAGATCGAGGGGAACAGACCAAGAGGAAAATACCTGGATGGCTTGGATAAGACAGGAACACTGAGCTGATCTACGACTCTGGTGATAGAGTGAATTGGCGAGTCATGACTGTCCACGCTTTCCGGCATGGCACATGATTGATCGACTATTATTCCCCATACTGGCCTTACCACGGCTGGAATTTGTGCACAACAAACCAAAGAAGCATTTTAGGTTTAGTTCTTTGTTGCAAGCAATCTATGTTAAGATGCTATGTTAATCTATGCATGTTAAGATTTCACATAACCCATGATCAATCATTTTATCAGTCACCATCTTCTGAGCTAAATTGCAGTCTTCAACATCCGACATTCCATTTGTTAAATATGTATATATTTCCTGATGTCTGCAAAAACATTGCAGCACCCAATTAACTAAAGACTTGTTTGGGGACTAAAATGTGAACACTTTCGAGTGAGATTTTCTCTTGGTTCTTTTAATGTGCCATGCTTATAAACGTGGACTGCCATCTCCAAAACGTCTTGGGCTAGATCTGTCGTCTCTATGCCATGTGGTAACGTATTTATTCCTGTCTCCTCTTCTGAGTATCACTAGGTTATCAAGTTTGATTCTCATGATGTGCCAACAATAAATCTGGACCTTGTAATCAATTTCCGGTTTTCATTTTGTTTCTTGAAGGACTCATTCCATTCGATCTATGATAATCAGTTCATCAAAATCCACACACTACAAGCCATGAAATGTTTCTCAACTTTTCAACACCCTTTCCTCACGACAGTTGACAGCATAAAAGTATGGGACAGGTGGAAGATATACAAGTTGAACAATTGAAATGAACACCACGCTGAAGTACAAATGACAAACTTCAAACAATTATAAACAATTATAGACAACCAACGTTTATTTAATATTCGCCTTAAAAAAAGCAGTGAACACAATCATATCATTTGTAAAACTTTAAAATGCACAATCGCCCAAATCATGATACAAACATCGCCGGAGGTATACAATGCATTAAAACCATACAAAACACACAAGCAATCATGTCAGAATTACAACTCAATTTACATGTAGATGATACAGCCAACGCCTACATTCTAGCCAGTCAAAGTATCTACATCAACAATACTTCAGTCTGATTCAGACCACAAGAAAGACTAGCCAAGGACGACACAATAATTATGGAGTCTCCTGCAGTGAAGATGAAGTAAGATGGGGATTACAAATCATTTCCGAACGTCGATGATACAATGAAGTGAAGATCAGTTAAGGGACTATAAATAATGTTTACTGACTACTAGTGATACATGGATGAAGTTTCATGCAGTCAATATTAACTAAGCTGTAAACTATAAATGATGATTGTTGACCATGATGGAGTTTCAATCTAAGGTGGGACTATAAATACGTTAATGTGTGTCAGATACCGAGTTTATTTAAATGTACCGAAAACAGGTCAACAAGCAGCAGGTTTTTAAAATCTGAAAGAGTATCTCAAGAATGAAATAAACAACGAAGGGCTACACTATTACACACAACAAGACTACAAATCCTATACTCCTTGACGCAAGAGTTGTTCTGTGGGCAGAGGTGAGATTTTGGCCACCTCATGGAATATTCTGTAGAAAGACAATGAACTTTTATTAGTTACACAAATACATTCCTTTGAAATGTTTATAATTCTATTTAGGTTAGCTTGGCCATGACTGTGGCGAAGGGGTTATGGAGGCTATTCTAAGATCGCGCTAGAAACAGCTGTAGGTGATTTGGCTGCAGACTGCCCTGTATTGGTTTTCATTACAATAGTATGTTGTGCAGGTCGTCCAGATAGCCATGACAAACTACTGAATGTAAAACTTGCCAAAAATATCAGAAACAGCCAAAATATGCTGGGGTTGACTGCAACTAACTAATTATGGGGCCCAAGGCTTCAAGAAACATGGTTACCAATGCTTGTCAATGAGTCATAGAAAAGTAACCAGCATGCTTGCCAGTCAGCCCAGTAGTATATGGTCAAATCATCAAGATTGACTGCCTAATTCCCCCCCTCCCCCCCCCCCCCCCCCCACAAAATTGCGTTGATTTTCACACAATGTTATGAGTGTCAGCCGTTCAGAAAAGCAATGGCAAACTACTGAAGTAAAACTGCATGGAAAAATCATAAACAGCTAGTAAATGCCGGGGTCCTGCAAAGCAGGACAAACTAATTCTCCCTTGCTGTCATCATCATCAAGTGCCGTGCCGGCTGGCGTAGGCGTTCATGGCTCTCCATAGATCTCGGTCTTTGGTTTTCTGGATCAACTCTGCTGCTGATATTCCTCCATGCCACCGTCTCAATCCATCCAGCATCACTTCTCTTGGTCTACCTCTGCCTCTCTTCCCCTCGATCTTTCCAGTTGTTACGATGTTCTCCAATGCCTCTCTTCTCATCACATGACCGAGGAAAGCTGTTTGTCTCTGTCTTATTGTTGTATATAATGTTCTAGTTTCGTTAGCCTGTTTCAGGCAGTCGTCGTTAGTTACTCTGGCAGTCCAAGGAATTCGCAACATTCGTCTCAGGAACCACATCTCTGTTGCTTCTAATTTCTTCTTAATTTGTTCATTTACATTCCAAGATTCACTGCCATACAGCAAAAATGGTTCTACATAGCATTTCATCTCTCTTTCTTACATTCAGTGATAGTGACTTATTGCATAAGATACTCTTCATTTTCTGAAATGCGGCTTTTGCCTGCCCTATTCTGCTCCTAAGCTCTGTTGTACATCTTCCATCTGATGTTATAAATGCCCCTAGGTATCTAAAATTATCAACTTGGTTAAGGATTTTCCCTTCTATTTCTATGTCACATTTTGGTGTCACCATTTTCTTTGATATTACCATTGTTACTGTTTTCTTGATATTCAAGGAGAGTCCTTTCCTTGCACTCTGTTACTACGTCGTCTAATAATTGTTGTAGGTCTGTTGAATTATCCGCCACCAATACTGTGTCATCTGCATAGCGTATATTGTTTATATTATAACCTCCAACTAGTATTCCTGGCATCTCTTTGATCCCTCTCATTATTACTTCGCTATAAAGAGAGAAAAGATCTGGTGACAAGACACACCCTTGTCGTGCTCCTAGCTTTATCTGTTCGTAACTACCCTCATTTCCCATTTTAATTGCTGCTACTTGGTTCCAGTAAATATTCTTTATTATTCTTAAATCTTTTCCATCAGTGTTGATATCTTCCAACATTTTAATCAGTTCATCATGTTTTACTTTATCAAATGCCTTAGTATAATCTATGAAGCACAAATATGTCTCTCTGTTTCTCTATTGACCTTTCTATTAGTGTCCGTAATGTATAAATTGCATTGTTTGTGCCCTTTCCTTCCACAAATCCATACTGTTCTTCACTAATTTCCATTTTTATTTTCTTTTTGGTTCTTCTCATTATGATTCTGAGTAGAAGCTTAGTGATATGGTTTATAAGGTTAATTGTACGAAAATCTTCACAATCAATTGCTTCTGGTCTTTTTGGTATAGCTATAAATAAAGATTTCAGCATATCACTGGGTAAATATCCACTGCTGTAAATATTCATTTTTGTTAATATATCTACTCCAAATTCTCCCAATACTTCTAATTCTTCTATTGTGATTTCATCTGGCCCAGCTGTTTTTCCTTTCTTCATACGTTTCATAGCGTCAACGACTTCTTTCAGAATAGGTGGACCTTCTAAGTTACTATCTTCTGTTAATTCTTCCCTTTCTCCTTCATATAATTCTTTTATATACTCATTCCACCTCTTAATTATAGCATCTTCCTCTAATATTATCTTTCCTGTTTTTGATTTCAAACACCCTGTATTTATTCTTATTTTTCTTCCTGTAAGCTCACTGATTTGTCTGTGCATATTTTTGGTATCTTTAATGGAATTTAATTCAATTTTTTTGCATTGCTCGTTTAACCAACTTTCTTTAGCCTTCCTACATTTATCTTTTATTTCTTTATTTATCTTAGCGTATTCTTGTTTGTCATTTTTACTCTGTTTTCTTTTGTCCATCAGTTTTAAGATATATTCATTCATCCATTTTTTCTTGGCTATTTTGCCTCTCTCCGGTAATACTTCTTTGCTAGTTTGACGAATGGAGTCCCTTAACATTTCCCATTGTTCATCTATACTCTGTATTTTAGTTATTGCATTGTACCTATTTTTCGCAGTCACTCTGTATTGTTCTTGCATTTCTTTATCTATTTTCAGAACCTCTTTATTAAGTCACATGTTCTTAACCATTTTTTTCCCTCTCTTTAATCTTTTATATGTCCACATAGTGGTACATGATCACTATTACAGTCAGCACCAGGCATTGTCTTTACATTAATTAAAGCATTTCTAAATCTTTTATTAATTAGTATGTAGTCAATCATAAACTGCAACATTCCCAACTCAACAGTTTACTTTAGCTAGCAGACCCATTTTCCGTAGAAAAATTATTAACGCAGTGAGACTGGAATAAAATGTGTTCACTTACACCACAAATGCACGTCTATGTACACTATGCCCAGTCTCTCATATTATAGTTTTAAAGTAAAAATGGTAGTCTCAGCAGATTCTGCATCTACCGGGATGCCAGGCCTCCACAAGGCCATGACATAGGTAGGGTTGCCAGTCTCCCATGTCAAGTTCCTTCCCAGAAAATACCCAGGTGCCAATTTTTAGGGAGCTCTGTTGGCACTGGTCACAAATATTCCTGCATCTGCTGGGGCAAGCTCACACTTTTGCCGCTGTGGTTATTACATTAATTCTACTTGCTAAAGACATTTTCTAGCCTGCACCATCCTTCCATTACCATATCTGACCCAAACTTGTATAAGTGTTAGATATAGACCACTTTTATTGTTGAATAACCTGTTAAGAATGATTATGTGCATCTAGAACTGCAGCTGGTTATCTGGCAGCTGCTGTGTTCAACTGCAGTTTCTTGCCTGTTTGTGGGGGAGCCATGGGCGAGAATGCAGTATCTGCCTCAGAAAGTACCTGGCAATGTCTCCAAGAAGCACTGGTACCTACGTATATCCCATGGCCCCCCATCTCTTGGATAGTGAGATCAGACAGCAGATAAAAAGCAGGTCTTGCATGCAAGTTGTGCACATGAAACATCTCACTGCAGCTGGAAATAGCACATAATAAGGCCTTCGCCTTGGCAAAATTGTTTTAAAAATGTAACCCATGAGTAGAGAATTCCATCGTCTAGAAGCAAACCGTACACAAATATGTGCCAAGTCGAAACATAATATAATGGCCTTTGAGGCAGCAACTAGATGTGGCACACAAACCTTGAAAGAGGAACAAAGACCAGCTATTTTCCCCACATCCATGATACCCTTCCAAAACTCACCACATGAGTAAGTTATACAACCGGAGGTAGTATCATCAGTTATGCTGACTGCACTTCAGCAGGCTCATAATCATCATGATGCACATCGATAAGTGAAGCCAATCAGGGGTGGCCACCTCTGACAATCTCGGCCACGTAAGAGTTCCTGGCCTGACTGTCCCATCACACCAAGCCATCTAGATCCCGTCTTCCTATTCTTCTCTGAAGTTCTGCAGCTGTCACTAAGTTTTCTCTTTAAAAATAAAAGGCTCTCTCACGTAGTAATAGGTATATGTTGCTAGCCTCATACCACTTTAAAGGAATGATGTGATTGCTGCAGAACTACAGGATTCACAATCATATGACTCGTTAACAGACATCACAGATATTGGTGTTCTGGATCAACAACAGGATTCACAATCATATGACTCGTTAACAGACATCACAGATATTGGTGTTCTGGATCAACTACAGGATTCACAATCATATGACTCGTTAACAGACATCACAGATATTGGTGTTCTGGATCAACTACAGGATTCACAATCATATCCCACGTTAACAGACATCACAGATATTGGTGTTCTGGATCAACTACTGGATTCACAATCATGTGCCTCGTTAACAGACATCACAGATATTGGTGTTCTGGATCAACTACAGGATTCACAATCATATGCCTCGTTAACAGACATCACAGATATTGGTGTTCTGGATCAACTACAGGATTCACAATCATGTGCCTCGTTAACAGACATCACAGATATTGGTGTTCTGGATCAACTACAGGATTCACAATCATATGCCTCGTTAACAGACATCACAGATATTGGTGTTCTGGATCAACTACAGGATTCACAATCATATGCCTCGTTAACAGACATCACAGATCTTGGTGTTCTGGATCAACTACAGGATTCACAATCATATGCCTCGTTAACAGACATCACAGATCTTGGTGTTCTGGATCAACTACAGGATTCACAATCATATGCCTCGTTAACAGACATCACAGATATTGGTGTTCTGGATCAACTACAGGATTCACAATCATATCCCACGTTAACAGACAGACATCACAGATATTGGTGTTCTGGATCAACTACAGGATTCACAATCATATGCCTCGTTAACAGACATCACAGATCTTGGTGTTCTGGATCAACTCTGCTTATATTCCTTGATGACACCATCTAAGTCCATCCTGCATAATCTCACTTGGCCAGACTGTCCTCAATATCCTTCCAGTTTCAAATACCCCTGTTATTATACGATCAAAGAAAGCTGATTATTTCTTATAGCTGCGTATGTTCTACTTTCACAAGCCTCTTCCAAGTAATTTTTGGCAGTCCAAGGTATTCATTCTTTTCAAGAACCACATATCGGTAGCTTCCAAACCATTCCCAATGTGTTCATTCACATTTCATGATTCGCTGACATCAAACCAAGCTCTACATAACATATCAGTACCTACGCTAACATTCAACGATAGTGACTTATCACATAAGATCATTTTCATTCTCTGAAATGCAAATGCAGCCTGTTCTAGACACATTCTACTCGTAATCTGCCACATGCCATCCACCTGAGAATAATATCCCAAGTTAAAATATAAATTTATAATGAAAACAATGCTTACAGATGAGAATACTTGCTACGGATGGTTGACAACTGAGGTATGGGACGGGCGTGAAGCATCTTGTTGAGTGCCATGACAAGGTCCTTGAAATCATCCAACATGTACCCACAGGACTTGACCACATCACCTTCCTGTAAACAGTAATCCTTGGGTAAGATATGTGTAGACTAAGAAGATTGAGAAATAAACATTCAGAGAAGACAAATATACACCAAACATGTACCAATAGTAAATTATGTATCAGAAACGTGTAACAAACCATACTATTGCTCACCTAAAACACTTTGAAAGCAGCATTTAGAATTCTCAGCTCAATAAAACCTAACACAATAGGGATAAGAATTCAACAACTAATGCAAATATATCAATAAATTAAGCTCAGTTCATGAATTCTGACAAAGCAAATCAAAGGTAAGTGACATTAAATTTACATTAGCGAGTAAGTAAACTGGAAACAAATGATTTGTCTAAGAAGGCAACTAGGAATGCCAAGTCAAATGAAGTAAGTGAGAACAACTCAATTGTTAAATTACATATAGAAATGGCTAGATCACTCCTACAAACAAGAATTGCAAGTGCAAAGATCAACCTAATTTAATCACAAAGGCACAAAAGGACTAGATGTAATTTGGTAAATCAAATGACTGGACAAATAGCACCAATAATAAATAACATAACAGTAGATATAAAAAAAAGCACCCTACAACACTATCTTCCTACTAACTCTATACTACCAATGCCAAACCTGGACAATGACAGAAAAATTATCACAACGGGAATGTATCAAAATGAGAACATCATAAATGAAATCAGGACTAAAGTGGGGGTTTTAGCAGCGCTAGATTTTATTAGAAAACAGCAAGTTAAATGGTTTGGCCATAAAATTAGCCTACCAATTAACAGTACACCTCAACAAGCAATGATGTAGACCAAATAGAAGCAGAAGAGGCCAACCATGCAAATGACAGACAAGGAATAACAGTTCATGGTAATCTCAATATATGAAGCCCATAACGGGCACGCTCCCAGTTTATGCTTCACCTTGACATGGCAAAGTACAAGATGAGATGAAAGCACAAGTATGACCACTCAAACAATGGACCGAGATAGAGATTGGACACCACCCTGTAGGTAAAAGTAAAGTACCCCGTGCTTCACAAGTCATTTCGGGTACACATTTTAGGTGGGTCTGACTTGGAGCTCAGGACAATTTAAAATATCCCTGTTGTGGATATTAACTCACGACCATTGGGCGAACAGGTACCACCTTGTGTGAAGCAAATGTCTTTAAAGACAATACTGTCCCTTGACATTGTAATACATAAGGCCAGAAGAATAAACGACCTACAAGCTACAATAAAGAATACATGACTGACCTACAAGTTACAATAATGTTTAGCGCAGTTACTGCGTGCACTCAAGTACCATACTTGAGGTATAAACTGTTAATATGCACATGTCTCATCTGAATACCATATTTCAGACAGGCAAAGGGAATTACTCACACAAACAGACAGGACATGTCTTTTCAAAATGTGTGATAACATTTTAAAAGTTAGTTGACAGATCATCCTCATTGCACATCGAAGCATTCAGTTCACACACATTCTAAATTAACAATCTTCAATCAGATCCAATGGCTGAAAGAAGATGGTATCAGATGAAGAAGTGCCCTGAAAATGGAATGACATACCAAACATGAAAGACTGTATAACGAGTTCAACCAATATTGCCAGTAACATACCCAAGTCCCTTCGCTCTTCATCTTCTGTGCTATATACAGTGCTGCAGCCGCCATCTTGGAATCTCGTGCTGCCACCAGCTCATTCTCCATAAGTGACATCTCTAGAATGAAGCGAGCCAAGGTTAAGGTCACCATCGACATGCGAGCCACCTGAATGGAAACAAAGGAGCAAACAATTTCATTTGGATGTAAAGATAAATCAGTCAAATAACATTTCTCAACACTTCCATATGATCAGACTGGTCTTTTAAACACAGCACGTAAGTTACATTTACATCTTACACACCACTGTAGGGACAAGCTTATACTAGATCACAATGTATTTTGAGGCCATTATTCTTTCTCCGACAACCCTGTGTTACCCATTTCAAGAGACCTATTGACTCACATTGAGAGGCACACATTAACCTGGAAAATATCTAATCCTCTGACTGAAGTTTTACATCAGTAATAAGTATTCAGATTGGCACTCACAGAACAGTAAGAAAATTGAAGCAGTTGCCAGCAAAGGGCCTATGATGTGATAGGGCCGTAACATTTTATAGGCCCAAGAGCAAGGCAGAATAGATGGCTATCTTTTCCTCATTTCAGCAGGTGACGAACCCACTCTTGACAGCACATTTCCATAACTTTGCTAACGTGTCTGCTATGTTTCTGTGTAGTGGGAATTAAACCAAAGTCTAACGCACAGGCAAGCTAGGGCACAAATTACCATGATACCACAGAACAGACTGTCATTTTAGCAACTACACTAATCTACGAGACTTCAATCTGAATCTAACAAAACTTTACAATTAATGATTAAGTGTACAGCACCATTTTACATGACCCACATGGGAAGGAAAGTATAGGAACAATGTAATATACAAAGTATATCTAAGTAGTGACTAAAGAGGGCTGGGGTGTGTGCAACATTCAGACACAGTACCATAACCACGGACTGTTATAGCTCTAAGTTCTCGCCACTACCTCAGAAACCAGCAGGTTGCGCAAGACCAGAAATGGAACTTCACACCCATGTGGACCGGCTGGAATCGGGCCTAGATTGGTATGTTTCATCCACAGGAGTTAGGCAAGTGCTCAGATTTTCTCCCACAGGTTCCACTAGGAGCAATTCAGCACAGTACACAAAACTATGCAACAATGATTTTTTCGGTTTGCTCTCGCTGACATTGACCTCAAACGTAGTCCATACACACTGCTTCTATTAGAAGCTGGACTGAATTCTGCGTGTAGATTAGCTTCCGCATTAACAGTGTCCCTCGCCATCAGGCGAACCGAACCCACTTCGACTTCAGAAGTACTTGTAATTTACGTCCCTAAGTCAAGATTTTAGTCAAATTGTCCGGTGTAGGGGTTGAACCCTTTACCTCTTCATCAGCACATTGGATGTTTAAGAACACATGTTCTAATCCATTCGGCCATGCTGACCTACCAACAGTGACTGAAGGCTTGCACTCCACCGGGAGGATACCTACATAAGTGCTTCAGCCAAGCGAGTAACTGCAGCACTGACAAGGATCTAAATGTTTTAACACCACAATGCAACACATAAGACATGGAATGAACTAATAGTATAGGTAGGCTTGGTATAAGATGATTGAGGGCTTGTGTTCCACTGGAAAACACCAAGCCCTTCCTGCATTTGAGTTCAGCTAAGAAGTGACATCACTGCACTCAGAACATTCCCATCCATGCTTTGTTCCCTCGTTCAACAGCCAGCACTTATCACACTAGAAGCACTATAACACACTGAATAATAGCACTGACAAGGATCCAGATGTGCATGTATATCTGAATCACATGCTACAAACAAAAACATTGAACTACAAGAAGGTGGTGGGATTAGCATGAGATGAGGGCTTGTGTTACAGTAGAGTATAAGTGCTCCAATTTCCTCACAATGACCACACTAGAAGCATTACAACACAATAGCATTGGCAAGGATCTAGGTGTGTATGCATATATCTGAAGCATGCTAAAAATTAAATCACAGAACTACAAGATAGGTGGGCCTAACCATAGATGATTGAGGGTCTATGCTACATTGGAAGGTTAAACAATTTTTTTTTTTTAAAACAGACCTTTGCATATCTGCGCAAGAATGTATAGGATATCGGAATCCCCAAGTCAAAATCAACTGTTCTCAAAACTTCCATCTCCATATTGATAAACTGATCACGGTCAAAGGCGTTGTCACAGATGTAGATGAAGTCATCAATCAATGGAGGGCATCTTTCCTGTAAGCAAACGATACATTCGTACATGTAAATTAGCATGAAGCAAAAAAAAAAAAAAATTATGGTTGTCAAATCATTATCAAGCACCTTGTCGGCTGATGTGGGAGATCATGCTTCTCCATAAATTGCGATCTCTTGGCTACTTTCGGTGCCACAACAAGACAAAAATGTTCTCTTGCTGTCTGTCTTAATCTCTTTTTCTGCAAACCTTTCCTATTGTCACATGTTCCAGTGTTTTCTCATGTGACCAACAAATTATGACAGCCTATTTCTGATGTTTATAGATTGTCAAGCAGACATGCAAAATGGCTGGCTCCACCAAATATCTAGACAATCTGTCTCTAGCTGGGATTAGACCCTGTTAGGTAATCAGACAATTTGGCTTTATGAGATATCTAGACAGAATCTGCTTCCAGACAATGTTTTATCAACAACCTAGACAAAATCAGATATTTATACCAACAGTTGAACATGCCTGTTTGCAGTCATATATCCTGACCTATGTACTCAAGAACTGGTATAGCCCTCTATTGCCCTGATAACTGACTACAAAAGCTCATTATGTGCACAATGGAAACAATTCTGGCCTATTTAGCTAGCCAACTCTGGTGTAAAACATTCAGACTAGTCTGGTTGTGTGTGCTACAACTGATTTCTTTAGGCCACTGATGTCTTTACCAGACTGCCCCTTGTTCAAAGTGATAGTCATGGAAGTAGATGGTTAAAATCATAGGAAGCTATGCTACCAGCACTTGGCCCATCTTAAAGTTTGTTTGCTGTGCACTTATCGCTGTGTAAATCCATGATTTAAGGAAGAAACACTATTACCATGTGTTACAGCGTGTATCCACCCAAAAAGGAATATTTGCTGTGTAGTTATATCTGACATATTTAGAACAGTAGATAATATAATTCTAGGTGTTTTTTGTTGGATTGAGTACTTGGAGAACTGACAGTGAGAATTAATCATGTATATTTTCTGATTTTGAGTCTTCTTTCAGATATTATGGTAAAAATCAAAGGCAAACCAATAGACATAAATATTATACAAGTATATGCACCAACAGCAAGCAGTAGTGATGAAGAAATACAACACTTTTACGACGAAATAGAAATGGCGATGACTCAAATTGGATCATAAGAAATAAAGATAATACTTGGTGATTTTAATGCAAAAGTAGGAAAGGGAAAAATGGAGGATGTAGTGGGGAATTATGGTTTAGGTACAAGAAATGAAAGAGGGGAAAAGCTAATAGAATGGGCAAATATAAATGATATGATAATTGGAAACACATGGTTTAAACACCATAAAAGACGACTGTACACACGGATAAGCCCTGATAAGAAAATACGCAACCAAATTGACTACATACTAATTAATAAAAGATTTAGAAATGCTTTAATGAATGTAAAGACAATGCCTGGCGCTGACTGTAATAGTGATCATGTACCACTATGTGGACAAATAAAAGTAAGATTAAAGAGGTAAAAAAATGGTTAAGAACATGCGACTTAATAAAGAGGTTCTGAAAATAGATAAAGAAATGCAAGAACAATACAGAGTGACTGTGAAAAATAGGTACAATGCAATAACTAAAATACAGAGTATAGATGAACAATGGGAAATGTTAAGGGACTCCATTCATCAAACTAGCAAAGAAGTATTATCGGAGAGAGGCAAAATAGCTAAGAAAAAATGGATGAATGAAGATATCTTAAAACTGATGGACAAAAGAAAACAGAGTAAAAATGACAAACAAGAATACGCTAAGATAAATAAAGAAATAAAAGATAAATGTAGGAAGGCTAAAGAAAGTTGGTTAAACGAGCAATGCAAAAAAATTTAATTAAATTCCATTAAAGATACCAAAAATATGCACAGACAAATCAGTGAGCTTACAGGAAGAAAAATAATAAATACAGGGTGTTTGAAATCAAAAACAGGAAAGATAATATTAGAGGAAGATGCTATAATTAAGAGGTGGAATGAGTATATAAAAGAATTATATGAAGGAGAAAGGGAAGAATTAACAGAAGATAGTAACTTAGAAGGTCCACCTATTCTGAAAGAAGAAGTCGTTGACGCTATGAAACGTATGAAGAAAGGAAAAACAGCTGGGCCAGATGAAATCACAATAGAAGAATTAGAAGTATTGGGAGAATTTGGAGTAGATATATTAACCAAAATGAATGATATTTACAGCAGTGGATATTTACCCAGTGATATGCTGAAATCTTTATTTATAGCTATACCAAAAAGACCAGAAGCAATTGATTGTGAAGATTTTCGTACAATTAACCTTATAAACCATATCACTAAGCTTCTACTCAGAATCATAATGAGAAGAACCAAAAAGAAAATAAAAATGAAAATTAGTGAAGAACAGTATGGATTTGTGGAAGGAAAGGGCACAAACAATGCAATTTATACATTACAGACACTAATAGAAAGGTCAATAGAGAAACAGAGAGACATATTTGTGCTTCATAGATTATACTAAGGCATTTGATAAAGTAAAACATGATGAACTGATTAAAATGTTGGAAGATATCAACACTGATGGAAAAGATTTAAGAATAATAAAGAATATTTACTGGAACCAAGTAGCAGCAATTAAAATGGGAAATGAGGGTAGTTACGAACAGATAAAGCTAGGAGCACGACAAGGGTGTGTCTTGTCACCAGATCTTTTCTCTCTTTATAGCGAAGTAATAATGAGAGGGATCAAAGAGATGCCAGGAATACTAGTTGGAGGTTATAATATAAACAATATACGCTATGCAGATGACACAGTATTGGTGGCGGATAATTCAACAGACCTACAACAATTATTAGACGACGTAGTAACAGAGAGTGCAAGGAAAGGACTCTCCTTGAATATCAAGAAAACAGTAACAATGGTAATATCAAAGAAAATGGTGACACCAAAATGTGACATAGAAATAGAAGAGAAAATCCTTAACCAAGTTGATAATTTTAGATACCTAGGGGCATTTATAACATCAGATGGAAGATGTACAACAGAGATTAGGAGCAGAATAGGGCAGACAAAAGCCGCATTTCAGAAAATGAAGAGTATCTTATGCAATAAGTCACTATCACTGAATGTAAGAAAGAGAGATGAAATGCTATGTAGAACCATTTTTGCTGTATGGCAGTGAATCTTGGAATGTAAATGAACAAATTAAGAAGAAATTAGAAGCAACAAAGATGTGGTTCCTGAGACGAATGTTGCGAATTCCTTGGACTGCCAGAGTAACTAACGACGACTGCCTGAAACAGGCTAACGAAACTAGAACATTATATACAACAATAAGACAGAGACAAACAGCTTTCCTCGGTCATGTGATGAGAAGAGAGGCATTGGAGAACATCGTAACAACTGGAAAGATCGAGGGGAAGAGAGGCAGAGGTAGACCAAGAGAAGTGATGCTGGATGGATTGAGACGGTGGCATGGAGGAATATCAACAGCAGAGTTGATCCAGAAAACCAAAGACCGAGATCTTTGGAGAGCCATGAACGCCTACGCCAGCCGGCACGGCACTTGATGATGATGATGATGCTTCTTCCAGCTATGTAAGTACTCAGTATAACATTGAGAATAAAGAAAAACAAGAATGCAGTAACGCTACTCACATCAAACTTTGCAGCAATGAAGACAGTGACAGCACCAACTAGCTGCAACATTTCTTTATCCACATTCACACGTGACAAATACATATCCGTCAGTTTGACCGCAAGATACAAGGTTTCATGGTTGAGTTCAAAGTTCTCCTGCACCTCCACCATCCAATCCACCAAGATGGCACGCATTTGTGGGGTCACTCTGCCAGCATCTCCATTCACATAGGGTGGTATAACGAACATTTTCTAAGGGAAGAAAGAAAATTTCTGTTGCAGTCACTGCAGGTAAAAATAAAAAAAACAAGCTCACTGTAATGTTGACGTGTTGTGGAGACCATAAAAGAAGTAAAGATAGTAATAGTGGGTAGACCACTAAGAAGTTTGCAGAAGTAAAAAACAAATAGTACCAAATTTATATTTAACATTAATGTCACATCAAAGCTGCTGCATGGATACAAAAATATACATTGACTGAAACAAATAACTAATGCCAGAACAGAGTAAGTCCAACACGGTATGACAGAAACACTAACGATCTTATGGAGAGAAAATTGCAGTGAATCAAGAAGAGGAAAAGAAGCTGGTGGACAGGACAGTCAGAAAATGGTTAATATAATTATATATCCCACATAGCAAAGGTCAGAAGACAATCAAACTGCAAAAAGTTACCAATAGTATTGGAACTCTCTGCTAGCTGTTGAAGTTGGGGATGCGGCGCATGTGAGAACGTCTCGAGTAGTTCCTGACTCAACTGAATTGTAGAAAATTCATTATCTGAAAACTACAGGGCTAAAGAAATGGAAACCTAAAAGTCCACAGAGAGGAGAGAGATGAATAATTTGGAGGGACATGGAGGAATTTGCAGGAGATGGAAAATATAGGAGGGCATGGAGAGATGATTGTGGGATTATGTTACATCAGGGGAGAAAGGCAGAATACTACTAGGGAGTTTAACTAAACATGCCTGAAGCATTGAAAACAAAAACAATAATACCTCTCTGCTTTTATAGTAGTCAAATATGTGCTGAGCATAGATTCCCACATTGAAGACATCTGTATAGTTCTCCTGATCAACAGCCAACAGACTCTGCTCAGCAGTCTCTTCAACTTTGCTGTCATTTTCCTCCTGCACACACAAAGTTAAGAAAATGCAATGGTCCTTTACAGCTATTAACAGCATGTAGAATAGAACATTTACCTAATTGTAAACATCATGAAGTTAAGAAAATACAATGGCCCTTTACAGCTATAACAGCACATAGAATAGAACATTTATTGTAATTGTTAACATCAGCTATAAATTACTTCTGTACAAACAAGTGAGCAATACTGCAGATATGTCCTGCAAAGTGACGCAGGAATTCACGTCTCCCTACAGATTTGTCCTTGGTGTTCTGGATCAATTCTAATTCTATTGGCGTGAGTCTCCGCGCCGCGGCTAAGCCGCCTGACTCAGGCTCCAACAGTTGTGCGTCCGATTCCGGGCTGCGCCCTTCGGTTCACGGGTGCATGTTTTTCGGAGATTCCTGAGGGTTGTCGGAGCCATGGAATTTGTGCTTTGCATGACGTTTTCCGTGCTGCAGAAAGAGACCGCCATATGGGATAAGAATCTGGTGTAATGAAGACAACCCTGTCAACTTTTAAGCAATTTAAAAAAAAATTCTATTGATATTCCTCCATGCTATTGTCTCAGACCAGCAAGTATTTCGCTCAGTCTGCCTTGCCCTCTTCTACCGCTGCACTTTCCAGTCACCATGATGTCCCCCAATGCCTCTCTTCTCATTGTGATTAAAGAACACTTTCTGATAGTCATAAATAATGTCCACTCTCATTAGCCGCTTCCAAACAATCAGTTGCTCTGACCGTCCAAGGTATTCGTAACATTCGTCTCAGAAATCACAACTGCCTCCATGTTTTTCCTAACCCGTACAGCAGAACAAGTTTGATATAACCCTTGTGTACTGCAGATATAAGTAACATGAATTCAATAGGATGCTAAAATAGTTACAATGTTAGAGGCTTTATTAGCAGGGCACATACATCCAGGTCTGTCCATTTCTGCTGCTCTGGCACAGACAAAACATGACACCTATTCACTAAGAAATTATAAGACGGGAAATGGTTTGTCAAAAAGTTCTGAAGAAGCGCAACACAGAAATTTTCAACAAGGAAAGACATTTGCTAAGAAAAAGGCAAGCAATGAAAAGAAAAGACAAGCGTAATTAGTTTTTTTTTAAATCTGTCACGCCACTGTCACAGAAAACCTTTGAATGTGACAATTTTTCATTGGACAGAAAGCGTCTGGAATTAGGATGCTGGCGAACAGCTCAAAATAATAATGGGCTGTATCATTTACGGTGACATTTCTACACCAAGGTATCTGGTAATCGGAACAATAACAGATGTCAGCAGTAATAACATACTTGGTGGCTAGACAACAAGTTACCAGTAACTCTTTGATTCAGAAGCATCAAGTCATCAGCGAGTGTAAAAACTCATGCCCATGGGTACTAATCCATCATTAGACACCCACCTCAGATTGGCTGGCTCTGTGACGGAGTTACGGATGCAATTCATAACCCTGCATTCGAATCACAGCTGCGGCGTTTTGCAACAGACAGCCTAGTGTTGGGTTCTTATAAAATGGTATGAGTGTCGGCTGTTCAGAAAGCAATGGCAAACTACTGAACGTAAACTTTCCAAGAAATCACAAACAGTAAAAAAAAATGCTGGGGTTGACAGACATGTAAAGGACATGCAACTAACTTAGAAGTTAGTTAACAGATCATCCTCATTGCACATCGAACCATTCAGTCGGATCCCCTCCTCAGCAAATCCTGCAGCGTGTAGCGGCTAACGACACCAGTTCTGTGTTGGTTTATTAATCTTCTTTGGCTTCCTGTGTAGTGTTCTTGTTTGGCCACACCTCTTTAAACTTACTGTTCTCGCAGCCTGACCATTGTAGATTACCAGTCATCGTTCGGTTCTCGTAAACGACTTACTTTCTCGTAGAGTATTCAGAATGTCTGCATGGTCCATGGCTCGTCCGCTTTCCACAGTAGCCCTACCAGCAAGCCTGTTCATTCCCTTGTAAACTGATGAAACTAATATTTGCCAGCAGAGACCGCAGCCACTCTCTTCGAACCCACCTCATCTCTACCCTGAGCATACTCATTGAGCCACTAAGGACACAAGCCTGATTGAATGTCTGTGTCCCGAGCCATGTTATTGCTTTATTTACTGCCACGACTTCCACAGTCAGGTTGCATGTAGTAAAAGCAAAAGCGCCAGACTACCTTCAGTTTTCCCTCATGGGCCGTAAAGGCCCATGAACCTCTCACTCCTCGGATGACCGACCCATCTGTGTAAATAACAGCATCATCCTCTAGAGAATTCTCGAAGATCAGAGCCTGTACTTCTGCCTCCACAACAGCCGGATTTTCTTGTCTGCATTCACTGTCTAGTTAGATGCACACTGAAAAGGATGTACAGAACAGTTGGCATCTGTACCCACCCCTCGCCAGGTTCTAAGTCCTCAAGCGAACACACCTGCTGAAGAATGTCTTCGGCTTGACCCATCCACGACTTTCCTCTTTAACTCCCTGCCCTTTACCCTATTAATGTCGCTATGCAGTGGATTTTGTGTGTTTGTGTTGACTCAGATAGGCATGTGCTTGGCAAATTTGTATTCTGTCCCTCATGGTTGGAAAAGCAAGAAGGTAGCTCATCGCCCTGCATGCTGTATCTCTTGTACATCCAAGAATAATGCGCATAGCTTCGTTCTGTATCCTTTCCATCCGCTTATGGCTGAGAGTCAGGATCGTCATTACATACCCCAGAACAGAAAGGACCAGCCCCTGGTAAAGAAGATAGATGGCGCTGCTCAGTTTGCTGCCGCCACCACCCGCATCGCCTATGTTATCACCTGGTCTACGTGCTCAGTATAAGCTAGGCTTTGATCAAATCGTATCCCCAGGTAACTCATTGCCTGCGTTCCTTCCACCGTCGCTGAACCCAGTTTTACAGTTGGCGTTGGGGTGTTGACAATATGGTTATTTAAAGAGAACCATGTCACTGTTGCCTTTGTTGGGTTGACCATTGCCCCAGCTTCAACACATCAAGTGCTTATGCGATTGAGTTCGGTTTGTAGTTCTACAGCAACCTGATCTGTCCTTACCCTGACGATACACTAAAACATCGCCTGCATATGACAATGTCCTCCCCGGTCCTTTGATTTGCTTGCTGGTGATTCTCACAGTGCAGGCATTGAACAGCACCGGAGATAATGGTGATCCCTGTGGTAGGCCAGGATATATTGTTGGTTCTGAAGTCCAACTGCCACATCTAAAGACTACTTTCTGTTGGAAGAGGGAAGCGGCGATCCAACTAAGGATAAAAGGACTTGAGTTCAAGAAGCTGAAGTATTAAGAAATCCACTGGTACACTGCTGTATGCGTCCATAAGATCAATCGTTGCAGCAAATGTTTCAAATGCAGCAAACTAACTTAGATTGAGGAGGCAAATAAAAGTGCCAATGTTATGATGATCAACATTACAGCACAATGGGCACTCCCCCAAAGCTTGCTTAGTCCTACGATGCAGCAGCAATCCCAAAATATATCTGCTCACCGTACCCATGAGGTGTTGGTTGTGATATCCCCTATCTCACCATTGAAGATGGCATATACCTGTTTGCCCAAGCTTCACTCCCAGCCACGCAACTAGGCTAGCATCAGCAGAGTCCACTCTGCATTGACGATATTGGCCATGTCTATGCTTCTTGATCAGGCAAGACAATTTGAGACAAAACTGACAATTTCTCTAATGTGTCCCATTTAATGCCATCTTAACTTAGGAGCCTAGGGGAATGGGGTTTTATGGCCTGGGCAGCTAGCTCTTGTATCTCCATACACAATACACATGTACTTAAAATGACAAAAGAGACTACTTACAACAATGATAAAAGAGAAGTCCTCTTCAACCCTTTCAACAGGCTCCCTAAAGTAAAGCACAAATAAATTAGATTTCAAACAAATCAGATAATTATTTCATTGCAGTTATCAGTGTCATTCATTACTAAATACTAGTTAATATTTACCTATCTTACATAATTGTACCAATACAGAGTGTATAGATAAAACAAGTATACATTTCAATAACATGTGATCAATGTAATCTCTCAGCCTCCATTCTGGCCATTAGGTTGGCTCTATTAAATATGAAATACCAGATCCAGTAGGTGTCCGCTACAACTTTTTGGGGGGGGGGGGGGGGGGGGGGGGTGTGTACTCACTTTGAACTCAAGCGCAGTCCATACACGCTACTTCTAGTGGTGCTGTACTGAATTTTGCGAGTATTAGCTTTTCCTATTAACAGTGTCCCTCGCCATCAGGCGAACCCACTCCGTCTTCAGAGGTATTTGCATGAGTGCGAATCCTATGGAAGAGAGAAGTCCCCTGAAGAGTTAAGTCTGATGCAGACATTCAGGGTGTTTGAACACTGAATAGAGCTTGCACCTATTGGAGTGAGGTTGGTGTAGACCTCTCCTGAGCCAGAATCAAAATATGATCTCCATGAGAAATGTTGCAGAGTTCTTCCCCTCTTCAAGCTCAGACATCAGTGAGGTGGGCAAGACCAGTACTGCAACTTGGAAAGGCCATTAGGACATAACCAGATCATGATTCACAGTACATGGCTTGATTAAGCCCAGAATGCTAATATTTCCTCATATTTTAGGTATTTCATTGCCAAGACTCTGATCCAATGCCCAGCTATAAAGGCATTACACTAATCGTTGCTGGTTGATATTATATTTCATTGTTCATTCCAAGAAGATGTGACTCAGTTACCAACAGTGTACCAAAGAGACTAAATGGAGATGCTTCAAAAATGCAGCGACTTAACTGAAGTTAGGCATATTAAACACAAAATGTTTTGCTGAAAACTACAAGAGAAAGATGTAAGACAGGCACACAAGGAAAAGTGTAAAGTTTGAATGGGAAGATCAAAAGATAAAAGGAAAATGACAGGGAAATTGGCAACGTATGGATGAGAGTCATAGACCATATCACAATCAGTAAAGAAGTAAATCGAAACACCCGAGCTTAGATGATAAATTCTTAGAATATAGTGGATTAAGAAGAAAAACACTGACATTATACAATATCCGAACACTGATGAAAACTGGCCCATAAACAGTAAAGGAAACAAATACTATCAAATATAAAACAGCAGTAGCTAAGAAAGAACAGATAAGGAAGGCATGGTTCCTGGAAGAAGACGGGGCCGCCTAGCATCACAGGATATTACAGACACCTTGGTCATTAGGGTGGACGAGGCTGGAGAAATGGCAAGGGATCAAGAGGCTCTTCAGCGCTCCATGACAAGAGCAACGCTTTGCAAAGACCTGCTACACGATGCTGACATAATAAGCCAAAAAAATAAAAAAATTCTTACTGCATGGGTAGTCTTTTTACGACTGGTTCCTTGACAGGCAGCAATGACTTCGGGGCAGCCAGATTTGAATTATTTGATAAACACACATTTGGCCTGGCAGCTTTCTGGGTCAAACTAATTTGAGAGGTAGCCCTCTTCTTAACCTCTGTAGTTTTCTTCACAGCAGGTTTGCTGACTCTGGTAGGAAGCACGCTTAAATTTATTTTAGTACTTGGCTTTATGGGTGCCACAACTTTTTTCTTGTCTCCTAGCAGAGCTTTCTCAATTGCTGCCTGTTGAGGTCAAACAAATGCAGTTGTAATACAATCTGTGTTCTTATAAGCTCAGTCTGCTAAGAATTTCTTATATTAAAAAAAAAAAAAAAATTCCATCTTGAATACAACATGACAGCAGTAGTGTGAAAAAAAAGGGCCAAAAATATACTGAACACCACGGAATATACCTAAACATATATATTTAATTCAACTATATGATGCAGAAGCACAAAAAATAAAACCAAATTGAGGTCAGGCACATAATAAAGGAGCAGTTTACATCTCATGAAGACAAAGGCCAGGAGCTGAGAATTAAAGATTATATGGACAGAAATAAAGACAAGATTAATATTAACATTTTGGACTCATTAAAAGACATCCCTGGACTACACTGGAGGAAAAAGAAAGCAGCGAGCAAATCTTCATTGGCATGATGACTTCAAAATTGAAGCTTAGAGGTTCATGACATGAACATAAGCTGGTCTGGTAGCTTCATCTCTCTTCCCTCATAACATATTCCCAGACTCAAGAATAATCTTAAGCCACCTCAGAACTGATCCATGACCACAGCTCCTCCTCAGCAACAATGGACAAACATTTCAATACATTGTTTTATTTATAGCTGCGATTAATGATCTACATTTATATGCCTCTCCATGGCAATCGTTTGTCATTCTGGCTGTCCACTTTGGTATCTTCTACATAGTGTGTAGAAATACTGTATAACTGTACATACATCTTGGCATACTTTATGTTAAAAAATATATATAGTGAATACAAGGCACCATTAAATAAAATAAGACCATCACCATTAAATAAAGTATACAAAACTTACATTTGTAATATCTCCAAAGGCCGCCCTTCTTGTCTGACCTAGAGTAGGTTTCTTCAACTTGTCCTGAACAGCCTTGATGGGGCCTTCAACCAACTAAACAATAGTAATAGAAAATAGATGTTCAACAATTTTTCAATACAATTTGTACATATTTTAAAACAATAAAATATTCCATTAAAACATTGACAACTCGCACACCAGTACCTCAGAATCAAGATGGCAAAAAAAGTATTCAGAGGGGAAAAAAAAAACATTTCACAGAATATACAATCTGATCTAAAGAATAGAATCCTCTGTTACGTATATCCGACTCAGTCACGTTATGTGGTATAGCTGACTTAGTCACATTACACAGTTCTTATATATGGGCAATTTGATAAATGTAAAGGAAGCATTTGAGACGTGTTGCTGAATAACAAAACATTTTTTCGGACGTGATTGAGTTGTGCCTGTTTACAGCAGAGTCGCCGTTAGGCTGACACATCCCACTTCTGCTGGCATTTGTTGACCGGGTTAACCTCCCTGGGTGTTAGGACATTTGACTCTCACTGTTGTGGTGTTATCGCCCATTCAGAACAGCCGAAGACATCCTGGTTAGCTCCCAAGGGAAGGCAGGGGCAGACCATGGGCATTCCCTGCCACCCTAGGAGACTTCCATAATTGCAGAACTGACACATAGTGCTCTGGTACTGGGCTCACCCAAGGAATCATCACGTCCTGCAAATGGCTTCTTAGCCTCACTTCTGTATATTGGGCCTTTCAGTCACCACAGACTACCTCCGGAAACCATAAGAATGCCGTCTGCAGACGACGTCCACACAGTAAGCTTTCGATTCGGACTTTCCATGTAATGGATTTGCTATCCAAGCAATACTCCATTTCGTGCCACTAGGACACTTTTTCCACCCTTTATGAAGCCCACCCAGTGAGCTTTCGATTCAGACTTTCCATTCAATGGATTTACTATCCCAGCAATATTCCATTTCGTGCCACTAGGACGCTTTTGCTACCGACATACTTGTGGTATGAAGTGTGGCAGTCTAAATACTTCTTCATGCACCTTTAGATGTCAACCTGAATGTAGTTAAAGTAAGCTGCGGTCAACATGAGCTTGTTGATATCTCCATAGAGCGTGTCCTCAAATGAAGCAGGTGTGGACCAAAATATCTTTCTTTGTTCTGCATACGTTGGGCCTCCTGCAGCAAATGTTTAGCTGTCATTTTACCAGTTTCACATTTACATTCATCGGTATCTCCTATCTTTAGTTTATTGAACAAGTGGTGGTTCAGCCTGTTATGTCCTGTGTGGAGTCTGAAGATTGCCACTTGTTCACTTCGGTCGAGTTTGTAATATGCATCATCTTTCTCGTGGCCTGGATGCTCTGACCCACATTTGGTCCTATAAGTGCTTTTTTTAAAAAATAAACCTCTTTGCTTCATTATAGGTAATGTCTATGCCAGGCTGTGGTAGTCGTCCACCCTCTTTTGCTAGTCTGTCAGCCTCTTCATTTCCAGGTATACTGCAATGTGATGGGATCCACTGTATTACAACTTTTTTGGATTTCTGGCATAGACCATGGAGTGCTGCTCTTAGATCAGCTAGTTCTGTGCTGTCTTTGCTTTTCAGTATTGAGACAGCTGACTTTGCATCTGTGAAGATAGCTATTTGCCTCTTTATTTTCCTCCATCAAGAGCATTTCTGCTGCAATTTTCAAAGCCTCTACCTCCGCTTTGAAGTTACTTGAAAATTTTACAGTTGCCACTGAATGTTTTTATCACTCCAACTTTTAAATTTAGGAGAATTCCTCCTCCATTTTCTATTTAATTTTCGGCTGATCCATCTGTATATGCATGGGTCCAATTGCTACATGGGTAATGTGCTTTTTATGTAGTTTAGGGCTATTCTTCTTCTGTTTGTTTCATTCTGAGTGTTCTTTTCCTCAATGCCAGGAATGTTTTAATATCATCTCAGGCAGTTGCTGCTGTCTCCAAGCTGGGAACTTGTGTGCACTGTAAATGGGTTTGACTGTTGATATTGGCTGATCCATTTGTACATTTTCCCACAAACAAATTTTTTGCAGTTTTACTTTCAGTCCTTCATTACACCCTTTATCAAATGCTTTTTCTAAATCTATCCAGACTGCCAGTGTGCGCTTTTTCTATTGGAAGGTATCCTCTATTTCCTTAGCTATATAGGCTATTTGATCTTCAGTGGATCTGTACTTTCTGAATCCTGCTTGGTGTGGTGTTAAGAGTTGGTTTCTTCCAGATGCCATGTTAGCCAGCCATTGATAATGTATTTCATTATTTTTCCTACACAGCTAAGTAGACTGAGGTCGATAGCCAATTGTTTCTTCCAGGTCTTTTCCTTTCTTTGGGACTGGTATTAGTATAGCTTCCATGCCTGTGGGACTATTCCTCTCTTTCAGCTGTAATTTAAGACTGCTAGTAGTTTATTTTTTTGCTTTAGTACCTGGTCCTATTAGCATTTCATTTGTGATTCCGTCCTTCCCTGGTGATTTCTTCTTTTTTAGGGTATTCATTGCCTGTTCCTTTTCTTCCATTTTTAGATTTGCCATCATATATTCTGCTGCTGTCTCTGTATTACTATGATGTCTCTTTATCTTTGATTGGTTTCTTCTGTTCGGTTGTAATATCAATGTGGTTTGCACTAACAGTGTTCCATTAGTGCATTTGCAGACTTTTTTCCTGCAAGCAAGGTATTTGTTTAATTATTTGTTTGTTTCTGGGTCCTTTATTTTTCATGGCTTTCACTAGTTTCCATCCCTGTCAAAGTTCAGGTTTTCTGTCTCTCCACCCCCCCCCCCCCAATCTCTTGGTTGATTTAGTGTTCTTGTATATTTTGCTGAGATGGCTTTGAGAGAGATATTCACTTCAGTTGTTTGTTCTATGCTGTCTTCCTGGCATCTTCAACTGTCCTCCAAAATTTGTAGTTCTTCAGTCCAGTTCTTTCGTTCGCTTGAAATGACTATAACTGCAATGTTGTCTCTTGTATGAATTTAACTGTCATTTTTAGTTCATGCAGCGGTCCATAGAGTATCTTCCACTGTCGTCTCTAGGCCAGAAGGTTTGCCTAGACATGTTGTAATTTCGGCAGTCTCAGAGTTTATGTGCTCTGCTGTCTGACGCCAATCCACATGTGCACATGGCTGATTCACCAATCTTGAATTGTGTATACATGTTGCGTAATCTATTGTGTCCTGTTCTGAGGAGCAGAATAATGACTTGTTCTGGTTTGTCCAGTATGGTTTGTAATTTTTCCTCGCTCTTCTTGGAATAGACTCGATGGCTGCCTGTATTATTGCTCTGTTTAGACTTCCCACCATGTTTCATGTTGCCATGTCGTGTATTAATGTTTTTACAATACTTGTCTATAAGTTTGGCAAATCTGTCCCAATCAACTCGTCTGTAATTCCAGCGAGGCAAAGGCTTTTGCTCCTGTGGAACATACTCCGTATTCATTACAAACTTGATTAGTCTGTGGTCACTACCTGCTAATTGGTCAAGCACATGGCGATAGATTATGTGGAGGATGTCTCCTGTGCAGAAAGCTAAGTCTGGAGTAGAAGTGGTAAACCATCTTCTAGAGTAGAAGCTCGGTGTGTCGTTCTCTTTGTTTAGTAGATGGAGATTTGAGTCTATTTCCCAGTCCTCCACTTCATCTCCTCTGTTATCAGTGTCTGGGTATTCCCATCTTTCTGAATGGCTATTAGAAGTCTCTGACAATAATGCAGTTTGTGTCTATTTTTATGTTTGAAAGTGTAAGGTCCTTATCTGCTGGGCTGTACAGATTGTAAATTCTTATTTTCACGTCCTTTATCATTATATCAACTATAATTTCCATTTGGCTGTCAGAAATGAAAATTTAACAAAGGAAAAAACTCTGGAAAATAGAGCAAAGACCCCCTGGGAAGGTTGACCCGGTCAACAAATGCCCGCAGAAGTTGGATGTGTTTAACAGCGCTGCTGTAAACAGGCACAACGCAATCACGTCTGAAAAAACTCTGGATGAACGCAGAACAAAGACCTTGATCAAAACGCATCACCTGTCTCCTATAACAGGGTCAGGTCTTTTGCTGACTATTCCTTGGCGATTCCCACTCTCTGAGAGACTTGACAGAGTCTATGCATATCATACTTGGGATGTACAAACGAAGTGACTATTCATACCCCGACAATGAATAAATTATCCCTTTATTCATAGTGGAAGTTTTCCGGCTGGTCACGTGATTTGCCAAGTCATGTGACTTAACGTATGTGACATCGGAACATGCCAGTGGCTATATTATATATGTTTGTTGATTCAAAATCATATCCTCAGTAGCACAGTGGTAAGTGTCTCCGCCTGATACGCAGGAGCTCGAGGTTCGATTCCCTGCAGGACACTTTTTAAAAAAAAATTCAGCAATTGGGTGAAAGTGACTTTTTAATGAACAAATATTAGGAACTATGATTATGAACTGATTTTTTAAAAAATATTTGTTTATTGAAGTTATTTCTTTTTTGTCACTTTTATTGTCTTTATATTATATAAAAGTTATCACTTTTTTATGTCTTTCAACACATCTTTCTCATATCTCTGTCTCTCACAGTCACACTATCTTCGTTATCTATCTCTCTCCTCTCTCTTTTCAACCTGCTTCACATATACCAGGTTTTCCTGCACTTTATATGAGTAGCATGTCCTTGTTTATTTGTTAATTCATCAGTCCAGTCAGTCGAAAGCCTGATGTTTTAATTGCCTAATCATGTCTCTCTGAGGCGACGCATATTACTGTCAGCTTGGACCGGAATGATCAGAACATAAATAGTAGGAAATAGTAGGTCGGTAATGTAAACAAAGATGGATGCCTGTAAACAGTAAGTGTACAGAAACGCCAGTTAACAATTCTCGAACTCGCCTGGGGACACTATTTGTATTGGGGATACCAATCTGGAAAATTATTCTTGATATTTAAACAGCTTCATACTTCAACTACTATGAATAAAGTATCCCTTTACTCATACTTCAACTATGTATAAAGTATCTGTTTATTCATACTTCAGCTATGTATAAACTCTCCCGTGTACAAAAGATACAGCAAGGCAATGTGGTACCTCCATTCTCCAATCATGAGACCGAACTTTCCCCTCTGCTGTGTGTCCACCGTGACGAGGTAGAGGGGCTTGTGCATCCCAATGACCCCAAGAGCTATGCCGACGGTAGCACAGCTACTGGTAGGGTCACCCATGTCGGACAGGTCAAAGGAGAGGGACCAGACGAAGAGACACACAAACCTGCTGCCTTGTAGGTAGACTGGGGACAGTCAAAGGCTAGGGAAAGCACCCCAAATACATGCTTGTCGAAATCGGATGTACTGAGCCACAGGCTTGACAAAGCAGTGCAACGTGAAACCTGCTGCCTTGTAGGTAGACTGGGGACAGTCAAAGGCTAGGGAAAGCATCCCGAATAAATGCTTGTCGAAATCGGATGTACTGAGCCACAGGCTTGACAAAGCAGTGCAACGTAACTTAATTCATGATGTCACAAATCAAAATTAATCGATATGGTGCTAATCCAGTGAAGTCCCATCAGGCGGTGATAGTGCCGGGCCCCCTGCCTCGAGGGGGTCCACCCATGACTACTGGTGGTCACCTTCCCCTGTGCTGTGGAGTCAAGGCACAGAGGAGTAGGTTAAGAGCTATTGACCAAATACCCAGGACACTCAACATACTACAGTGGAATGCCGAAGGAGTTTACAAGAAGAAAGACTCCCTAACACAGCGTCTTCATAAAGATAGAATAGATGTGGCATGCATTCAAGAGACACACCTCAACGCCAATCACAAATTCTCAGTCAGAGGATATCAGGCCACACGTTCGACCGCGAAGGACACAAAGGAGGAGTTCTAATACTTACACGAAATACAATACCTTGCAGCGAAGTATCTGTGATCTCTGACAACCAAACAGAAATTATAGGTGTTGATATAATGATAAAGGACGTGAAAATAAGAATCTACAATCTGTATAGCCCAGCAGATAAGGACCTTACACTCTCAAACATGAAAATAACTGACACAAACTGCATTATTGTCGGAGACTTTAATAGCCGTTCAGAAAGATGGGGATACCCAGATACTGACAAAAGAGGAGATGAATTGGAGGACTGGGAAATAGACTCAAATCTCCATCTACTCAACAAAGCGGATGACACACCGAGCTTCTACTCCAGAAGATGGCTTACCACTTCTACTCCAGACTTAGCTTTCTGCACAGGAGACATCCTCCACAAAATCGATCGCCATGTGCTGGACCAATTAAGCTTGAAATGAACATGGAGTATGTTCCACAGGAGCAAAAGCCCTTGCCCCGCTGGAATTACAAACGAGCAGATTGGGACAGATTTGCCATACTAACAGAAATATTGTGAAAACATAAATATACGATATGGCAACATAAAGCAAATGGTGGAAAGTCTAAACAGAGCGATAATACAGGCAGCCAATGAGTCCATTCCAAGAGGAGCGAGGAAAAATTACAAACCATACTGGACTGAAGAACTACAAAGTTTGGAGGACAAAGTTGAAGATGCCAGGAAGACAGCAGAGAGAGAACAAACAATTGAAGCAAACATCTCTCTCAAAGCCATCTCAGCAAAATATAAAAGAACAGTAACTCAAACAACAAGAGATTGTTGGAGGGAAAAAACAGAAAACCTGAATTTTGACAGGGATGGAAACAAACTATGGAAACTAGTGAAAGCCATGAACAATGAAGGACCTAGAAACAAACAAATAATTAAACAAGGAAATGCCTTGCTTACGGGCAAAAAGGCTGCAAATGCACTAATGGAACACTATGCAAATGCAAACCACATTGATATTACAACCGAACAGAAGAAAGCAATCAAAGACAAACAGATACATCATAGAAGTACAGAGACAGCAGCAGAATATATGATGGCAAATCTAACAATGGAAGAAATGGAACAGGCAATGAATACCCTAAAAAAGAAGAAATCACCAGGAAAGGATGGAATCACAAATGAAATGCTAATAGGACTAGGCACCAAGGCAAAGAAGTAGCAGTCCTAAATAACAGCTGGAAGAGAGGAATAGTCCCACAGGCATGGAAGGAAGCTATACTAATACCAGTCCCAAAGAAAGGAAAAGACCTGGAAGAACCAAATGGCTATCGACCTATCAGTCTACTTAGCTGTGTAGGAAAATTAATGGAACGCATTATCAATGGCAGGCTAACATGGCATCTGGAAGAAAACAAACTCTTAACACCACACCAAGCAGGATTCAGAAAATACAGATCCACTGAAGATCAAATAACCTATATAGCTCAGGAAATAGAGGATGCCTTCCAAGAGAAAAAGCACACACTAGCAGTCTGGATAGATTTAGAAAAAGCATTTGATAAAGTATGGAAGGAAGGACTGAAAGTAAAACTGCAAAACATGCATGTTTGTGGAAAAATGTATAAATGGATCAGCCACTACCTTGAGAACAGAACTGCCAGGACAAAAGTACAAGGACAAACAAGCAAAATGATGCCGCTGGAGCAAGGTGTCCCCCAAGGAGGAGTTCTTTCACCAACATTATTCCTAGCATATATAAATGACATCACAGAAAATTTTCCAGCCAGAGTACACACATCCTCCTTTGCAGATGACCTAGCCATATGGACATCTGAAGAATATATTAGTACAGCTAACAGCAGAATACAGCAAGCCTTATTAGCGCTAGAGGACTGGTCAAAATCATGGCTAGTGAAGATAAGTGAGGAGAAAACAACATGCACAGTGTTCTCTCTCTCAAATAAAACTCAGCAACCTAAGCTGGTATTGAATGGAAAAATATTGCGCCATGAAGAAAATCCAAACTATCCAGGAGTCACCTTTGATCGTCGCCTGACATGGAAGACACAGGTTGAGAAAAATCGAACAAGAGCAAGGCAGAGAATGGCAATCATGAAAAAGCTTGCTGGTACAACGTGGGGAGCAGATGAGAAAGTTCTCAAGAAGTTATATACTGGACGGGTGAGGCCAGTACTGGAAAATGGCATTGCAGCTTGGGCAACAGCAGCTAAGTCAAACTTTAACAAAATAAGTAGAGTCCAAAACCAAGGAATGCGAATCATATCTGGAAGCCTGAAGACAACGCCTATTAATGAACTAGAAAAGATCACTTGTTTACAACCAATGCAGGATAGAAGAGATAGCAGAGCCCAGCAACAAGCAGAAAAATTTAGAAGATTGACAGACCACCCTATGTACAACAGATTTAATGGTTTTGGAAAGGGAAGACTGAAGCGTAGCAACTTTGTAGAAACTGCAAAACGAAGGATTAGGGCAGATCCTATACATATCAACAGTCAAGCCCATACACAATGCACACAACTTCCCAGCTTGGAGACAGCAGCAACTGCCTGAGATGATAGAAAACATTCCTGGTATTGAGAAAAAGAACACTCAGCATGAAACCGAAAGAAGAGAAATAACCCTAAACTACATAAAAGAACATTACCCAAGCAGGAATTGGACCCATGCATATACAGATGGATCAGCCAAAAATTCAATAGAGAATGGAGGAGGAGGAATTCTCCTAAATTTAAAAAATGGAGTGAAAAAAACACATTCAATGGCAACTGGAAAATTTTCAAGTAACTTCAAAGCGGAGGTAGAGGCTTTGAAAACTGCAGCAGAAATGCTCCTGATGGAGGAAAATAAAGAGAAGCAAATAGCTATCTTCACAGATGCAAAGTCAGCTGTCTCAATACTCAAGAGCAATAACAGCACAGAACTAACTGACCTAAGAGCAGCACTCCATGGTCTATGCCAGAAATCCAAAAAAGTTGTAATACAGTGGATCCCATCACATTGCAGTATACCTGGAAACGAAGAGGCTGACAGACTGGCAAAAGAGGGCGGACGACTACCACAGCCTGACATAGACATAACCTATAATGAGGCAAAGAGGTTGATAAAAAGCACTTATAGAACCAAATGGGAATCTGAGCATCCAGGCCATCAGAAGGATGATGCATATTACAAACTCGACCGAAGAGAACAAGTAGCAATCTTCAGACTCCGCACAGGACATAACAGGCTGAAATACCACTTGTTCAATAAACTAAAGATAGGAGATACTGATGAATGTAATTGTAGAACTGGAAAAATGACAGCAAAACATTTGCTGCAGGATTGCCCAACGTATGCAGAACAGAGAAAGATATTTTGGCCCACACCTGCTTCATTTGAGGACAAGCTCTATGGAGATATCAACAAGCTCAAGTTGACCGCAGCTTACTTTAACTACATACAGGTTGACATTTAAAGGTGCATGAAGACCCAGAGGCATGAAATGGAATATTGCTTGGATAGCAAATCCATTATGTGGAAAGTCCAAATCGAAAGCTCGCTGTGTGGGCTTCATAAAAGGTGGAAAAGTGTCCTAGTGGCACGAAATGGAATATTGCTTGGATAGCAAATCCATTACGTGGAAAGTCCGAATCAAAAGCCCATTGTGTGGGCTTCATAAAAGGTGGAAAAGTGTCCTAGTGGCATGAAATGGAATATTGCTTGGATAGCAAATCCATTACGTGGAAAGTTCGAATCGAAAGCTCACTGTGTGGATGTCATCTGCAGACTGCATACTTCTGGTTTCCGGAAGAACAGCCTATGGTGAACGGAAGGCCCAATATACGGAAGTGAGGCTAAGCAGCCATGTGCAGGACGTGACGATTCCTTGGGTGAGCCCAGTACTAGAGCGCTATGTATCGGCTCTGCAAGTATGGAAGCCTCCTTGGATGGTGGGGAATGCCCACGGTCTGCCCCTGCCTTCCCTTGAGGGCTGATCAGGATCTTTGGCTGTTCTATATGGACCAGCTGGGATGGGGGATAACACCACAACAGTGAGAGTCAAACGTCCTAAGAAACCCCCGGGAAGGTTAACCCGGTCAACAAATGCCCGCAGAAGTCGGATGTGTCGGCCTAACGACGCAAGAACGCAGCTCTGCTGTAAACAGGCACAACGCAATCACATCCGAAAAAAAACTCCGGATGAACGAAGAAGAAGAAGACCGAACTTTGAGTTGCCAAGCACAAGATTGAAATGAGCTAGACTAGACAGGGTGGAGTTAAGTTAACGTTGATAAGTATTTTAGTATCAGAATTTGTGGATGTTAAAGGGAAATGAAAAAGCTGACAAATGGCATGCTACTATGGAAAGTGGATGCGCGATAGATGGGCCAGGTAGATATACTGAGTGCACTCAAGAGGCATACCAAGAAGACCAATTAAATGAATAAATGATGACTAGCCGGTCTCCATGGCGAAGAGGTTAAGGCATTGTTCGCAATCCTGTATACTCACATATGAAACACAACTGCGTTAGATTTGGTAGCGGATTGCATCACGCTGGTTACTTACGGAGGTATGTGACCCGGTCATTCAGAAAGCAATAGTAAACTACTGAACGTAAAACTTGCCAAGACAACAGCAGCTGAAGGATGCTGGTGTTGACCACAATGTCCTGTAAAGGATGTGGGGGGGGGGGGGGGGGGGGGGAGAAGAATGAAGTCTGCAACCATGACCAAACTGCAAGACTAAGACAAAAGAGAAAGACAAAGAGTGCTAAAAAGGTGCCAAAGAACAATATCGAACCAACAGAAAACTGAGGGGGTAAACAGAATAGGATCTGAGCATTTATGGACCAAAATTAAGATCTTTCTAACTATCCCATCCCCCGTTAATGATGAAGTCAAGATTTTAAAAGTTTGTGACATCTGCAATTTCTTCATTGTTGTCTTTTTGTGTGTGTGTTGGTATGTTGTCTGTGAACAAATTATAACAATACTTTTGTTACTAATTGTGTATGTGTTAAGAAAAAATATTTTGATTTTCAGAATTTTTCACCAAGCCTTTTGATGACATTCAGAATCAACTCTTCAAATCTGATCACTTAGCATGATATTGATATTGAGATGTGGACCATGACACCATCTGAAATGGATTTCTACTGATTTTAAATGAACCATACCAAAACAAACCAAAAAAAAAAAGATTTATTATATTTATACTATACATTTAGTTTTGTTTTTGTGATATTACACTATCGATCTGATATGAAACGGGGTCATTTGACATCATGCAAAAGTACTCATCATACGTACCTGTAAGTGCAAAATACGCGTGTCCATTAAATTCTTTGTTTAGCCAGATAATTTAACTCAGGCGGGTCGACACAGACACGTTATAACGTTATTCACTAACAATCGAGGGGACTTCCTTCCGATGCGAGAATGACAACTTGATCCGGCAAAATATCTGAGCCTAAATTAAAGGAAATCCGCCCTACCGAAAAATCTTACCCCTTTCTTAGGTCCGATGATTTTGCCCACAGGTTCGGCATTTTCTGACATCTTCTTTCGAGTCAACATGTTTGCACTTCCAGGACAGCTGCGCTGTTTCCTTCGAGATAGTTTGACGCAAACAAACGGTGGACTGAAGTCGGAAAGCTGGCTAGAGTAGACAAAAGGCGAGAATAAAATTCACTCCCGTTACATGCCGTCTGGTTCAAAATTCGCTCAGTGACGGCGCTTTCTGATTGGTCACCGTCCCCAGAACTGACCAATCGTAGTCTGCCTGTGTAACTCTTCACTGCAAACTTTTCCAACAAAACTCATTAAGTTGAATATCTTTATAATAATTCATAGAAGAATGTAAAAGACAGGGAAAGATTAAAATTATATATTATAATATTTAAAATTTGTAAGATAATATAGAAAAAAGTATGCAAAGAAGTGAAATGCTGGTGAGAAGTAATCATGTATTCTACAAAACAAAACGTGTAATTCATTTCCGGTGAGTGTATTTGTAAACAAAGTCACGTGGGATCAGTGAAACGCCTACCTGGGACCTAGAATATTTCAGTTGAAATAACGGTGGAATTATATTTGCTATTATTTTGATGATAAAGAATATGCGTAGTTTGAACATCTGATCATGAATCACACTGTATTTGCAGTGTGCATGCACATTTCCATTTATTAAACTTTTAATTTGTCATTTTATTTTGCTCATTTATGAAACTTTTCATATTATATTTTAAATTTATAGTCTGCACGGTTTACAGTAAACCTTTATAGTAATCGTAATCAGTATAATTTCTAGAAAATTAATATAAATAGCTTAACTACAAAACTAATTCTAATTAGAACTTATGGGCTGTTAAAGTTTATATATATATATAATTAACTATAAAACTTGTTAGTAACTTTAGTACTTTAACTTAACACCATGCAACTCATATTAATTACTAATTACAGTGACTGGGGCCAGTCATTTAATTTTCATGGCTCTTTGCAAAGTATCTTATCAAACGTCTTATCCTGACTATCTACTTTAATCTACTGCCAAAAACAAATGTGTAGTTATCATCAGTTCATTGCCTAAACTTTGAAGGGAGTTGAAAAACGTCCTCACTTGTATCAGATGTATTGTTTTTGTTAAGTTCCTTGTATATCTCTTGAAGTTTTCAATCCATCTGCATCTAAGTCTTCCTCACACTTGAAAAAAAAAAAAAACTTCTGACTAACTGTTACAGGCAGTACAGTACAGGAAGTCATGTTTCATTCCTTTAAGATGACTAAATGACTTTCCTTTCTATGTCTCTACATCATCATCATAAAGCAAGACCTTTGCAAAATGACACTCATCAGAGCCCGTCATGAAGAATCACATACCTTTTGCATCATACATGTTTTACTTGTAGTCCTTTCAGTATCACTGTTTCATATTCTGACACTCAAAAGCTGCCCTCAAGCATCTCAGTTCATATGCTTTGATTTTCCTCTTGTGTGTTATCAGTCATATGGCCAGTAGTAACAGTACTTACTGGTAGAAATGTGTTTATCCTAAGTCATTTCGTTGGCATATTGATGTTATGGTGCTTGAGAAATGGTAATAGCTAATATGCTACTTCGTTTTTTTTTGTTCTGACATCTTGTTGACATCTCTTTGTTGATTTTTCCATCCGTACGAAAATATTTCCCAGGTATTACTTCTACTTCCATGGTCAGTCTGAGGAAAAAAAATCCAGGCAGACAGATTGACTGGATTTGCACCATTAGGCTCGATACTGGTGCATGATATGGCAGATATGGTTAGGGCCCCTTAGGATCATGTGATTAGTGTAGAAGAACAGATAAATCATCATGTCTGGGGGGGAATTGGAGTGATCAGAGGATCTGGCTGATTCTCAGAACTCTGAGGAAAGGCCAGGCAGGCATAATCAAACTGCATCTGGTACCATTAGCATTTGGAATCTTTGCTATTTGGTGAATATGGGGACGGAGCACATAGGGGGATGTCTTGAGTGCTGAGATGTTGGTTCTTGACTCAGTTTAACTCAGTATTTTGAAACTGTTTACCTTTTCTATTTTGGTTCATATTCCCCTCCCCCAAGTTTATGAATTTACAGAATGCTGAAAATCCTGTTGACAGCCAAATTGATTAATCTAAATTAATCAAAATGTTTTCAAAGAGTATCAGATACAAAAACAACTTGTCACAAACAATAGATGAGACTGTCAGTATTTTATGGCCACCTTATGAGAAGAGAAAAACTGGAACATATTGTGACAACAGAAACATTTGTTGAAATAGAAGCAGAGGAAGACAGTGAAAGATTTTGACACCCTTTTATCATGGCATTTTGTCAGCACACAAATGCTGTTTGAATGTCCTACATCCACCAGGCAATCAGCTGGTATGTGTGGTTAAGATACAGCTAGTAGGTGGGGTTAAGATTGTACATCTAGCAGGTGGGGTTAAGATCATCCAGCTAGTAGGGTGGTTAAGATCATACAGCTAGTAGGTGGGGTTAAGATCATACAGCTAGCAGGTGGGATCAAGATCATACAGCTAGTAGGTGGAGTTAAGATCATACAGCTACTAGGTGGGGTTAAGATCATACAGCTAGCAGGTGGGGTTAAGATCATACAGCTAGCAGGTGGGATCAAGATCACACAGCTAGTAGGTGGAATTAAGATCATACAGCTAGTAGGTGGGATCAAGATCATACAGCTAGCAGGTGGGGTTAAGATCATACAGCTAGCAGGTGGGATCAAGATCATACAGCTAGTAGGTGGGATCAAGATCATACAGCTAGTAGGTGGAGTTAAGATCATACAGCTAGCAGGTGGGATCAAGATCATACAGCTAGTAGGTGGGGTTAAGATCATACAGCTAGTAGGTGGGGTTAAGATCATACAGCTAGTAGGTGGGGTTAAGATCATACAGCTAGCAGGTGGGATCAAGATCATACAGCTAGCAGGTGGGATCAAGATCATACAGCTAGCAGGTGGGATCAAGATCATACAGCTAGCAGGTGGGATCAAGATCATACAGCTAGCAGGTGGGATCAAGATCATACAGCTAGTAGGTGGGGTTAAGATCATACAGCTAGTAGGTGGGGTTAAGATCATACAGCTAGTAGGTAGGGTTAAGATCATACAGCTAGTAGGTGGGATCAAGATCATACAGCTAGTAGGTGTGGTTAAGATCATACAGCTAGTAGGTAGGGTTAAGATCATACAGCTAGCAGGTGGGATCAAGATCATACAGCTAGTAGGTGGGATCAAGATCATACAGCTAGTGGGTAGGGTTAAGATCATACAGCTAGTAGGTGGGATCAAGATCATACAGCTAGCAGGTGGGGTTAAGATCATACAGCTAGTAGGTAGGGTTAAGATCATACAGCTAGTAGGTGGGATCAAGATCATACAGCTAGCAGGTGGGGTTAAGATCATACAGCTAGTAGGTAGGGTTAAGATCATACAGCTAGTAGGTGTGGTTAAGATCATACGGCTAGTAGGTAGGGTTAAGATCATACAGCTAGCAGGTGGGGCTAAGATCATATAGCTAGCAGGTGGGGCTAAGATCATATAGCTAGCAGGTGGGGTTAAGATCATACAGCTAGCAGGTGGGGCTAAGATCATACAGCTAGCAGGTGGGTAGGGGTAAGGTCACACTACTAAATACTAGCAAGCTTGGCTATAGTGATAATGCTTTGCTGAGTTTTTGTTTGTCATAGAATACAGGTGGGATATATACAACATGTCTTTAATTTAAGGAGCGTTAAGGTGTCTGCACTTGCTTAGCAAGACAGTGGTATGTGTTCAATCCTCAGCAATGGCAGCTCTTTTTTCCCCGACTTTTCCCTACCAATTTGGCTCTAGGGTTGATTCAGATTCATAAAATGGGTAAAGTAAGTTAGTTAGTTAGCCATGGTTCCAACTTCACGGCAACGGGTCGTCCCCATTATGCTCCATTCCTGTGCCAGTAAATATCACACAAAATGCTCCTCACTGCTCAATGTGAAAAGTGGAACAGACAGGAGTCTCGGCAAGCCAACAGCCTACAGAGGTACACTGTGCATAATGCCTTGCCAGAATTCCAACAAAAAAGTCCTCCACGAAAAATACAATTCATTGTTGATGAAATCAGCAGTCACCAGAAAAACTTTGAAAGACAGAAATTGACCCAGGTTTTATCCCATATGGATCGGTCTCTTTCCGCAGGGTGACCTGCCGAATGTGCAGCACAAAGCATGAACTCCGTAGCTCCAGCGATTGACTCCCAGGAGTCTCCTGAAAAATAGTGCACTCCTGAACCAAAAAGGCAAACCAGTCAATTCAGTGACAGCCGGCCGCAATCGTTCCGAACATGCAATAAAATAAAATGGGTAAAAGGTAAAAATAGTCCCATAGCAGATACTGCTGTATGGATGTAAAGTGTTAGGCCTTTACATATTCTAGGCCATGATATGAGGTGGGTTGGTCAGTTCTCTTTCACATCGCTTGTGCTTCCCAGACAATTCCCAGAAATTTAAGAAAATTGCTTGTTACTCATTTTTATGAGTCTGGGTCGACTCCAAAGCCTTACTTGTCTGGAAGATTAATAATCCTACCTGTGCTGGGGATTGAACCCAGATCACTGTCTTGTCACTAACTACTCTGCCACAGCAGATCTACCAGGATAATTGTCAAAATGTTTGGAGCAGAAAGGATGGTGCAGAAGGAAACTATTTACCCAGCCTCATTTTGCCATGACACAAAATATATGTAGACCATGTAGACCCCCTGTAGATGGCCAGCCCATGGATCGTGCCGATGTTATTAACGTCCTTAAAGATATGGCGAGAACAGAGGATTTTGACGTCAGTGATTCCACATCGCTGTCCAGGATGAAAGACCTGGGAGTAAGAATCGGCACAGCCAGACGCGAAAGGTACATCGGGAAAACAAAGCGCCTAGTCAACAACACAGAACTGGCACTATTAGCCACCGGACGCTGATGCATATGCTGGGGGGAGGATCTGAGCACCTATGGACATGTCCGGAGTGCAATGAAGATACCCCAACTGATAACTGAACTGATATGTAGACCAAACATTCACACTGCTGTAACATCATCTCTCATTGGACTACCTTTTTCACTTTAATTTTAAACAAGATCTTATATTATTCATTAAACTGTGCATTGTATTTATACATTCTTGTTTCAACATTTTACAGATCTGCACACCAGCATCCATGTTTAAAGCAACTTGCACACAATGGTAAATTATGGTCATTATGATGCTTATTGTATGAACATTCAAATACATGTTTGGAGTGGTTTGTGAAGGAGCACCTTTGTTGCACAAGGCTATCTCCATTAAGTGCACCAGTCTTCTCCCATAGATCACACAAGGAAAGCACAGTGCACAAACTCCTTACCACCAACGAGATTAGAACAAGAATCACCATGGTGATGGCAGACTTTTGCAAGATGAAAATCATACTGACCAATAAAAATGTCATTTGCAATGAGAAAAAGAGTGTTGAGGTGCTACATAGAACCTGTGCTTCTGTATGGATGTGAAGCATGGACAATGAGCAGACAAGCTGAAAAACATCTGATGGCTGTGGAAATGTGGTTTCTGAGGAAAATGCAAAGAATACCATGGACAGACAGAAAAACCAATGACCAAGTCCTAAAGGAAACAAATGAAAACTTTAAACTGATTAGAAAAATGAGACGTAGACAATCACAATATTTTGGTCACGGTATGAGAAGAAATAAATTGGAGAACTTGGTCACAGCTGGCAAGATCGAGGGGAAGAGAACAAGGGGAGGGCAGAGAAGTAAATACCTGGATGGCTTGGCCACATTGTATGGTCGAGACAAGAGCGCTAAGCTGATCCATGACTCTGGTGAGCGGGTGAGATGGCAAAACATGACCGCCCATGCTTGCATGGCACATGATGATGATGAACAAGGATCCAAATATGCATAAAGTAGAATCACACATGATATTCATTTTTTGTTGGTAGTTTTTCTCATTTAGAAATTGTTTGGGCAGTGGGAAATTCACTCTTCTCTTCTTACTTTCCAACTTTTTTAGTCTTTCCTCTTGAGCCCAAAGCGGCGCATAGGGCAGAAGTCATGGCTCTCCATGTCTGGCGGTTCGCTGCCACCTGTTGTAGATCTTGGATGTTTGGCTGTTGAATGAGCCCTCTCTGATGATGGTTCTACGCAGGGTCTCTTGGTCTTCCCCGTTTTCTTTTCCCTGACGGTGTCCATATGAGGGCTTGGTAGGGGAGTCTTGTCTTGTCCATTCTGAGTACATGGCCGATGTAGTTCCAACGGCGTTTTCTTATAAAATTGGATACAATATCTTGCTTAGTCTCTTGTCTTATTTTCCAACTGCAGAGGGATTATTAACATGCCCAACATGTTCACGAGTGATCCCGATCTTTTCACATCTATTTGAGAAGGCTAGATATCCGATTCACTACCACAGGATCACAGAGGGATATACCATCCTTTTCCTTTCTTTGTGAAAAGCCAGACACTCAACACTGTGAGATGAACCTGATCTGCTTCTTCTTTCGTTCGCTTAAAATTTGTCTATATCTGCAATGTTGTCTCTTGTACAAACTTCACTTGTCTTATTGTAGTCCCCTCAGTGTTCCATAGAGTTAATCTTCCACTGTTGTTTCTCTAAACCTGGATATGGTGTACTTTGGGCTGTCTTAGAGTATGCTGTCTGCAGCACCAAGTCACATGTGCACATGGCTGATTCGCCACCTGATCTGCTTTCTTGAACCAGTGGCGGAGACAAAAACCTCTGACCTACTCCACCTCAAATACATTGTTGCTCCTCACAAACATTAGGATATCAATCTACATCATCAATCTTTACTAACTTTAAATATGCATTTTGTGTGGCAGTTTTCAGTGGCTTAATATACCACAAGCTTACATAGCTCTTTTTGTATGCATAGCTGATGAATAGTTTTAACAGCTTGTCACCTTACTTCTTACAAGATCCTCTGGGTATTTGTTTGTGGCATCTTCATAATAAAATAGCATAAACTTGTGGAGGAAAAATTGCGAACAAAGGCCTCATTCAAGCCTCTTATCAGATGTGAAATTTCTGTACTGGTCTTGTACACATTTATTGCTGGTTTATGAGCTTGGAGAGGGGATGGAGAGCTCAGGAACACAGTCCCCTTCTAGATGATATTTCAGTACCAGGGATGGAGGAATGTCTCTACATCAGCTTCACCCTGATAGATACAAGTCCATTTCTGGGCTTAAACTATCTGAATGAGAATGCATTGGACTTACAATTAACTGATTGAGTGAAATGGGATGATTAATCGTCTGAAGTGACTTCCCGCATCTGCCATGGGCTTATATATTGTCAAAATGTTGTCATTCGTTATAATATAGCTTTCCATTTTCCGCCATCCATTTGTGTGTGGTCCAAACCCATGTTTTGTTTGGCACAGAATCTTTTACAGCTGTCTTCCAGAGGATCCATTAATGGAAGAACCAACTTACTAACAGTTTTGCATACTCCTTAATATTACAAGGAGATCGTGCTGTTTTGGAAAGGATCACTTTCATTGCACATGAATACCTCCATAAGTCTAGTCTCCGGTAGAGTACGCAAACAGAATCTCGTTACAGTGTATGAAAAATAAAGCACTTGAAAGAAGGAAGAAACATGATAATCTGACAGAAATGTTTCATTGTTTTACATCCAGCTTATTTATTTTATTTATATTAAAAGCCATGTGTGTCAGGAGTTATTGGTCTTTCATACCCGTTGCAAAAATGTTGAATAGTCCTTTAGCAGATAGAGATAACATTCAAAGGTCAACAGATGTCTAGTTTTTATCCCACTGATGTGTTTTATAAATATTCATCCCATGGTATAAAATCTACCTTCTGGGTTCATGTTTAAAAGGATTACAAACTATACTTTGATAATTGACAAATAGATAAACAGAATGTGGGTCTTGAAGTTTCACCTGTTATCAGTTACAACAGCTAAGAATAAATGTAACAAAGTCCTGTTTACATAAGGATATAGCTGAAACAGTGAGTGTAACTTGAACAGAACTAAGGAATAATCATTTTTAATGCTGATTTAATTGTTTAGTGTGTGTATTTGGATTTGTAAGACTTCAGAAATGACAGTCTTCACTGACAGGAAACTGTAACAGTTTTACATTCCTGCCTATATTCAGTAATAGGTGATAAGCCTTAGTAGAAAACAATTTTTATTTAGTATACTCAGACTGACATCTGAAAGTGTAAGAGGAAGAATGAATGGTGCAAGTGATCAGTTTAAAACACATTACATGGACAGGACATAGCAGACACAGATACCACCTGTTCAACAAGCTAAGGCTAGGAACTACTGATGGATATAACTAAAAGTAATAAAACTACAGCTAAATATTTACTGCAAGAGTGCCTAACATAAGAAGAACAAAGAAAATCATCTTAATCTATACCAGCTGTATACTAAATAAAAATTGTTTTCAACTAAGGGACTGTTTCTGTACTATTTATGATATAAAAGTATTACCATGTTAATTTCTGAAAAATTGCTACTCCTTTGTATTGTGTTACAATCACCCCTAGCCCTTGTTGGCTGTTTGCGGTTTGCTAGGAAATTTTACGATCAGTATTTCTTTCTAAACAAGAAGTCAGCATTTAAACCTAACTGACCAGTGTGTGGAGTGAACCTACTACCCTGTCATCAGCACATAGGAAGTTTAAGCATGAGTGCGTTAAACGTCTTGACCACGTCGACCACTACCATATTAATTAATGATTATTATTACCAAGCATGTTTTGAATCATACTATATTTGTTGCTAAATTGTGAAACTCATTCATTCATTCAGTAGCATGTACTTTGCAGAACCTCGCTCCCATAACAACCTTCCGGAAAACCCCTCAATCATAAGCAAGATGTCCCATGTCCGATACACCCATCTGGAGATAATCTGCCACATCCTGTACCCATCTTCTCTTTGGCCTTCCTCTTCCTCTCTTCCCAGGCATATACCCCTCCATTATTGTTCTCTCCAAACTTTCGTTATGTTTCAAGTGACCAAAATATTTCAATTTTCTTTGTTTTATTGTCTTTAATAGCCAACCTTCTTCAATATTTAGGTCTTGAAGTATGGATGCATTTGTTCTTTTCTTTACCCAAGATATTCTTAGAACTCGTCTATAACATTTATATTCAAAGGCATTTATGCACTGTTCAGCTTGTTTAGTAAGTGTCCAGGTCTCACAGGCGTATGTTGTAATGGGAAAGATGCATGCTCTTAAAAATCTAATTTTTGTAGCTCTGTCTGTCCTATTCCATAATTTATTCAGTTGTTTTAGTCTTTGAAGAGCAATTGACAGTCGTCGTTTAATTTCTTTCATTGTGTCACCATTGTTGATAATCAATGACCCAAGATATTCAAAATGTTCCACCACCTCCAATTTTTCCTCATTAACATATATTTCTTTTGCCATAGTAGTTTTATCTGTATGCATTATCTTTGTTTTTGCTAAGGTAAGATATAAGTTGTGATTTTCACTATTCAATTGGATTGAGGCTATTAGGTTTTCTATACCAGTCTGTGTTGTGGATAACAATACTGTATCATCAGCATACCGAATCTCTGGTATGTCATGACCACCGATATTTAGGGCATTATATAGCTCCCTGAATATATCATCTCTTACATTTCTCACTATATTTTCGGCGTACAGGTTAAACAAATAGGGGGACAGCACACTCCTTGCTTGATGTCAAACCAATCTGATGTCTTGCCATCTGTTCTAACCGCTGCTTGTTGATCTAGATAGAGCATTTTTATGAGTTGTACTACATGTGATGGAAAGCCCATATTACTCATGATTTCCCAAAGTTTCTGATGTTGCACACAGTCAAATGCCTTTGAATAATCCACAAAACTAAACATGTAATAGTTTATATTTGTATGAAGAAGGTATAGGTAGTCCCATAACATATACTGTACTGGGGATGTGAAGTGTTGAATCTTAACATATTCTAGGCCGTGGGATGGTCAGTGTCCTTTCTTTTTGCCTTTCCTTCCCAGAAAATTCTGAAAATTGTTTGGCTTCCATTTTTTATAAGACTGACTCAACCTCAGAGCCTGGTCAGGAAAAATTAATCCTGCCTTTGCTGGACATTGAACCTGAACCACTGTCTTGGCAGGCAAGCACACTGACCACTATACGCTGTGGCTCCATCATTGTATAAATATATTGACAATTTTGTTTTATTTACAAGCAAATATTAAATTAGACATACATTAAATAGTTTTTTATCAGATGTGCATGATGCTATTTTCACTATGTACTAAATGTTTGCCATCACTTAGGATGAAATGCAAGACTCAGCAATATCAGCATCTGACAACGAAGATTTCAACAGCTACGTTCTTATTGTTCCAAGATCCCCCAAATTAAAACAAAGAGGTGATCAAAAGTCTTCTCCATCATCAAGACACACAAAAATAATTGACCCGGTTTGTTTGGTTGTTATTTCAAATTTAATTTAACCTTAATTTGTGCTTATTTTATTCTTCCTTACTTACTTAAATGTCATTTATTCTTAAATATCAGTTGTGGAATCCTTTGATGCCATTAAGACAGTTCATAAATAAACACACATACATTGTTTGGTGCTCATAGAAATAGGAGAAAGAAGTAGTGATTAAAGGACGAACTAAACAACATTAAATATAGCTATAGCTTTCAGTTTTTATGTTGTCTAGTGTGTCGTCTAGTCACTACTTCCTCTAATTCTACGAGTGTTAAGCAATACGTGTGTGTTTATTTATGAACTGTCTTTAATTCTTAGTATCCATCCATCCATTATGTGCCATGCCGATAAGCATGGGCAGTCATGTTCTGCCATCTCACACGATCACCAGAGTATACCATGTATCATTTGAAACTGCTAAAAATGATCCAAATTTATATTAAAGGTTAAAGGTGAGAGTATCTACTTAATTGAAATGGATTTTCCCATCAGGCTTAGTCTCTCTCTGTAGAACAGCAAAAAGTTTTGTATTTCAAACTTTGAGAAAGCTTTACTCGTAAAGTTGAATGATGTGTATGTATGTATTTCAAACTTTGAGAAAGCTTCACATGTAAAGTTGAATGATGTATTTGTATATATTTCAAACTTTGAGAAAGCTTCACATGTAAAGTTGAATGATGTATTTGTATGTATTTCAAACTTTGAGAAAGCTTCACATGTAAAGTTGAATGATGTGTGTATGTATTTCAAGCTTTGTGGAAGCTTCATTTGTAAAGTTGGATGATGTGTATATATGCATTTCAAACTTTGAGAAAGCTTCACATGTAAAGTTGAATGATGTGTATGCATATATTTCAAACTTTGGGAAAGCTTTATTTGTAATGTTGGATGAGGTGTATGTGCATACATAATAAGAAACAAAAATATTAATAGTAAAACGGTAGTTTAGCATGATATACCATAGAACCCAATTCAGTGAGTTAAAACACAGTGATGAGGTCTGGCTGGACATTAATATATGTTAAGGATGACGAAAGCTTAATCAAGCAGTTTGCGACAGTTCTGTATAATTTTTATAGTCCACGCTGTTCAGCGTTGGAAATCCTCAGCCTTCTGTCTCTTGTGCCTCAAATAATTTCTGGTACCGGTGTTCCTCCATGCCTTGATGTCAAACTGTCTAGCATCTTCTCTCTTGATCTTCCCCTGCCTCTCTTCCCCTCCAACCTTCCCTGTTGTGATGACATACTGCAGCTTTCCCCTTCTCATGACAAGCCCAAAGAATGTGGACTGTCTTCTTCTGATGCGAGTAACCAGTTCTCTTTGTGAGTTAACTTCTTTCGAGATATTTTCATTACTCTTTCTATCCATCCACGGTGTTCTCGTAATTATTCTATGAAATAATTTCTCCACAGTTTCTACATAATTCTTTACTTATCTACCAATTGTCCATGATTTGCTTCCATACATCAAGATTGGTCCAATATAGCTCTAAAGAAGTTTTTCCTCACCTTTATTAAAAAGGTAAATTGCAGAGAATATTCTTCATCTTGTGACTTGCTGCATTTTCTTGGACTTCTACATTTAGTTTCCTTAATACATCTTCCATCTGTTATTATTAAAGTACCTAAATATTAACTACCATTTACCTGTTTCAGACTTTCTGTACAACACGACCACACAATGTAATGTGTTTTAAACTGGCCACTTGCACTATTCTTTCTTCCTCTTACGCTTTCAGATGTCAGTCTGAATATATTTATTGAAAGCAGCAGTTAATTTGAGATTGTTTAAATTTCAAAAGAAGTATCCTGGAATTTAGCTGGTGTAGGTTAAGGTGATTTTCTTTGTTCTTCTTATGTTAGACACTCTTGCAGTAAATATTTAGCTGTAGTTTTATTAATTTTAGTTATATCCATCAGTAGTTCCTAGCCTTAGCTTGTTGAGCAGGTGGTATCTGTGTCTGCTATGTCCTGTCTGGTATATGATTATTGCTTCATTTTCACTTCTGTGGAGTTAGTAAAATATACACCATCTTTCTCATGGCTTGGGCTCTATGAATCCCACTTTATTTTTAAATTGATTCTCATAAACCTCTTGGTTACATCCTAAATTATGTCTGTATCAATCTTAGAAAGTCTGTCACCTTCTATTTCCAGTTTGTTAGCGTCTTCATTGCCAGGTATGTTGAAATGAGAGGGGTTCACTGTATTATAATCCTTTAGGAATTTTAATATAATTCTTGAAGTCTGCTAGTTGGAATCATGTAATAAAATTCCTGCTAAAGCTTTACATTTTCTTCTTCAGGTTTGAAACATAATTAGCAATCGTTAGCCCTGTCTGTTATCTTATATTGTAAGGAAGTTGATGTTGCTTATTTTATCATTTATATCCATTTATGTCCATATACGTTTATCTTTGTTGTACTCTGACTTTTCTGCCTAGCTTTACCTCACAAAAAGGAAACTGAAAGGCAAGAAACAATGTCAACATTTTCTAATTTCTTTGTATTCAATGCAGAATTTGCTTGCTGAGGAACTGCAGCATGCCAGTGATATGAGTGTGACTGAGGGTACAGAGCCTGAAAATCTGGCTAATGTGACAGATACAAAGCTATCAAGAAGGTCAAGTGATTCAAGTATTCGAGTGGAGGCAAGTATGATTGTTTATTTAACTTTAAATTGTATTTTACAAATATGGCTCTCGATTTATGCTGTAGTTAGGTCTCTATCATAATTATCATCATCATATGTGATGCTCATAAACTTGGGCAGTCAAGGTTAATCTCATATGATCACCAGTCTTGGATCAGGTCTGTGTTCTCGTCCTGAATATGCCATGTGGTGAAGCTTTCTGGCAAATCTTTTTGCCTTCCCCTTGCCTTTTTCTCATTAGTTTTACCAGTTGTCATGATTTTTTCTAATTTATTTCTCCTCATAATGTGCCAAAACAACTTTACTGTGTTCATTTAATTTCTCTAATCAGTTTATATTTTTCATGTTTTAAAAAATTTGGTCTGTCTCATTCGTTTTTCTGTCCATCCATGGTTTTCTTTGCATTTTCTTCAGAAACCACATTTCCATTGTCAGTAGCTTTTTTGGAATATATAATGAGAAGAGGCTTTGCAAAATATAGTGATTACTGGAGAGATCAGCAGAAGAAGATCCAGAGACAGACCAAAAAAAATGGTACTAATGGCCTGAGGTGGTGACATGGAGGAATTGAACCAGAATACCAGAGACGGTGATCTGTGGAGAAACATGAATGTTTATGCCAGTTGGGAGGGCACATGATGATAATACATGAGCACAACACATTATTTTTGTTTTTTCCCTTTCACTCTTTCAGTTGCATACAGTTATAACTTGCATTTGTTCTGCCTCAGGTGGTACTTTAAATGTTTCTGTCCACGGTGTTGCCGCAATGGATTAGTGGTTAGTGCATTTGCTTATGGAGACAGTGGTCTAGAGCTAACTCAACCTGGAACAATGAGCCCTGAATAATTTTTAGAATTGTCTAGGAAAATCAGGTGGTGAGGAAGGAAACTAGTGACTTCACCACATATGCCTATTATTTCACACCTCATGCAGTTATCTTTTCTGTTTGATCCTAGATGATTTTCTATTTCTAATAGTCCATGCCACATGGCATCAATGATTATGTCCATTATGTTAGATACTGATGTTCCTCCATGGCATGGTGTCAATCTGTTCAGCATCTTTCCTGGTCTGGTCCAAGATCCTAGATGTTATGTTAACATAATCTTAGATGTTAACATTAGTACAGTAATCGAGTTTGAGATCCTCTTGTGCATGATGGTGGCACAGGCAATGATGTTTCTCCTGAACTATCTGTCTTCTGAGGTTTTGATCAGTTCATGAGCTGATCATCTTCCATAACACAGCATCAACCTATCCAGCAATTTTTTCCTCTGTCATGTGTCATATATCAGAAATGACGATGATGATGTTTTTGTGTCAATGTAAACAAGGAATGAGGGCAAAGACAGACACAAAAAAAGAGGTTATACACCATTGAGCGATGTCACAGTAAGGGGAAACAGCATGAACGAATTAGCTCAGGTGAGAGAATTCACGCAGAGGAAAGTGTGTCACAAACGGGAATAAAACTATGAATGTGATTATTGAGTACTAGAGCAGCAGATGTGACTAGTTCAAGCATGATATTGTAACATTTGTGTAATGAATGTTAAACTACAAGCTGTTAGAGGAAGGTAGTTGTGTGTCTCAACAAGTATGTTTACATAACTCTGTGCTACCATTCGGCAGTGCAGATTATGTGTAAGTACTTTGATAATGTTTTATTGAACACCGGTGAGATAATTGATGTATATTCCGTTAAGTGTTGTCTGACATGGAGAATCTGAGGACAGATGAGATGTGTAGATGTTCGTTAAGAATGATCCCTGTGGATCAACAGATTATGCTAAGGAGTGATAAGTTGAGTTAGCATGAGTAGTCTGTTAGTGACTACAGTTGTATCAGAGTACAGATCTGCATCATACTCAACCATTATATGATCAGGAGTGTTCTAGTATTCTGTGAGACAGCTGGCATGTCTGAGATCTAGAAGAGAACCCAATGAATGAAAGACTAGACATTACAACTCAATAAAAGAAAAGAAGAATCTGTGTTGAATCACTGAGGTGGAGGAGGAAAACCATACTCCGAACCGTTCAACCATAATCAAGCATGAAGTAGTCTGTAGGATCTTCATTAGGTGAATTCATAAGTAGCTTCCTGGGTTAGAGTAGTATGTCAACACATGATGTTGAATTTTGATGTTTATGTCTTTGGCCCACACATTGTTAAAGCATTATGTGTTGGCAGCCTATATTATAATGAGCTGTAGAACTTTATTGTACCTTCTCTTCTGAAGATGTCATGTTGGTGTTTATGACTACACAGCCTACTTGTCAGTGTGTGATCTATGTATGTTGTCATGAAAACCAGATCACATTCCATAGCAGCACAAGTATATCAACATCAATACCTAAACACATCCATGACATTCTCGATTGCTAATACCTTCAATCTTCCTGATTGTAACAATCTTCTCAAAATGACAGTTATCTTGTCCCAATGTCTGTAATCATCTTCTTTGGGAATTTGCCTCCTGCAATATGTGGTTATTAAAGTAAGAGGCAAGAGGAGTTTTTTTTATAGCACTAGGAAATTTGTGGAAATAAGAGTAAACTTAGCATACAACTTAAAATATTTAACATTAAATGAGCACCACTGCATGGATAAGAAACATGGAGAATGACTAAAATAGTTACTAATAAGCTACAAACATTCATTTATTGGTGCCTACACAAAATAGAAAGATTAAAGTGGTATGGCAGAATCATCAATGTGGAACACATGGAGAGAACTAAACAAATACCAGTGAATAAGTGGTGACGAAGAGACGGTGAATAGGACACACGTTGAGAAAATTAGAAAATAGTATAACTAGAAAGTCCTTTGTCTATAAGCTACATGGCTAGCAAAATAAATACAGATCTAAAAACACGCAGAGAAAATAAATAGAGGCAGAGATGAATAATGTAAGGGCATGGAGTGAGCTGCAGGAAATAGTAAAAGATGGGATGGAATGGCATAAGTTGAGAACCTATGCTCCAGCAGGGGATCCAGGGAAGAAGAAGAAGAAAAAGTTTGAATAGCCACCCACAGAACTGAAGTAGTTGGTTAATGTAGTAATAGGCACGAACAGAAGAAATTAATAAAAGAATACAGTATGTGGAGAACCCCCTCTGCTGTGTGTCCACCGTGACGAGGTAGAGGGGCTTGAGCGTCCCAATGACCCCAAGAGCTATGCCGACGGTAGCACAGCTACTGGTAGGGTCACCCATGTCGGACAGGTCAAGGGAGAGGGACCAGACGAAGAGACACACAAACCTGCTGCCTTGTAGGTAGACTGGGGACAGTCAAAGGCTAGGGAAAGCACCCCGAATAAATGCTTGTCGAAATCGGATGTACTGAGCCACAGGCTTGACAAAGCAGTGCAACGTAAAACCTGCTGCCTTGTAGGTAGACTGGGGACAGTCAAAGGCTAGGGAAAGCATCCCGAATAAATACTTGTCGAAATCGGATGTACTGAGCCACAGGCTTGACAAAGCAGTGCAACGTAACTTAATTCATGATGTCACAAATCAAAATTAATCGTTATGGTGCTAATCCCGCGAAGTCCCATCAGGCGGCGATAGTGCCGGGCCCCCTGCCTCGAGGGGGGTCCACCCATGACTACTGGTGGTCACCTTCCCCTGTGCTTTGGAGTCAAGGCACAGAGGAGTAGGTTAAGAGCTATTGACCAAATACCCCGGACACTCAACATACTACAGTGGAATGCCGAAGGAGTTTACAAGAAGAAAGAGTCCCTAACACAGCGTCTTCATAAAGATAAAATAGATGTGGCATGCATTCAAGAGACACACCTCAACGCCAATCGCAAATTCTCAGTCAGAGGATATCAGGCCACACGTTTCGACCGCGAAGGACACAAAGGAGGAGTTCTAATACTTACACGAAATACAATACCTTGCAGCGAAGTATCTGTGATCTCTGACAACCAAACGGAAATTATAGGTGTTGATATAATGATAAAGGACGTGAAAATAAGAATCTACAATCTGTATAGCCCAGCAGATAAGGACCTTACACTCTCAAACATGAAAATAACTGACACAAACTGCATTATTGTCGGAGACTTTAATAGCCGTTCAGATAGATGGGGATACCCAGATACTGACAAAAGAGGAGATGAATTGGAGGACTGGGAAATAGACTCAAATCTCCATCTACTCAACAAAGCGGATGACACACCGAGCTTCTACTCCAGAAGATGGCTTACCACTTCTACTCCAGACTTAGCTTTCTGCACAGGAGACATCCTCCACAAAATCGATCGCCATGTGCTGGACCAATTAGCAGGTAGTGACCACAGACCAATCAAGCTTGTAATGAATATGGAGTATGTCCCACAGGAGCAAAAGCCCTTGCCCCGCTGGAATTACAAACGAGCAGATTGGGACAGATTTGCCATACTAACAGACAAATATTGTGAAAACATAAATACACGATATGGCAACATGAAGCAAATGGTGGAAAGTCTAAACAGAGCGATAATACAGGCAGCCACTGAGTCTATTCCAAGAGGAGCGAGGAAAAATTACAAACCATACTGGACTGAAGAACTACAAAGTTTGGAGGACAAAGTTGAAGATGCCAGGAAGACAGCAGAGAGAGAACAAACAATTGAAGCGAACATCTCTCTCAAAGCCATCTCAGCAAAATATAAAAGAACAGTAAATCAAACAACAAGAGATTGTTGGAGGGAAAAAACAGAAAACCTGAATTTTGACAGGGATGGAAACAAGCTATGGAAACTAGTGAAAGCCATGAACAATGAAGGACCTAGAAACAAACAAATAACAATTAAACAAGGAAATGCCTTGCTTACAGGAAAACAGGCTGCAAATGCACTAATGGAACACTATGCAAATGCAAACCACATTGATATTACAACCGAACAGAAGAAAGCAATCAAAGACAAACAGATAAATCATAGAAATACAGAGACAGCAGCAGAATATATGATGGCAAATCTAACAATGGAAGAAATGGAACAGGCAATGAATACCCTAAAAAAGAAGAAATCACCAGGAAAGGATGGAATCACAAATGAAATGCTAATAGGACTAGGCACCAAGGCAAAGAAGAAACTACTAGCAGTCCTAAATAACAGCTGGAAGAGAGGAATGGTCCCACAGGCATGGAAGGAAGCTATACTAATACCAGTCCCAAAGAAAGGAAAAGACCTGGAAGAACCAAATGGCTATCGACCTATCAGTCTACTTAGCTGTGTAGGAAAATTAATGGAACGCATTATCAATGGCAGGCTAACATGGCATCTGGAAGAAAACAAACTCTTAACACCACACCAAGCAGGATTCAGAAAGTACAGATCCACTGAAGATCAAATAACCTATATAGCTCAGGAAATAGAGGATGCCTTCCAAGAGAAAAAGCACACACTAGCAGTCTGGATAGATTTAGAAAAAGCATTTGATAAAGTATGGAAGGAAGGACTGAAAGTAAAACTGCAAAAAATGCGTGTTTGTGGAAAAATGTATAAATGGATCAGCCACTACCTTGAGAACAGAACTGCCAGGACAAAAGTACAAGGACAAACAAGCAAAATGATGCTGTTGGAGCAAGGTGTCCCCCAAGGAGGAGTTCTTTCACCAACATTATTCCTAGCATATATAAATGACATGACGGAAAATTTTCCAGCCAGAGTACACACATCCTCCTTTGCAGATGACCTAGCCATATGGACATCTGAAGAATATATTAGTACAGCTAACAGCAGAATACAGCAAGCCTTATTAGCGCTAGAGGACTGGTCAAAATCATGGCTAGTGAAGATAAGTGAGGAGAAAACAACATGCACAGTGTTCTCCCTCTCAAATAAAACTCAGCAACCTAAGCTGGTATTGAATGGAAAAATATTGCGCCATGAAGAAAATCCAAACTATCTAGGAGTCACCTTTGATCGTCGCCTGACATGGAAGACACAGGTTGAGAACAATCGAACAAGAGCAAGGCAGAGAATGGCAATCATGAAAAAGCTTGCTGGTACAACGTGGGGAGCAGATGAGAAAGTTCTCAAGAAGTTATATACTGGACGGGTGAGGCCAGTACTGGAATATGGCATTGCAGCTTGGGCAACAGCAGCTAAGTCAAACTTTAACAAAATAAGTAGAGTCCAACATCAAGGAATGAGAATCATAACTGGAAGCCTGAAGACAACGCCTATTAATGAACTAGAAAAGATCACTTGTTTACAACCAATGCAGGATAGAAGAGATAGCAGAGCCCAGCAACAAGCAGAAAAATTTAGAAGATTGACAGACCACCCTATGTATAAAAGGTTTAGTGGTTTTGGAAAGGGAAGACTGAAGCGTAGCAACTTTGTAGAAACTGCAAAACAAAAGATTAGGGCAGATCCTATACTTAACATATCAACAGTCAAACCCATTTACAATGCACACAAGTTCCCAGCTTGGAGACAGCAGCAACTGCCTGAGATGATAGAAAACATTCCTGGTATTGAGAAAAAGAACACTCAGCATGAAACCGAAAGAAGAGAAATAACCCTAAACTACATAAAAGAACATTACCCAAGCAGCAATTGGACCCATGCATATACAGATGGATCAGCCAAAAATTCAATAGAGAATGGAGGAGGAGGAATTCTCCTAAATTTAAAAAATGGAGTGAAAAAAACACATTCAATGGCAACTGGAAAGTTTTCAAGTAACTTCAAAGCGGAGGTAGAAGCTCTGAAAACTGCAGCAGAAATGCTCTTGATGGAGGAAAATAAAGAGAAGCAAATAGCTATCTTCACAGATGCAAAGTCAGCTGTCTCAATACTGAAGAGCAATAATAGCACAGAAATAGCTGACCTAAGAGCAGCACTCCATGGTCTATGCCAGAAATCCAAAAAAGTTGTAATACAGTGGATCCCATCACATTGCAGTATACCTGGAAATGAAGAGGCTGACAGACTGGCAAAAGAGGGCGGACGACTACCACAGCCTGACATAGACATAACCTATAACGAGGCAAAGAGGTTGATAAAAAGCACCTATAGAACCAAATGGGAATCAGAGCATCCAGGTCACCAGAAGGATGATGCATATTACAAACTCGACCGAAGAGAACAAGTAGCAATCTTCAGACTCCGCACAGGACATAACAGGCTGAAATACCACTTGTTCAATAAACTAAAGATAGGAGATACTGATGAATGCAATTGTGGAACTGGTAAAATGACAGCTAAACATTTGCTGCAGGAGTGCCCAATATATGCAGAACAGAGAAAGATATTTTGGCCCACACCTGCTTCATTTGAGGACAAGCTCTATGGAGATATCAACAAGCTCAAGTTGACTGCAGCTTACTTTAACTACATTCAGGTTGACATTTAAAGGTGCATAAAGAAGTATTTAGACTGCCGCACTTCATACCACAGGTATGTCGGTTACAAAAGCGCCCCAGAGGCATGAAATGGAATATTGCTTGGATAGCAAATCCATTATGTGGAAAGTCCGAACCAAAAGCTCACTGTGTGGGCTTCATAAAAGGTGGAAAAAGTGTCCTAGTGGCACGAAATGGAATATTGCTTGGATAGCAAATCCATTATGTGGAAAGTCCGAATCGAAAGCTCACTGTGTGGATGTCATCTGCAGACTGCATACTTCTGGTTTCCGGAAGAACAGCCTATGGTGAACGGAAGGCCCAATATACGGAAGTGAGGCTAAGCAGCCATGTGCAGGACGTGACGATTCCTTGGGTGAGCCCAGTACCAGAGCACTGTGTGTCGGCTCTGCAAGTATGGAAGCCTCCTTGGGTGGCGGGGATTGCCCATGGTCTGCCCCTGCCTTCCCTTGAGGGCTGACCAGGATGTCTTTGGCTGTTCTATATGGGCCAGCTGGGATGGGGGATAACACCACAACAGTGAGAGCCAAACGTCCTAAGAAACCCCCGGGAAGGTTAACCCGGTCAACAAATGCCCGCAGAAGTCGGATGTGTCGGCCTAACGGCGCAAGAACGCAGCTCTGCTGTAAACAGGCACAACGCAATCACGTCCGAAAAAATACTCCGGATGAACGAAGAAGAAGAAGAAGTATGTGGAGAACCAATAAGCATACAGTGAGTCGAAATATGGTTTCTGAGAAAAATGCAAAGAATACCATCGACAGACAGTAAAACCAATGAGCAAGTCCTACAAGAGGCAAATGAAACCCATAAACTGATTAGAGAAATTAGATGTAGACAGTCACATTTTTTGGGCTTGTTATGAGAAGAAATAAACTAGTGTGCTTGGTGACAACTGGCAAGATTGAGGGGAAAAGAACAAGGGGAAGGCAGAAAGTAAATATCTGGATGGTTTGACCACATGGCATGGTCGGGACAAGAAAATAGATCCACGACTCTGGTGATCGTGTCAGATGGCGAAACACGACCTCCCATGCTTAAAGCCATGGCACATGATGATAAGTCACTATATAAGAGCCAATGTATCGAGCCAACACTATAACACCTTTTAGATTAAAAGATTAGAAAGAAACTAATCTCTTTGTAGAATACTAACAATTATATGAAAAGCCACATAAACCAATATCCAACAGAGTTAAAGGCCCTTTTACAAGCCTTGAGATGTATTGGGTATCTGGTGCTAACCCCACATTTGTATAGACCACTTGGCACTTGATGGCTGATGTGGTCAATATCCCCCTGGCTGCTTCTACTTCTACATTTTTCTGCTACCAATTTAGTTTGGGTTTCGTCCTTGACTTAGGGACGTAAATTACAAGTAGCTCTGAAATTGGGGTGGGTTCTCCTGATGGTGAGGAACACTGATAATAGGGAAAGCAAATCCACATGCAAAATTTAGTCCAGCACTACTGGAAATAGTGCGTATGGACTACGCTTGAGTTCAAAGCGAGCGAACGCAAAAAAAAAAAAAAAAGAATTAGTTTGGGTCTACCTGGGAGCCCAGATCAATTTAAAAAATCCACTTCAGTGGTGATTCAAACTCATGGCTGCTGAGCCATCAGGAAAGTGTGCTAGCCACAGCTCTGCTCAGTTGATTCCACTGAAGGGCTTTCTAGTTAAAATATCATGTTTTTTTCAGTGTGTTTTATCTCTTCAAATGTAATAATCCATATATTTCGATGGACAAAGGGGGTTCCCAATTGTGTGTTTCTATTTAGATAGCTTGTCTATCATCTGGTTTAAACCGACGAAGACTAATCACCAGGTCATTATTGAGATTATGAACCACAGTTCAATCACTGCAGTCTGACCTACTTTCAGTGCAATCAGAGAAACCGCAGACTGTAGATAACTAATTGGGGTCTCTGTGAGCCAGTAGCTATCACCTTTAACCTTCCCTTTAGTACATGTTACAATTTTTACACATTAATTTAAGAGAGCAAATTTAGTATTTAAATACCATTGGTAAACTTGATATTAAAACCTTCTTGTGATAAATCATTAAGGATTATATATGTATACTAGCTGACCCTGCCCGGCTTCGCCCAGACCCTGGTGGGGAGCATCTCATTTAATTCATATAAGTAGTCATATAAGTTCTCGTTCCCGTTACCGACTATCTGTCTGTCTGACTGTCTGTCTGTCTGTCTGTCTGACCCAGCCCGTCTTCGCCCAGACCCTGATGGGGAGCATGTCATTTAATTCATATAAGTAGTCATATAAGTTCCCGTTCCCGACTGTCTGTCTGTCTGTCTATCTATCTATCTGTCTGTCTGTCTGACCCAGTCCAGCCCATGGTGGAGAGCATCTCATTTAAATCATATAAGTAGTCATATAAGATCCCGTTCCCGACTATCTGTCTGACTGTCTGTCTGTCTTGGGTAAATGGAGGAGGGAGGAGGAAGAGGGAGGTGGAGGAGGGAGGAGGAGGGCAGAGACAGGAGGAGTAGGGAGGAGGAGGGATTAGGAGGAGGAGGGGGAGGAGGAGGAGGGAGCAGGAGGAGGAGAGGGAGGAGGAGGAATGTGAAGGGAGGAGGAGGGAGGAGGTAGAGGGAGGAGGAGGGAGGAGGAGGAAGGAGGAGGAGGAGTGAGGAGGTAGAGGGAGGAGAAGGAAGAAGGAGGAGGAGGGAGAAGGAGGAGGGAGGAGGAGGGAGGAAGAGGGAGGAGGGAGAGGGAGGAGGAGGAGGAAGAGGGAGGAGGAAGAGGAGGGAGAGGGAGGAGGGGAAGAGGAAGAGGGTAGGAGGAGGAGGGGAGAGGAGGAGGAGGAGAAGGGAGGGAGGAGGTAGTAGGATGGAGAAGTAAGAGGGAGGAGGTAGGAGGAGGAGGAGGGACGAGGAGGCAGGAGGAGGAAGAGGGTAGGAGGAGGAGGAGAAGGAGGGAGGAGGAGAAGGAGGAGGCAGAGGGAGAAGAAGGAAGGAGGGAGAATGAGGAGGGGAGGAAGGAAAGGGAGGAGGAGGAGGTAGAGGGAGGAGGAGGAGGGAGGAGAAGGAAGAAGGAGGAGGAAGAGGGAGGAGGAGGATGGAAGAAGGAGGAGGTAGAGGGAGGAGGAGGAAGAGGGAGGAGGAGGAGGAGTGAGGAGGTAGAGGGAGGAAAAGGGAGGAGGAGGGAGGAGAAGGAAGAAGGAGGAGGAAGAAGGAGGAGGAGGGAGGAGGTATAGGGAGGAGGTAGAGGGAGGAGGAGGAGGGAGGAGAAGGAAGAAGGAGGAGGAGGAAGAGGGAAGAGGAGGGATGTGGAGGACGGAGGAGGAGGGAGGAGTAGGAGAAAGGAAAAGGGAGGAGGAGAAGTGAGGAGGTAGGAGGAAGAGGGAGGAGGAGGATGGAAGAAGGAGGAGGGGGAGGGGAAGAGGAAGAGGGTAGGAGGAGGAGGGGAGAGGAGGAGGAGGGATGTGGAGGAAGAGGGAGGAGGAGGAGGGAGGAGAAGGAAGGAGGAGGAGGAAGAGGGAGGAGGAAGAGGGAGGAGGAGGATGGAGGAGGAAGAGGGAGGAGAGGAAGAAGGTAGGAGGGGAGAGGAGGAGGAGGAGAAGGGAGGAGGAGGGAGGAGGTAGTAGGATGATTGATTGCCATCCCACCAGGTTAATATGTTATCGCGGACCTCAGAGAGAAGTGTCTATGTAGAAGACCATTTCCTGGACGTACGTATTTTGGGAGGGGGAGGAGGAAGAAGAAAAAAAAAATACGACAGTTGGCTGCTCTGGAATGAAAGGAAGACGTGTAGAAAATTTCATCTCAATCGGATGGGCCGTTCGCGAGCGTATAAAGGACATACATACATACATACAGAGATACATAAATACGCACATCCTAATTTATATATAAGATGTATAATCTGTGCGCACACATGTGCCCACACACCTACATGTTTGCATGCATGCATACCCACTCAAATGCACATACATGTGTGTTTAAAAAATGAATCATGCCTAAATGTACATTTAAAGTCAGTGGTATTAATTTGATGCAGATGCGGAAATTCAAATATCTAGGCACATGGATAACATCAAATGGAAGCGATATCACTGAGGTAAAGAACAGAATAGGACAAGCAAAACCTACATTTTATAAAATGATCATCTTATGCAGTACATCCTATTTTCCTGTCCCGTCCCCTGTCCTGTAAGCAAATGCAGTAACCATTGTCTCTCTACAGCTTCAATAGATAATAGTAAATTAATCAACAATAGATAGTAGATGAATAAATAGTGTAAAATATAGTGGCCAATTTGTTGTTTAATTCCTTTTATAACAGATTCAAGATTGGGCTAATGATGGTAGCTTCAACTTTACTACCAGCACCCTCCATAAATGTAAACGTCAAGTGCTGAGACCTTACTGGGGTCTCCTGACATTTGTGAGTGTTGATCTCTGTGTCATTTTGTGTTAAATATTTTAGCTTAGTTGCTTCATACATTGTGTGTGAGTTGTCTGTTTGTAATATATATAAGTTATTTAGTCGTGGTTCCAACTTCACGCAAAGGGTTGCCCCATAATGCTCCGTTCCTGTGCCAGTGAATATCACATAACATGATCCTCACTACCCCATGTGAAAATCCTCACTGCCCCATGTGTAAAGTGGAACAGACAGGATTCTCGACAAACCAACAGCTTGCACAGGTATACCATGCATAATGCCGCTGCCAGAATGCCAACACAAAAGTCTGCCATGAAAAATAGTTCATCATTAATGGAAGTGGCAGCCACTAGAAAACCACCAGCCACACATTACTGCATAAGGCAAACCCAGTAAGTTCAGCAACTAGCCGGCCATCATATTTCTGAACATGCAGTTCATGATACAGACAACTGTTGACAGATGTAAAACCACTCCACACAAAATCCACAGTTTGGTTTTGTTTTGTTTTTGCTGCCTATATCCTTTAGCTATCTATTAAAAGAGACAGCCTCCTTCAGTAGTATCTGTGAGGTCCACCCTTTGAGCAGGAAGCCTTCAGTCTCACAGCCTGGTATTCCTTGGCTTGTTGAAGTATCCCCTCAAGGATACAAGCTTTGGCATGTCTGTTTGGAGAACAAGCTATTGCCCATGCACAATGCTATCCCTGATATGTTACTGACTGAACCAAACAAATGATGTTAACTTAGTTAGTTAGATTACCCTCATTTAGTCCTCATTCAGTCCGTAAGTGCTCAGATCCTATTCTCAGTATCTCCCTCACCATGTATCAGTGGACGACACCAGCTTTCTTTTGGTTGAATATTCTTCTTTGGCTCCATAGTGCTCCTAAATGAATGATAGTAGCCAGTAGTTTGGTATTCAGTGACATCACATGAGTTGCCAGAATAGTGTTGAGACTGCCTTTAAACTCCCTCCAGGGATTTTTCCTCATGGTTTTCATACATTTTCCAACTGGAAATGGTATCCTACAAGACAGCATTGGTTTAAAATTAGTTTATAGGTACTTGTTATTCTTGCCATATGAAAGAGATATGAATAAAAGGACACATCATTGTAATAATGCATTTTGTATAATGTTTTAGTATTGCATTAAAAATTACTAACATGCTGGACTTTATTGTTTTCATTGATATCTCATAACTTATTCTGTATATAACATCACTGTAAAATGTAATATTAGATTCTGGTTGTATTTGTTACTAATTATGTACTGAATCAGTTAATTTTGCCTTAATTCAGACTTAAGACAACACATTAAATAGCAGCATGGAGCATTTTTTGTGTTTATTTGCTGCTTATAGACTATACATTTATTGTTTTACTTCTGGGTTATGTTGCTTAAGAGCTAGTCTGTTCTTTTTAGTTTGTAGTCTATTGATTTGCAATGTTGGAAGTACCAAACAAAAAATAATTCTTCACTTTAAATAAAGTAACTGAACAATGATAAACTTGAATTGGCTTTGTGAAACAGACAGTCAGGGTGTAAAAGTATGATACTAGCATAAAGACAATTATCAGTTTGTTTAGCATTATCTTCTTGTATATTTTTTCAGATTGGTTGGCGAGGTTTAAATAAAGAATCTGTCTATGTTCATATGCACAGATGGAGAATTTTAAATGTAATTTACCCATCTGTTATAATGCTGTTATTGTTTTATACGTACATGTATGAAATACTGGCCTGTGAATGGAAACTAAATCTTGACATCGAGGTATGATTTTCATTTAAAAATTGCTGTTGCTTTTATCTGTCAGTGTTGTTGCATGTGATTGATTGTATATTATTTTCTTGTTTTGATTATAGTTTCAATAGATCATTTATTTTTGTGAATGAATGTTTGTATGTAATGTCTAAAACTTTTTCCAGAGTATCAGCATATGAAGTATTGTTATTTTTAATCAGACTTCAGAATCTATCCTGCATGTGGCTACACTGTCTCTACATAAGCTACACTGTCTCTCCATTTGGCTACGCTTTCTCTTTTTTAATGACACTGTCGCCTTAGAGCTACACTCTCTACTTATAGCTACACTCTCTATCCAAATAGCTACATTCTCTCTCCTTATAGCTAGTCTCATCATATAGCTACACACTCTCCATATAATTAGTGTCTTCTCCATATAGCTACAATCTCTATCCATATAGCTACATTATCAATCCATTTAGCTACACTGTCTCAGCATATAGATAAATACTCCATATAGTTAGTGTCTTCTCATATAGCTACAATCTCTATCCATATAGCTACCCATGTTCTATATAGTTAGTGTCTCTCCACATTGCTAAACTCTCTCATCATAGCTGCACTCTCTCTTTATATCTACTCTCTTCTTATAACTACACTCTCTATCCACATAGCTACACTCTCTATCCATGTATAGCTACACTGTCTCTCCATATGGCTAAACTCACTCCTTATAGCTACTCTTATATAGCTACACTATCTTCTTTTAACTACACTCTCTCCATATAGCTGCACTATCTTCATACAGCTACTCTCTTCTTATAACTATACTCTCTATCCATATAGCCACACTCTCTCACTATATAACTACATGGTAAAAGTAAGATTGACCAAGATGGTAATTGCAGGATAGTGATGATGATGATGACAGTGTCACTACTGCGGCCTACATTGATGATGATTCTTTCTGTTATTGAGAATAATAATAACTCTTTGACAACTGCTGACTACTTTTTTGCATAAGGTTGTTGCAGTGACAACACAGTCCACACCTACCACAACACCGAATCACACCAATATGTATGTATCCTGGAGCTATATAGACAGTGCGATTGTGCCTAAATTCAACATAACTGCGGCTGTCACACACAACACTGGTTGTGACCACATCATTTCAACATATCTGGTTCCTAACCTGCTGCACTTGTTAGCTTATGTCATGGGCCTGTATTACTTCAGAATTCAAGAGAACGAACAGTTGTATGCACTAATGGAAAAGGTGAGGATTTTCCTCATTTTTGTATCATGTTTCCAAAAATTTAAATTTCCTTTTAACATAGGAACATTTAGGGTCGTATAAATAGCAATATAAATACATTGCAGACAATGAACAGGATCTGCAACATTTAATAGATACGGTTGTTGCACACAGTGAACAACTAGGGTTAGAATTAAATTGTAAGAAGACAGATTATGGTAGAAGAAGGTAATACCACAATACAATATACAAATCAATGGAATATTCTTAAACACGTGAATCGGTACAATTATCTCAGAACAATCATAACATCTGATGGGGGATGCCTTGTAGAGATTAGAACAAGAATCACCATGGCGAAGGTAGCCTTTTGTAAGATGGAAAACATACTGACCAATAAAAAGATGTCATTTGCAACGAGAAAAAGTGTTGAAGTACTACATAGAACCTGTACTTATGTATGTATGTGAAGTGTGAACAATGAGCAAACAAGCTGAAAAACATCTAATGGCTGTGGAAATGTGGTTTCTAAGGAAAATGCAAAGAATACCATGGACAGACAGAAAAACCAATGACCAAGTCCTACAAGAAACCATAAACTGATTAGACAAATTAGATGTAGACTGTCACAATTGTTGGGACACGTTATGAAAAGAAAACTGGAGAACTTGGTGACAGCTGGTAAAATTGAGGGGAAAAGAACAAGGGGAAGGCAGAGAAGTAAATAACAGGGTGGCTTGGCCATGTGCCATGGTCAAGACAAGAACACGGAGCTGATCCACGACTCTGGTGATCGTGTGAGATGGCGAAACATGACCGCCCGTGCTTATCCACAAAGCAGATGATAATGATGAGGTATTACAGCATTAGTTGGAGCTCATAGAAGATTCTACACACGTAGTTACTTTCACACAGGCAGCCTGTATTTATGTATGTGCGCACACAAACAACTAAAATCATATGTACTGTTATGTTCATTTGAGCAATGGTAAGTTGTTGTTGTTGTTTTTTTTTTTGCGCTCGCTCGCTTTGAACTCAAACGTGGTCCACACACACTACTTCTAGTCATTCTGGACTGAATTTTGCGTGTGGATTTGCTTTCCCTATTAATAGTTACCAACGCCATCAGGCGAACCCACTACGACTTCAGGGTTACTTGTAATTTACGTCCCCAAGTCAAGGACGATAGGCCAACATTTTGGTCCAACTGTCTGGTGTAGGGTTTAAACCCCTTACCTCGGCCTCATCACACCGGATGCTTAAGAACACGCGTTCTTATCCATTCGGCCATGCTGACCTACCAATAGTAAATTTAATATAAGATTTTACTGAAATTCAACATGTAATTTACAAATTAGATACGCCTCTGCTTGAGAGGTTAAACATTTTCTTTAAAGTGTCACACCTTGCTATTTTTTATGAAAACATATTTTATTGTACATATTATTTTTGTTTTCGTCTGTTTCCAGGTGTTTTTGCAAGCAACAGCTGTCCATGCAATGACAGCATCACAGCAGAAAATGATATACAGATTAAGGTAATATTTAATAATCATTTTAATGAAATATTGCAAATAATCCCATGATATTTAATACATTTGGGTGTAAAGACTTTGCATAAATTAAATCATCATTGATAAGACATTGGAAAGCTTCACAGTGTGTACATGGAGTGAACATTTGATGAGACATAATTAGGAAGCTTCAAAGCCAGCCCATGGATTGAACGTGTGATGAAACTTAACTTTTTCCCCCCTGCATATCCTATTAATAGGACGTCGCTGTCAATACCAGCATTTTTTACCGCTGTTATTGATTTCTTGGCAAGATTATGCTCAATAGTTTGCCATTGCTTTCTGAGCGACTGACTCTCATACCCCCATAAGTAACCAACACGACGTGATCCGCTACAGAATCTCATGCAGCTGCGTTACCCTATGTGGATATACGGGATTACGGAGAAAATCGTTAACGCCTTAGCCAGGGAGACTGGCAAGACTTGATTTAGAAGCTTAAAAACCAGCCCTTTGTTTTGAAAAACTTGGATGAGATATCATTGGGAACCTTCAAAAACCAGTCCATTGATTGAAACAACTTGATGAGACATAACTGGAAATTGATTATGTGGTTGTTTCGGGATTTGAAATTTAAATATTGAGCACAACCCACTACTGGCAACGCCGATCGCATTCCGGTATGAACCTAAGGCCTATCCACGTCAATATGGAAGCACTATACTCGAGTTTCGCCCTTGTTTGAGCTCGTCAGTAGTGCATATCCCTGACCGGATCCGGAAACAGTCCCGGATCACGCGTGTGAAGCGGGTGTGTAACCACGCGGCACACACTGGACACACCAAATTATCACAACAGAACACCACAACGCTACCCATCGTAGGCTATGCTCAAGATTGCCCAATCGCCACGACCGACGTCCGTCAATCGATGGGACCCGAACGATCAGGACTTCTCACTGGCAAGGAACACCAGGCCTCCTAAATCCAGTGAGCAATAATAAATTGATTATGTGGTTGTTTCGGGATTTGAAATTTAAATATTGAGCACAACCCACTACTGGCAACGCCGATCGCATTCCGGTATGAACCTAAGGCCTATCCACGTCAATATGGAAGCACTATACTCGAGTTTCGCCCTTGTTTGAGCTCGTCAGTAGTGCATATCCCTGACCGGATCCGGAAACAGTCCCGGATCACGCGTGTGAAGCGGGTGTGTAACCACGCGGCACACACTGGACACACCAAATTATCACAACAGAACACCACAACGCTACCCATCGTAGGCTATGCTCAAGATTGCCCAATCGCCACGACCGACGTCCGTCAATCGATGGGACCCGAACGATCAGGACTTCTCACTGGCAAGGAACACCAGGCCTCCTAAATCCAGTGAGCAATAATAAATTGATTATGTGGTTGTTTCGGGATTTGAAATTTAAATATTGAGCACAACCCACTACTGGCAACGCCGATCGCATTCCGGTATGAACCTAAGGCCTATCCACGTCAATATGGAAGCACTATACTCGAGTTTCGCCCTTGTTTGAGCTCGTCAGTAGTGCATATCCCTGACCGGATCCGGAAACAGTCCCGGATCACGCGTGTGAAGCGGGTGTGTAACCACGCGGCACACACTGGACACACCAAATTATCACAACAGAACACCACAACACTACCCATCGTAGGCTATGCTCAAGATTGCCCAATCGCCGCGACCGACGTCCGTCAATCGATGGGACCCGAACGATCAGGACTTCTCACTGGCAAGGAACACCAGGCCTCCTAAATCCAGTGAGCAATAATAAATTGATTATGTGGTTGTTTCGGGATTTGAAATTTAAATGTTAATTTAAATTTAATTTTAAGTTAATTTAAATTTAAAATGTTTGGATCAAACAAGGGCGAAACTCGAGTATAGTGCTTCCATATTGACGTGGATAGGCCTTAGGTTCATACCGGAATGCGATAACTGGAAATATTTAAAGCCAGTCCACTGGTTTAACAACTTGATGAGACATCATTAGGAAACTTCAAAGCCAGCCCAAGGATTGAACGTTTGATGAGATTTTAGAAGTTTAAAAACCAGCCCTTGGGTTGAACAACTTGATGAGACATAATTGGGAACCTTCAAAGCCAATCCATCAGTTTAACAACTTGATGAGACATAATTGGGAATCTTCAAAGGCAGTCCATGGATTGAACAACTTGATGAGACATCATTGGGAACCTTCAAAGCCAGTCCATCGATTGAACAACTTGATGAGACATAATTGGGAATCTTTAAAAGTAGTCCATGTGTTGAACAACTTGATGAGACATCATTGGGAATCTTTAAAAGCCAGCCCATCGATTGAACAACTTGAAGAGACATAATTGGGAATCTTTAAAGGCAGTCCATGTGTTGAACAACTTGATGAGACATAATTGGGAATCTTTAAAGGCAGTCCATGTGTTGAACAACTTGATGAGACATAATTGGGAATCTTTAAAAGCCAGTCCAAGGATTTTACAGCTTGATGAGACATCATTGGGAATTTTCAAAGGCAGTTACTGGGTTTAACAACTTGACGAGATATAATTGCGGAAGCTACAAAATCAGCCCTTGGTTTGAACAAATTTATGATGATACCAGGCAGCTATAATATTTTTGTAAATGTTAAGATTTACTATACATATGTATTTAATACTTTTGACCTTTTAAGCCACAACTATACTGTAGGAAATCATCTGAAACTTGGTAAAAGGAGAAGACTACTTCAACAAATGGAGGAGAAAAGAACCTGCCTAAAGAAATGCTAGTCAGTGTAGCTGGAGGCTTTCTGCTCATAGAGCACATCAACCCATAGACCTTACAGGAGGAGATTTCAATTAAGTTGCAGTGAATAAAGAAAACAGGCAATATTTCATGGAAACATTATCCCTATACTCAAGCTCTTACAAAGACACATAAAGTTAGAGTAGTTAGACAATTCTCTTAGTTAGTGCTGAAAAACCAAAGAATAGGCAATCTACAGATATGTAGTGGTTAAGTAGTCAAACTGCCTGCCTTGTTCTTGAGTTCAGTTTTGGGATTGTCATTTGGTTCACAAGCACACATTTTATTGGAGACACCTTTCATTTGGTTCACGAGCACACATTTTATTGGAGACACCTGGGGGTCATTGCTGGAGCTATGTAGTTTCATGCTCCGTGTGAAGCTTTTTGGTTCTGCAAAAAGAGACCGAGCCAAATGGGATGAAATCAGTTGGAATGAAGTTGATTCTCTTGCCTGTAAATATTTAACGATTTGTAATTTTAAAAAAAATATGTCCTAACTCAGGCATCTGCTACAGGTTTGTGATTTGATATGACCATAGCATTTTGTAGGCCTGAATGCACAGAGAAATAAGTGGTCTGTCTTTCCCTCACTTAGCGAGATGACGAACCTTAATCTGACCATGTTCGTGACATAAGCGTAGCTCCTTATCAGTTACGCTAATATGCCCACACCACTAAATTTTCATAGTCACTAAAGATTTACTGTATAGTAGATTTGAGTCATAATGATGCTAACATACGTTAATGTGTTTGCTTCTTGCAAGGCTGTTTCTTGTGTTTGGTTCCCTGTGGGTGGTTACAACCGTTCTTCTACAGTGCCTGTATGTATGGGCATTCAATTTTCCCAAGATGCCACTCTTTGAAACAATGGGGTAAGTGTTTGTTGTATGTTCTGTATCGCTTGGTCTTGTGCAGCGTATCCATACAATCCTTGTGCAGTTTTAAATATTGATAATTTTAGATGTATAAATGTTATTGGTGTACAAATATCATTTCACAGTTTAATTATTGAATAGTGTAAAGATTTTTTTATTACATATGCAGTTTAGTTGAGTTGAGTCAAGAACCGACATCACAGCACTCGGGACATTCCCATACATGCTCCATCCTCATCAGCAATAGCCAGCGAAGAGTCCCAATACTACCAATAATGATACCAGTAGCAGTCTTATTATATGTCTGTCTAGCATTTCCTTGGAATTTTGGGTGTCGGCCAGATGCACTGATCACTCCCTTCAACACCATTCTCTCCAAACTGTGATTATCTACCCAATTCTTCTGCACTATACTCATGATTCCGAAGGGCTCCAACCACATCTGCCTTATCATTCACCAATACCCCACCAAGGGGTGCAGATCCAGCCAATCTGCTTGTTTTCCACCACACCAGTATGTCCTGGGTAAAAAAATCCATAAGATGCTATTTTTGGATTGTTTAATAGAAGCCTGCCACTCTGCCCGAAACATGCCTGTCGTCATTTTTCTTATACTTTGTGTCCATTACAATTGCAATTTGCATTTGCTATTTGTCTTCCAGCCAGTGAAACGCCATTGTGACTGCCTTAACCCCCATACTAAGATTAGATGTTGTGATTCAGACATATTATCTAAATGACAGTTAAATAAGTAAAATAAATATCATTGCAGTTTTCAGCAGATTTCACCAAAGGAGAGATCATAATCAGTCGTCACTTCATTAGAAAGATGGGTATCTGTTTGCACCACACTCAGGACAAACAAAACGGAGTCAGATCATGGAAAGGACAAAAACACCTTTGAAATCTCCAATATGCCATGATGGCATGTTATCATAGTCCTTGACCTAAATATAAGTAATAAAATCTTATTCTCCTCCTCATTTGCACTCAGAACTCAACACTAAAATCTTTAATGAAAGTATTCGTTAGTTTCATGTTCATGACATTCCTCTACAGTTCTTGGGGGAATAAAGTTGACTAATGCCAGGGTTGAATGTAAGTGGAGCAGGACTGTTGAAGACTGGCCGGCCATCCATGGGCTATTGTCACACATTCACAGATCTAATGAATTCTTTACCATGTGATATAAATAATAAATAATGTTTACTGTTAGAAAACTCCATATTCTCTGTTTATATGTTTAAAGTAAGCTAATTTTCATGCTTTACAATAATTTCACAAATGTTTTAAATTAATTTACAGTGAACCAAGTTACTGGATTCTATTTAGTCTGGAGTTATTGGGTCGGACTGTGTTTAATTCTGTCATCTTAGCCATAATGATGAACTATGCCACACAGTGTGAAATGATCAAATTCTATGTCAGAGGCCTTGGCATGCGACTTCAAGAGAAGTCGACAGATCTGAAGGCTGCTATGAAGGTAATATATAACGAATTAGGTTCTAAACAATGTATTTCCTGTAGTGAATTTGAATAACAAAGATACAATTTATTGCCTGCCATATTTTGCTGCATCTCGTCGGGTGCATACTGCAGAAATCAAACCATATAAACTAAAACAAGATAAATCCTTCAAGCTGGAATATTCACACATATTCTCACCTTAATTTAAATTGTCTACCACGATAATTGTAAACTGAGTATCATGCCTTTTTGTTTGCACAAAGTTTTATCTTTTTGTTGTAATTTGCACAAAGTTTTATCTTCATTATTCAAATTAAGTTCTTGCTGAGGGAAGGCTAATAGTAATTTATTGTATGTATGATGGGAAGTAAGTCAGTAAATTCTTGCACATATAAAGACTGGTAAGTCAGTAAGTTATTGCAAATATATGAGGGAGTCAGTCAATTCTTGCACATAAAGGTAGTCAGTAAGTCATTCAAGAAAAAGAAAATTGGAACTTATATGGCTGACAGAATAGTTTGTTTGGAAACACTATATTTTGTTTTCCATACTGATAACAGTTGCAAAGCATTTTCTGTTTGATATTATGATGTATTTTATAAACAGTTAATTTTAAATAGCAAGACACAAGTATAATCCTCAGAAAATCATCATCACCACAACCACCACCTTCAAAATAGCTATTTGGTGAGAATGGGATAACAAGACAATATGTCACTTTACAGAGTCAGGTCTTAGTCAGATATGACTGAGCTACCGTATGACAGTAGACGGTACTACCTGCTTTCTGTCAGCGCCGAATGTTGGGTGGCGCTTACCAAACCCGACACCCCACATTGTGCCAACGGCTTTGGGCAGAAGAGCGCAATTGGGAGGGTACTAGCCTTATCCTGGTGCGAGGAAATGCAACCCAAAGACAAAATAAGTCATGGCAGGGCAGACCAGGCCCTAAGCCTTGGTTGGCAGCTGGTCTAGGATCGAAGCTCCGACAGGCGGACAGTTAGAGCATTGCTTTGCTGATCCGGCAGCTTGTCTTGTTCCAGGTGTATAGATGTTAACTTTTCTCTGGAGTGAACTAGGCAGGCCAACAGAGGGATCATGCTGCATGGGCAACACATGGTTTCTTTATTTTAGCCCAGGCTTTGTGCTATGGAGAGACCATGTTTTCACATGCACCTACTGTGGGCAAACATTTGCAGCAAGAATTGGCCTTACCAGCCACACTCGCCACTGCCATGGATCGTAGTTATTGCCATATGACAGTTATTAAGCCTTTTTGAAGCACAATGTACCAAACTATCGTCTGTCAAGACGGAAAGGTACCAATGCAATGTCACTTTACATGCACATAAACAACACTCTGTTACTACACAAACAAATACGTAATACTCAAGACGCATATAAAAATATGTGCATTACAGAATGCAACACTTTTAATACTCAATAAAAGTTTATTTAAAATAAAATGCATGGTAATTGTTAACTACCTTGTTCCTGCCCTACTCATGAATGTAATTGATGCATCTTCTGCTATAGAATCTTCATTGTTGTATATAATCAGGATGTGCTGATGTTAAGGCAAAGTCTAAGTCTGTTAAATGGAGTCATCTCTAAGATGACATCACTGGCGTCTGTTATCCTGGGAGAGCTAACAGTTATTGGTAAGTGGGTTGTAGTACATTTGTCCATCTCATCATCAGGTAATAGATCTTATGCAGAATGTTGCTGCCATCACAACTCGCCAAAAAATTGTATATCCTTTGCCAGTCTCTGGCATTTTCATGCCCATGGTGACTTCAGTGCCCTTTTTTATTTCTCATTTGTTCGCTTTGAGCTCGAGCACAGTCCTACACTGATTTTTGCTTTCTCTATTACCATTGTTCCCCTCCAGCAGGCAAACCCACTCTGATTTCTAAGGTGTTGTCCTTCATCGAGCTGGTCGACCACTGCCCTTTATTCCAGAAACCTTGCCTTCCATCACTGCTCTTTCCAAACCAAAGTATATCAGTTTATGAGAGAAGACGCTTTTTTAAAGCCAGTTTTCTTCAATATTCAGATCCTGTAGAATGTCACTATATTTCTCAATTTTGGTCCACAGTATTCTAAGAATGTTTCTGTAACATTTAAATTCAAGAGCTACATTTTTCTTCTTGAGGGATTATGGAATTATCCACGACTCACATCCATTTGGAAAAATGCATTCTCTAAAACATTTTATTTTAAATAGTTTGCTGGTGTTGTGTAATAGACTTTTAATACTATTTAACCTCTGCATTGCTATAGCCAGTCTGTGTATAATCTTTTTTGAACAGTTCCCATGTTTGATTATGGAACTAAGTTATTCAAGTTTAATGATTGTATACACATAAAACAAGTACAAGTAATAGAGAATGGGAGCTGTAGATAAGTTTGATTACCCACCCATGCTTGTAAGTCACTTAATAATGAATGGACCTGCCACAGAACTGCCATAGTAAAATCTAATATCCTGTATGAAAATATACGTTAGGAGCATTGGTATAGCTCTGGTGTCGACTTGGCATAATTAAAAAAAATGGGGACCAGACCATTTCAGAATTTTCTGGGTATTGTCTGGACAGAAAAGGTGATGTAGAAGGGAATTGGTCAACTCACCTCATTATGTTATAGCTTAGAATATGTGAAGGCCTAGCACATAACACGCTTATGACAATGTCTTCTGTGGGACAATGTTGAACTTTTATGGAAATGGAGTATCTTAGATGTGTATCGTCTGCCTCTAATTCGAGAAGGCCATGTAAGATTAGAGACAGACGCAGTCAGTCACAATTTTTCGGACATGTTATGAGAAGAAATGCATTGGACAATTTGGTGACAACTGGTAAGATCGAAGGGAACAGACCAAGAGGAAGACCTAGAAGCAAATACCTGGATGGCTTGGCCTCATGGCATGGTCGAGACAGAAACACGGAGCTGATCCATGACTCTGGTGATCGAGTGAGATGGCAGAATATTACCGCCCATGCTTACCGGCATGGCACATGATGGATGGATGGATGTAAGATTCAGACTGGTATTTATTACAGAATACAGAGCCCAAGAGCATCATAAGGAGCCCTTACCTGACCTTGAGTGTATGGCGTTAGTCCCATATATGTTTTAGACCAATCATCACCAGACGGGAGATGTGGTCAGTATCAGTCCCATATTTGTTTTAGACCAATCATCACCAGACGGGAGATGTGGTCAGTATCAGTCCCATATTTGTTTTAGACCAATCATCACCAGACGGGAGATGTGGTCAGTATCAGTCCCATATTTGTTTTAGACCAATCATCACCAGACGGGAGATGTGGTCAGTATCAGTCCCATATTTGTTTTAGACCAATCATCACCAGACGGGAGATGTGGTCAGTATCAGTCCCATATTTGTTTTAGACCAATCATCACCAGACGGGAGGTGTGGTCAGTATCAGTCCCATATTTGTTTTAGACAAATTATCACAAGATGGGAGATGTGGTCAGTATCAGTCCCATATTTGTTTTAGACCAATCATCCCTAGATGGGAGATGTGGTCAGTATCAGTCCCATATTTGTTTTAGACCAATCATCACCAGACGGGAGATGTGGTCAGTATCAGTCCCATATTTGTTTTAGACAAATCATCACAAGATGGGAGATGTGGTCAGTATCAGTCCCATATTTGTTTTAGACCAATCATCCCTAGATGGGAGATGTGGTCAGTATCAGTCCCATATTTGTTTTAGACAAATCATCACAAGATGGGAGATGTGGTCAGTATCAGTCCCATATTTGTTTTAGACAAATCATCACAAGACGGGAGATGTGGTCAGTATCAGTCCCATATTTGTTTTAGACCAGTCATCACAAGATGGGAGATGTGGTCAGTATCACGGCAGTCACATTTTGCTTCCCAGCAAATTTCCTGTTACCCCTTGTAGGATGGATTGACCTGGTAGTCCAAGCCAAGTGTTTAGAAAATTTCCATCTCAAATAGGATTTGAACACATGACCACAGCATGCTAGCAACTGTGTTGCCGAGGCCTAGCCTTCTAGGATAAGATTGAAACATTATTTTAGCAAAAGAGTGAAGTGTTATTCTAGGTTAAGAGTAAAACATTATTCTAGGTTTAGCGTGAGATGTTATTCAGATAAAAATGAAACATTATTCAAGGATCAGATTGAAACATTATTCTTCCGGGAAGATTAACCTGGTCAACAAACACCTGCAGAAGTCGGATGTGTCTGCCTAAGGGCACAAGTAAACCTGGTACAATACAAAAATGTCTGAAAAAACACTCGATACAGAAGAAGAAGAAGAAGAAGAAGAAGAAGAAAAAGAAAAAGGAGAAGAAGAAATATTATTCTGGGTTAAGAGTGAGAAATTATTCTAGGTTAAGAGTGAACAATTATTCTAAGTTAAGGGCGAGAAACAAAATTAAATCATGATGGTTATGATATTATGGGATGTGTATTGTAAATATATTTTTTTTATGTACTTCACAGGTTTGTGTATTCTGTTCTTGAATAAACACAATGATCCAAAAGTCTGGGTGTACCGAAGCTTCTTTCCAGTCATCTGGGCAATTATGCTAATTTTTCCTTTATTCCAGGTAAGTCTTCAACTGGAATAGATGCTTTCATGAGTTGTTCTTTATCATCATCATCATCTACTTTCACTGTTGCTGTGAAGCATCATAGTGTGGGGCGTATGTAATTATATTTGTTAAATATTATACAGGTATCTGTCAAATGCATCCACATTATGTTCTGGAAATCTCAGCTCGGATGAACCTGCCATATTGTCACATTTAAATTAGCGACATCCAAAGACCATATTCTATCATGATCTAGACCAGTGGTTCTCAACCGGTGTGGAATTCCCCCCCAGGGGGGAATTTGAGGGTTTCCAGGGGGGGAATGAAGACCATTTCAAGATGGCGTTAATACAAGAACCGATTACTTGATATTGTTTTTCCCTTCATACTTTACAGTTATGTATGTCATCCTTCTAAAATTCATTTTATAAAGTAAGTAGACCCACAAATCATGTATTATGTGGATGTTTAGACTTGTTTTAGTATATGCTATTAAATTTACCTTCTATTTTTACGTATAGGCCTACTGTGTAGGGGTGGGGGGATTTTTAGATAAGAAATGTGAAAGGGGGTGAATGACGTTCTGAAAATAAGTGAAGGGGGGCACAGGCCAAATTTTTGATAGGAAGGGGGGGGGGGGGGGGGGGATGACGTTCTGAAAATATGGTGAAGGGGGGCATGGGCCAAAAAAGGTTGAGAACCACTGATCTAGACTGAGGTTAGGTCTAAACATACAGTACTAAGACCCCCTGAAACCTTAATGAAGGATTGTATGTGGCATTGACCTTGGAAATTGGGAGAACAATGTTACTGATTTCTCAGCTTGTTCGAGGCATGGTGTCCGCCTCGAGTGCTGGAGCTCCCGGGTTGAAGCCCTGGTGAGGTCCAGGATTTTTTCATGTGGACTTCTAGTAACAAAATTTCCCCTGGTTGCTGGGTAATGAGATCGGACGCCTGTGTATATTGTTGCGCATGTAAAAAATCCCTTGGAGTTGGAAATCGAAAAAGAGTAGCCTAATGGCGCTGCCCGGGGAAAATTTTGAGTTAAAAATCTACCCAAAGTATTTCAGGACCTCGCCGGTACTACAGAGTTCATGCACTGAGCTGAGTTTCTGCAGACTCAGGTTTAAGTTAGGAGTAGAACGGAGCACTTATGGGTTACACTCGTGTGCCATGATGTTGATCCGTCAACTAAACTAAACTAAACTGCTGATTGCTCTCTGCTAGTTACTACTGATTGCTCTACCTGGCATACTGAAATCTCTACTAGCATTGCAACTTTGGACTAGTTAAGAATCTGAACTGAAGAAACTACACTTGGGGACACCATATGAACTTAAAGGTCAAATTAGGCGGAGCCCTGGCTAAAAGATTAGGATGTCCGCCTCAGGCTCAGAAGGTACATGGTTCGATCTCAGCATGGGACTGGGAGTTGGTGTCTAATGATAGCACACGTTCCTCTGATCTCTTGGGTAGTGAGATCAGACACTTCCTTTCTCAGATAAAAATTAAAAACACGAGGTCCTGTGTGTAAGTTGTGCACGTTAAAAGTCTCATGATAGTTGGGAATCATGATGAGAAGGCTGTAAAGCTACTGCTCTGGAAAAATTGTTAGACAAAGACTTACTAATGGATAGAGAGAGTCAGTTAACATGGATGGAATCTGTATAGAGATAACCAACCTACACAAATACATGGACGCAGTTCACACACTCTTAAGACTGCCCTATATACGACATATCTAGGCAAACCTTCTGGCCTAGAGAAACAACAGTGGACGATTAACTGGATAGACCACTAAGTGAACTAAAAAATGCAATGAAGTTTAAACAAAAGACAACATTGCAGATATAGACAATAATTTTCAAGTGAACAAAAGAAGCACATCAAAGTCGGATACACTGACCTTTAAGATGCATAATAAGGTCCTCAAAAGAGGAATGAAGAAGTAGTAGAAGAAAATTCAGATTACCTCTATAATTCTCTGCCTTCATTGTAACAATGAGATTTGTATCCTGAGATGTCTGATCAGTAACGTCTGCTCTCTCTCTCTCTAGGACTGATATATTACAGTACATTCCTTTCAGCAACATAGGATGAACATCTCTCAAAATGTTTCTTAATAATATAATCATTATGTGCCCTGCCAAAAGACGTACACATTCATGAATTGCTATATATCTCAGACCTTGGCATTCTGGATCAATTCTGTTGATGATGCTCCTCCATGCCACTGTTTTAGGCCATCCTGCTTCATTTGTTGTGGTCTTCCTCAGCCTCTTCTACTGCTGATCTTTACAATCATTCCCAATATTGTCCAATGCTTCTCTTCTCATGACATGACCAAAGGACATTGTCTCTTTCTTAAAGCTGTATATAATATTCTACTTTCATTAGTCTTTTCCAAGTAATCATATGGACAAGGGGGAGGTGGTCGTGCGCTTGTGGGACCAGGTGGAGAAGGCGGAGGAACAGATTGAGAATCCGTATGTGGAAAGAAGGAGATTGCGGGGGATCAGCAGGGGTTCTGGAAGAATCTCAAAACTGAGAGAGAAGACCAGGAGAACTTTTAATCAGATAGCGGTGGGAACGATTAGTAGTATGACTCTTCGCTGGCTGTTGAATGAGGGGACGGAGCACGTATGGGAATGTCCTGAGTGCAGTGATGTCGGTTCTTAACTCAACTCAACTCAATTCCGAGTAATCATTATTTTTTAGGTACTCTGTCAGTCCAAGGAATTCACAAAAGTGTTCCAAGTTCTTCTTAATCTGATCGTTCATGTTCCAAAATTCACTACCTTATAACAGAATAGGCTGTATATGCTATTTTTGGGACACTTTTTACGTGCCTTGAGACATACTGTGTGTACAGTACTAGTCCCATATTTGAATAGACCAACCGACATTTGATTTGGCCAATATCAAGCCAGTTACTTTCACTCCTCAAGACATTTCCAGGTACCTTTTTTAAGCTGGATTGACCTGGGAGCCCAGGCCAATTTAAAAAATTCATCTCAATGCAAATTCAAACCCATGACCACCAGGCCAGCAGGCAAACATGCTAACCACTGCACCACCACATTTCTCCTGTCATCATCAAGTGCCCTGCCAGCTGGTGTAGACTTTAATGGCTCTCCACAGATCTCGGTATTTAGTGTTCTGGATCAAATCTGCTGATGATATTCCACTATGCCACCTTCTGAATCCATCCAACATCATATCTTTTGGTCTGCCTCTGCCTCTCTTCCCATTGATCTTTCCAATTATCACGATGTTCTTAAATGCCTCTCTTCTCGAAAATTACCAAAGAAAGCTGTTTGTCTCTTTCTTACTGTTGTTTATAATGTTGTAGTTTCATGAGCCTCTTTTAGGCAATCGTTGTTAGTTACTCTGGCAGCTGGCATGGCATTTGATGATGATGTAGTAAATATGTCGTTTTCTGTTAACAGGCTGCTAGAGTGAACTCAGTATGTCTCAGAGTTCAAAAGATTGCCCTAGAAATGAGGGTCTTTGGCTACAAAGGTGCTTCCATTTTAGACCTGGATTCTTTTCTACAGTTTGTAACATTTACAAAGTTGAAGGTTGGTCAGTTACTTATATGTGAAGGTCACGAATAGAGCTATTTTGTGGTTGAGATACTTGTCTGGCATATTTAGAGATAAGTTTTGAATTCAAGCAAGCATCAGATTTTTATACATATACTGTAGGTGAAATAAAGAGAAACTGGCCTGCAGGGTATGCAGCAACTACCATGCCACATGCTTTATAAAATACATGATCCTTAGTAGGTCGTCATGGTGAATAGATAAGAGCATTCGCTTTAAAGCTTCCGGTTTGCTGATGCCGAGGTAGCGGATTCAACCCCTACACCAGTTAGTTGGACCAAAATATTTACTTCTTGCCCTTGACTTGGGTATGTAGCTTATATAAATATCTCAGAAGTCAGAGAGCGTTCAACTGATGGCAAGAGACACTGCTAATAGGGAAGGCTAATCCATGCGCAAAAATCAATCCAGCACACTAGAAATTGGAGCACACAATTGGAATATGCTTGAGTTCAAGGTGCCGCTAGTCTGTAATCTGGGGAATCATTTCCCCACACAAAAGATCTAGCCGACTTCTGCCCAGACATTCCGTCTATCACATCAAAGGCTGGCTGCCGCCTTGCAGACGGATGGCGCTATAGTCCCTCCTCGAGCAACAACATATTAAAGAAATGCCGACTGTGTGTAGACATTTGGCGCGACTTTCTGTCATCGATCAAAACCTTTAAGTTTTTAATGTGACATAGAATTTTGCGAATTAAATGACAAAGTAATAAACATGTTAGTATACAAAAATAATAATATAAATGTTATATAATATAAAAATAATAATAACATGTTAATATACAAAAAGGAAACAGAAGAATCATCTGCTGATGACAGTTTATATTTGTTTAAAGGCTCACGTTCATTGCACACATGTACCCCCATAAGTGCTCCAGTACCCTCCCATGTATCGGCCAGAGAATCTCAACACAGTACATGAGGTCTCCATAGTGAAGTGGTCAGACCATCTGCCTCCAACCCATAAGGGGATTATTCAGGGTTTGTTTTCAGGTTCCATTCAGTTTTCAGTTGCTGTTATTTCTTCATAGACACATGGTGGTTATTGCCAGAATAATGAAGTTCATGCTCTGTGCGATGTTTTCGGCAGACGGTTAATTGATTATAAATTTTAAAATTAAAATAAAATTAAAATTGTGATAAATTCTGTGCAATGAAGTTAATACTCCTGCCCTTTAACTATGTTTGACACATTGCACAAACTCTGTTGCAACCAGTCTGCCTTTGCCTAGAGTAACTAGTGTTTTTGTTAATAGATAGTCAAATAAAAAGCGCATCTTTAACTCCATTTGACACATTGCACAAACTCTGTTGCAATCAGTCTGCCTTTGCCTAGAGTAACTAGTGGTTTTGTTCATAGATAGTCACATAAAAAGCACATCTTTAACTCCGTTTGACACACTGCACAAACTCTGTTGCAACCAGTCTGCCTTTGCCTAGAGTAACTAGTGGTTTTGTTCATAGATAGTCACATAAAATGTGCATCTGGACAAAAAAACATGACAAGACAGTGGCAGTTTGTGAAAGCAACTTTAATTCCTCTCAATGACAGTTCCCATGACCTCCCCTATCAATCTAAAGCCAGGCATCAATGTTATAAATTTTTCTGGGCTATATATGTCCCCAGCAGACCATAGCATAGCTGAGTACAGTATAGTCATGATTCCTTTCAATTTACTATCACACACAGTCAGGCTTTGCTGTCTCTGTTATTATTCAGTGGTAATTTGCACCTGCAGTAGCGCAGTGGCAACCACATTTATCCACCAACCCAATGGTGATGAATTAAAATTTACTTCACAGTGAGGCTGATTCTTAAAATTCATCTTGACTCCCAGGTGGACACATCCTGGAAATGTCTTGGAAAACAAAAGATCTGGAATAATTTTGACCACAACACCCCTGAAGTGCCGATTAGTCTACACAAATATGGGGCTAGAACCATATGTCCAGTTCATCACAAGGGGTGTGAAAAGGATCTTTTAATTATTGACTTTAGTCAGAATTGGATGCTGCGCCCCTGAAAGTTTGTGAAATGCTGCACTTCTATTTGCACACATAATATATAGCCATATTGCTTGCTTGCTTGCTTGTGTTCGTTGTCTTGAGCTCCAACGCGAAGTCCTGTATGTCGGATGAAAACATCCTGTTGTCCAACATCAGTGTGATGTCATACAGTACCTGAGGTTTGCGTGAGTATCCGTTATCCCAAGTCTGGCTTATTCAGACTGCAGACTGGTGGTTCCTCGCCGTACAGGCAGACACTCTCTGACTTCGGAGGAATATATAGCCATTTGAAAACAGGGAGAATTTCACATCTGCACAAATTGTGATTATATGTTGTACACATTAGCTATATTTGTATGCTTTATAACAGCTTCATTACAATGTTGTTTACCATATATCTATATATATGATATGGACACATTCATACATACATGCTTTTGGATTTTATTTCAGGCCAAACTGTTCCACATCCCAATACTACCATCATATTTGATTTTCTCAGCTGTTGTTACAACTTTCATTCTGCTCATTCTTGTACAGACAAGTAACATTGGACCTCCAGGCCATATATTATAGCTCTGGTGTGTTACAAGAATGTTATATAGATATACTTTGTGTGTGTGTATAAGAGAGAGAGAGAGAGAGAGTGAGAGAGAGAGAGAGAGTGAGAGTGAGTGAGAGAGAGAGAGAGAGAGAGAGAGTGAGTGAGAGAGAGAGAGAGAGAGAGAGAGTGAGTGAGAGAGAGAGAGAGAGAGAGTGAGAGAGAGAGAGAGAGAGAGAGAGAGAGAGTGAGTGAGAGAGAGTGAGAGAGAGAGAGAGAGAGAGAGAGAGGAGAGAGAGAGTGAGAGAGAGAGAGAGTGAGTGAGAGAGAGAGAGAGAGTGAGAGTGAGAGAGAGAGAGTGAGAGTGAGTGAGAGAGAGAGAGTGAGAGTGAGTGAGAGAGAGAGAGAGAGAGAGAGAGCCAGAGAGCCAGCCAGAGCCAAAGTCAGATAGCTCTCCTGAATTGTAAAATACTGTGATGAAAAACTTTGATACTTCATAACAGGCAGGTACTTCTTCTTCTTTCGTTCGCTTGAAACTGCAATGTTGTCTCTTGTATGGATTTAACCGTCTTTTATAACAGGTACTTTAAAGCTACTTTTTGTAGCCATACTTTGAAGCTACATTTGTAAGCTACATAGTAAGAAAATTCCTATTCTCTTCTTCCCTGCAATGTATCAATTATTTACTTCATTCTCACTAAAGAGACCGTTATTCTTATTACGCATTTGTAAATGAATATTCACACGGTTATCATACACAATCCTCCTCCTCCTTGCAGTCCATGCTGTGTGACATTGGTGATCATGTCTGTCCACAGTCTTCTGTCTCAAATTATTCCAATAATGTTTTTAAAATACCAATGTTCCTCCATGCCATGATGTCAAACTGTTCAGCATTTTCTTTCTTGGTCTCCTCCAGCCTCTCTTCCCCTCCTGCCTTCCAGTTGTGATGACATACTCCGCCTTCCTCTTCTCATAACATGCTCAAAAATGTGGTCTGCTGTGGTCTGATGCGAGTAACCATTTCTCTTTGTGAGTTAACTTCTTTCAAGATATCTTCATTGCTCTTTCTATCTATTGACATGGTTCTCATCAATCTATATCTATAAAACAGTGTGTATGTTTGGTGGTTTGTGGGTCTTGGATGGCGTTCGATAACGGTACATCCGATTGAGATGAAATTTTCTACACGTCTTCCTTTCATTCCTGTGCAACCGACTATAATAATTTCTTAATGTAAAATCTTCTACTTATTATGTCTATATAGCAGGGGGACTTCACTCTAGAAAAGTTATTTCAAGGGGCATAACTTTTAATAACATTTCTATATACTTTATAGTCATATTGTTGGACATACCTGCACTATTGTTAAAACTCTTTGTCTATAGTTATTTTTAGGCATATGAGTTATATTAAATAATGATATAATCTTTAAGGTATTTTTAAAGTTTGCATAAAAATAATGCATTATGCATAACATTTTAACCTATCTTTTTCTGCTTACAAAACTTATCAACTGTCATGTCGGTTCAGTTTTCATTAACAATAATGAATGGTGTGTGGAAGGACATTCTACACCACCACGACAAAGAAACCTGTCAGATTCTTCACCACGCCTCGTTATTGACTTAGAGATTTCGAGCCCGGTGAAGGAATCTACTGACAATCTCCAGAAATGATAACAGGAATACAGACAGTTTTGAAACAAGAAACATAATTATGCTCAACCGTTTCTTATTTTACAACAAAAATGGCAGCGGAAATTAAAATAATGAGTATTAACATTCGAGGTATAAGATCCAAAATTAATCATCTTATACCACTCATACACAAATATAAACCTGATTTTATACTCATTCAGGAAGCTAACGTTAAAACCGATGAACACGCATCATATATCACAACATGCTTAGGTCTAAGACACTCATGTTTTAGTCTTAGTACTCAACATATCGGATTGGGTACAGCAATAATGCAGACATCGGACAGGTGGCAGATTATAGAGAAGGACAGAGACTGCCAGGGTAGGATAGCTATAGTACAGGTGAGAAATAACATAAATAAATACACAATTGTCAACATACACGCACCACCTGACTACAGAAATCAGCCGCTCTTCTACCAAACACTGGAAAATTTATTATCACGCTCATATCGGGGTCACAACATCATTCTAGGGGGTGATTTTAATTGCGTACTTTCGGCGCACGACCTTATAAATGGAGATGTAAGAATGCAAATTAGAAACACAACGGGGGAGGAGGAACATCAATTAGACACATTGCAAACAATTTTAGATATCCATGGGCTAACAGACGCATACAGGCAGATGCACCCCCATGGAACAGATACAACACACACAAACAACGCGCATAACAGAGCAGCGCGATTAGATAGAATTTATGCGCCCATAACACATCATATAACACAAGTCAAGCATTTACAGGAGACACTGAACTTCACAGATCATAAGGCGGTAGTTGCAACAATAAACACAGTACAAGCAACACCACATCTTAGAAGATCTCCCCATTGGAAACTGAACTGCACACTTTTACAAAATCAGGACTATGTAGATTGCATAACAAAACTGATCCTCACATACACAAGCGATATACCGGAGGGTAAAGCGCGAGAACTCTGGGAAACACTTAAACAAACTATACGAGAGAGAACACAAACACTAGCAGCAGTAATACACAAGCAAAAACTACAACAAGAAAAAGTATTGGAAAATGCACTTAAGCTCTTACTACAGACAGACAAAAATTCACCACACATCATAGCATTACAGGAAGAATTAGATCTCCACAGACATCATCGATTTCAGGGGGCTTTACTGCGAACAAAGTTACAAACTATAACACAAGAGATACCGAGTAAACAATACCTAGCTTTAGAACAAAACATACAGCGCAGCAGACAAATAGGCCAGATAATTGACAGGGAAGGAAATATACAAGTCGAGCCACAACAAATAGCCATAGCCTTTGAAGATTATTACAGGAACCTTTATACAGAGGAAAACACACAGGCGCACGTGCAAGAACACTTTATGAAATTCACAAAAGAACTCACAGAGGAACAGAAACTAACACTAGATACTGAATTAACACTAACAGATATAACACAAGCGGTTCATGGAATGCAGAAGGGCAAATCGCCTGGCCCTGACGGTATTACTGCTGAATTCTATCAGTTTTTCTTTCCTCTTCTAGGTCCCCTTTTACTAGCAGTATTCTCTGAATCTTTCCACAAACATGAACTCCCATCCAGTTTCAACACGTCTTACATCATCTTATTCCGAAGGACAACACTGACAAGACACTTTTAAAGAGTTACAGACCTATCTCGCTTTTAAATGTAGACTACAAGATTTTAACAAAGACTTTGACGAATAAATTGAAACCAGTAATGGCATCTCTCATTCATGAAGACCAGCAATGTAGTGTGCAACACCGGAATATCCAGCAACACACACACTTCCTAAGTGACACCATCAACTACACACATCTGAAATAACTGTCAGTCCTCAATTCTCTCTTTAGATCAAGAAAAAGCATTCGACAGAATATCTCACTCATACCTCCACAAAACTCTCTCACACTGCAATGTGGGAAATTATTTTCGGACATGGGTCAAAATTTTATATTTGAAACCGGAAAGTCGGATTCTATTAAACCATACCCTAACCAATTCTTTCAGGTTGACTAGGTCAGTGAGACAGGGATGTCCCTTGTCCCCTTTACTGTACGTTGTCGCTCTAGAGCCACTTCTAGAAAAGATACGACAGGACGACAATGTCAGGGGTACGTTCATACCAGGGAAGGGTGAACAAAAGCTGCATGCTTATGCGGATGATACCATTTTCTTTCCGACCACTGAAAAATCTGTACGGATCATTTTGGAGACGTTCTCGTTTTTCGGCAAAGGGAGTGGGGCAAAATTAAACGTCCAAAAATCTACTATAATGGGCTTAGGCAAATGGAAAAATAAGGCGGATTTTCCATTTGACTTAACATTAAACAATCTTATAAAAGTGTACGGAATAGTCTTCCCATGTCAACCAAATCAGACACACAAAGACACTTGGCAAAATCTAGAGAAGAAAATAACAGATATGTTACAGAGATACAGATACAAAACAACTACCATATTTGGTAGAAGTACCATTGTTAATACATATATAATTCCAAAAATACTATATCTGTGCACAGTCCTAGATCCCCCACGTCAAACTGTCACAAACATAAACAAAGAGATTAGACGCTTTGTGTTTGGCAGCACCATCTACAGTATCAAACATACTACACTCATGCAAGACAAAAAAGATGGAGGTATCGCCCTCCAAGACATAACAACCAAAATACAAGCACTTAGGATCAAACACGTAGGTGAAATCCTACAACACCTAGAAAAACACCCTTTAGCACACTATTACATTGGAATTAGGCTATCTTCTTTAAAACCTATTAGGAATACATCCTCACATTATTTTGGCACTCTCCCAACGTTCTACAAAACATGTATTTCAGCCATTAAAGGACATGAAAAATTACTACACAAGAAAACACATACAATCTACAGGCATTTAATTAAATTACAAGCAACTCCGGTACATCTCAGAATTAAAAGAGGACATAGATATTTCATAAAAGATTATACCAAAATTTTCTCAAATATTCACAACAAGCAGATTACTCCAAAAGCAAGGGAAATTACATATAGGCTTGTTTATAGCATGACCCCAACAACAGAGAGAACAGCAAAAATAACTAAACAAATACTACAGTGTCAGCTTTGTAGACGGAACGTCCAAGAATCAGAAGAGCACATCTATTACGAATGCAACACAATCATGCCAACAAGAAATCTCCTACAAAACATCCTAAACACTCATTTGAAACAAAGAACAGATGTTTACAAAGCAATCATGATAAATTCCATTCCTTACTCCACACAAGACACCCACACAAAGCTACTTGTTCTATTGGCAGAGTACAGAAATCTTATATGGACATTAAGAAACAAAGCACTATACAATTACAGAACAATCAACAAAGAAATTGTCCAACAACTTTATCAACAAAAAGTCGCAAACATTCTAATCTTAGCCCCACAAGCGAAAATCTCGTAAAATATTTGGCTGAAGACAGCACATATTACAGAAGAAGCAAATAACTTGTTTTAAATAAAGGATACTACAACTGTAAATGTATTTATTGATGGTATTAATAATATTACAATTATATTATTATTATTATTAATACTATTATTATTACTGCTACTATTATTATTAATTTTCCCATTATTATATTTGAATGTGCAACATGAAATATATTGTGGATGGGTGTCTGTGCCGTTGGCAGCGTATGCGTCTGGGTGTGGATGCGTATATGTGTATATATGTATATGTATGCGTCTGGGTGTGGATGCAGGTGTGTGTGCGTGTGTGGTGCATGAATTTGCACGCGCATGTGTACGAGTGTGTGTGTGCGCGCACGCGCGCGTGCGTGTAGCAGTCTTTAAACCAATTAAAATGATGTTATACGGTAATGATATGTTTCAAAAGAAAAAATATGTACCACCATGTATAAACAAATTCGATGAGCCCTTTAAGTACCCAGTAAGCTAAGGTGGCTTTTAGTGGCCAGGTTTTAAGTCCTTCCCATTGTATATAAAACCCAGACACTATCACAATTTTGGACCAATTATCTCCCTGGAGACAGACCATAGACCCTAATTGCTAGTAGTAAATCCCTGATTCTTGTCCCCCAAACAAAAAACATCATGGACTAGAGCGTCACCCTGAAATTTGTCATCAGGCAACAACACCAACGGCCTTTGCCTCGGGAGCTTAGTGACCCAGAAATTACAAGGAAGCCACATTTTAATGGAAATGATAGTTTAAAGTTTATTGTCCAAGCGCGGGGCATTTAAATGTACTGCGGTCTCCAGAAAGCATGAGATTGTGTGTGCGTGTGTGTTTGTGTGTATGTGAGAGAGAGAGAGAGAGAGAGAGAGAGAGAGAGAGAGAGAGAGAGAGAGAGAGAGAGAGAGAGAGAGAGAGAGAGAGAGAGAGTGATAGAGAGAGAGAGAGAGGGAGAGATGGACAGGTGTTTCATGCATTCCGCTTGCGGAAGTGGAAGTGAAGCATATGCAAGGAATGTGTATCTACATGCACTATGCCACAAATGTCATATTAACATAACTGTATATATGTATGTATATGTTTTATTCACAATGTCACACTTAACACTAACAAACGGCAACGCTCTGTAATATACACAAACAAAAGAAACACACACTACAACTTGTAAATACACATTGCTTTGTATGAAATAAAAGTTGGGGGGAAAAAAAAAAAAAAAAAAATTACCAAGTAATACGGTTGACCTTGGTCGGAACAGCTCAGGTAAACTCTTTAGTGAACCTAATAAATTCCATTCTCTTTACTCTCTCTCTCTCTCTCTCTCTCTCTCTCTCTCTCTCTCTCTCTCTCTCTCCCTCTCTCTCTCTCTCTCTCTCTCTCTCTCTCTCCCTCCCTCCCTCCCCCCCCCCCACCCCAAACATAAATGACTATACGCTGTATTCGCAATGTAAAAGCCTGTTTTTGTACATAATAAATGGGATATTTATGTATACGCTGAATTGAATTCGCAAATGGACAACTTAACAAATTCCAATCTGTTTACGCGCTCTCTCTCTTTATCCCTCCCCCTCCTCTCCCCCGCCCCAGCTCCCTCTCTCTCCCTCCCTCCGTGTTGACCGCGTTCTGGTCTCAACCCACCCCACCACAAGCAAACCCTGGGCGCTTGCGATTAAGTCGAGGGCTGTCATTCAGCAATAATATTGAATTCACTTACAGGAAACTAAGCTTGCATGAGACTGCCTGCAGTGTAAAACGTGGGGCGGCTTTTGCCGTTTCGACCTTGACACCAACATTTCTTTTAATGTATATATTGTCGGTGTGGAAGAGAACGCGTGATGTGTGTTGAAGGTTTATAAGCGTGTGAGAATGATGGGTTTAGAATGAACGAGGGGAAGGAATCATCACCACATCATAGTCGTTGTTGTCTGCGTCATTATCATCACCATTATCATCACCATTACCATCACCATTATCATCATCATTATCATCACCATTATCATCCCTATTACCATCAATCAAGTTAGAATGGGATGACTGAAAGCGTACGTCATTATCATAACGGTATATGTATTTGTTTCATTAACGCATATGACATAACACTAACAAATGGCAACGCTCTGTAATATACACAAACAAAGAAACACGCATTGCACCTTGTAAATATACATTGCTTTGTATGAAATAAACGTTTAAAAAAAATAAAAAAAAAAAAAAAAATAAACACCCGACGGCTGAACGCAACAGAAAAAAAAAAAAAAAAAAAAAAAAAAAAAGTTACTGTGCGCCAGGAGCTGGGCGAAACCACGCCGGGTCAGATAGATAGACAGATAGTCAGGAACGGAAGCTTATTTGACTACTTATATGAATGAATTAAATGACATGCTCCCCACCAGGGACTGGGTGAAGCCGGGCCGGGTCAGACAGACAGACAGATAAACAGACAGTCGGGAATGGGAGAGCTTATATGACTACGTATATGAATTAAATGAGATGCTCCCCACCAGGGACTGGGTGAAGCCGGGCCGGGACAGATAGACAGACAGTCGGGAACGGGAGAGCTTATATGACTACGTATATGAATTAAATGAGATGCTCCCCACCATGGACTGGGTGAAGCCGGGCCGGGTCAGCCAGACAGACAGACAAACAAGCAGACTGATAGATAGATAGATTCCCTCCAGGGCCTGGGCGAAGCCGGCCAGGTCAGCTAGTCTTCTATAAAACTACATCTCCGAAGTTTCCACACAATTTTATGTGATCCAGTCTAGACCTAGGCTGGTCTCCCTGGTGTAGGGGTTAACGTCTTTCTCCGTAATCCTGTATATTCTCATGAGTAACGCAACATGCGCAAGAATCAGTAGCGGTTCTCGCCATGTTGGTAACTTATGGGGTATGTGAACCGGTCACTCAGAAAGCAATGGCAAACTACTGAGCGCGATCTTGCCTAGTACATCAACAGCAGCTGAAAAATGCTGATGTTGACTGTGACGTCCTGTAAAGGATATGCAAAAAGAATAAAGGCTGGTTATATTTTGATATTTCTGTATTCAATGTCTCATTTTCTTAAATGCATAAAATTCATGCATGGTTATTCTGACAATCTTGTATATTTTTAACAATCATATTGTGTTTTAAATAATCATGTTTGTTTTCACTGAGCACTGATTTCTTTTGAAGTCATGTTTTCTGTTGTGGCAGGAAAATCCTCAGTGCGGTTAAATTTGTTTTGTCTTTGCATTTATTGAAAACATTTTTGGCCTTGTCCATTAGTTTGGTTGTCAGAATATATAAATTTATATATAATTTGTTTGGTTGTCAGAATATATAAATTTATGTAATCTATTGAAAATACTCAATTTCTTGTATCTTTACACAAACGCGCATGTGTGTTGTGTGTAGGTGGGTGTGTGCATGCACAAATGTCTTCGTTTTCTTCAGGAGGTTTGAATAATTGAGTGTTTACAATTTTCTTAAAACAAACTGAATTAAAAATAATTGTGACATACTTATTTTTATTGAATATGGTTTTTATATGTTGTTTTCTTTTCAGGTTAATATCTTTTTTTTGGTTATTAGTTTACTCCAGTGTAAAAAGTCTTTTACTCTTGTTAGCTTTCACTGTTAAAAGTGTAGAATTGCTATATCGCACAAATTGTTGTACCCTGCTGTTGACATTTGACCTGTAGTTGATTTCTAAACTTGTATATATTAACTCAATACATATTTGATTAAAAAGTGTGCTAGAAATTACAATAACCATGCCATTGTCTTGTAACCTGTCAGTATTGTTGTTAAGGATGTCAAGAGTATTAAGCACATCACATAACGGTACAGATGAACACAGTGACATCATAAGAACAGTTTAAAGATGGGTACCTCACTTGTGACATTCACCAATGAGGGGCAGCGTTCTTGTCAGGACCTTAGAATTGGCTCGTTGGGCTAACACGTGTGAGACAGTACAAGTATAACATGATTCGACGTAAGACTCAACGACACAACGTTTTATGGATTTATTGCCATATTAAATACAGAACGATGATTACAACAGTATCCAATATATAACTCACGACGCTCACAACCACAATACAGCTCACAAGTCTGACGCTCAAGATGACAGTCGTTCGGCTTTCACCCACAGAGATCCACACAAACGCCTTGCTTTCACCGCACACGTCCTTCCAGTCTCAGGTCCCAGCTCGGTCTGTCGCTAGCGCGCAACTTGCTGACCGCCTCTAGTGGCGTCACGTGGCATGCGTGCGTCTTGTCGTCAGCCTGACCGCTGGTCGCGTGTCAGGTAACAATCTTGCCAGCCGACAATTCTTGTCCGCCGGGTGTCGTAACGATGTTGCTGCATAGCTATCCCATGTTAGGCTCTGACATCCTCCCCGGGTACCTCAATGAAAGATGCCATCTTTCATTCATGATGTATGTATATACTGGGGTAGTGTTAACTTCATGTCAGAGTCTACTCTTTTCCTGTGTTATGCATGAAAATACATATATGGCATAGAAATATATACGATAAATGTAAGTTGCATTGAAATGACAAATGAAGTTCAAATTTTAACACAAATCAGGTTTCATCCCCCTGATGGCTGGTTACCTCAATTGCAATAATACCCAGTCAGATCAGTAGTACCAGCTTCTCGCATCTACCTCGCAGCAATTTGAAAAAAACGTAATAATATGGTTGTTTTGCAACAGCCATCTAGCCAGACTGAAATACGGCTTTATATGAGTCGTATTAAACACTCAAACTCTGACCTCATTTGGCCAGGAGCTCTTATGTTGGTTTGCAATGTTGGCAGCTCTCTGCCATGCTTGGTGGACGCCTACCCGGTGTGTTAGCCATTTGAGCAACAAAAAGTCTATTTATACAATACACACTATTGAATATGTTTCAAATTATGGTGTAATTCATAAATGCAAGGGAAGTAATTTTGACATTCAAGCAATACAATAAATTACAATAATTATTTAATTTCTTAGCGTCATTGCTTGACGTTTCTTCATATTAACGAGAAAAAGTCGGTAATATGAATACATTAATCAAAATATGATTCTAAGATTACACTAATCAAAATAAATAAGTACCCAATTGGTGTATTATATTTTATAGATTCAAAAGGATTTTACAATCGTCATAAGTTTTTGAATATTTGTATATCGTCTGCTAATTTTGGTGTACTTTTTAAATTACACAGGAAGTACACACGAAACTCAAAATTTAGTTGCTGTTACACTGTCTGAACACAACTGCTCAGGTTTTATTTTATAACGGATAGTAAAATGTTCTCACAGTTCGTGTCTAATGTTATAGTATCACAACTTTCGGATTATGATGGAATGTTCTTATTTCCGATGTGTTCACAACTTATGGATAATGATCGACTGTTCTTATTTCTGATGTTTGAGTGTCGAACCTTTTGGATTAAGTTCGCTTGTAGAAGTCACTGTTCAGTCCACATTTGCACACGTCGTTAAAATATCATGGTGAAGAAATCCACACACAGCTGTCACTGTTAACCCGCAAAGTTCGCTTCTGGTAAGTGGTTAAGCGTCTGTGACACTGTTCTTGTTGTATATTTACAGTTAATAATGTTCTCTTTCTAACACACACTACACAATTATACTACACTCATTACAAGACTTAATTAAAATAAGTATATTATACATGTCGGTTTTTAACCGTATCACAATTACAATTATAGACCTTACACAGTAGGTGAATAGAAACAAAATTCACTCATTGGTGGCTGTGTTGGTCTGAGTGTATTAGTACACTCTGCACTCAGACATTGCTTACTGGGTCGGTTGGACAACGGGACAAAAGATCGGCAATTGTATTGATTCTGCCTGGAATATGTCGAACCTCGAAACTGTAATTTTGAAGCTTCAAGGACCAGCGAGCAATCATATTGTTGGATGGTACTCCGGCATTTATATACCGTAATGGACTGTTGTCAGTTTCGATGATAAAGTGACGTCCTAGAAGGTATCTGGATAGTTTCGTCACACTTTCTACTAAGGCAAGTGCCTCTAATTGTGGAATGGACCATGCACGCTCTCGAGGCCTTAGTTTTCTTGATATAAAACAAACGGGATGCAGGATGTTGTTGTATTCCTGCAACAGGACTGCCCCAATCGCAACGGAGCTAGCATCTGTTTTCAATCTGAAAGGTAAATGGATGTTGGGCAATTTAAGGATGAGATTATTCGAGTTCTTATCAGAAAAGTATGCCAAAACTTTATGAAATGCATTTCGTAGGCATTCATCGTGTACAACTTTTTCAGGCTTATCCTTAGTTAGTAAATTAGTAAAAACCTCGGTCAGTTCTGAAAAATCAGGAATGAATTGCCTGTAATAATTGATCAGTCCCAACAAACTCCGGACTTGTTTCTTATTAGTCGGGAGTGACAGTTTTAGAATTTTGGAGACAATTTTGTTGTCTGTCATGACAAAGCCATTGGATATTCTGTACCCCAAAAATGATATCTCTTGGTAAGCCATGCTCACCTTTGAAGGCTTCACTGTCAGTCCGTGCTGTCTGATACGTTCTAGTGTCTGTTCTAGTGTCTTTATATGTTCCGTCATTGTCTCTGTATGGACACAGATGTCGTCGATATAGCAAATAATATTAGGGATGTCAGCTAGGAGGAGTCGTGTCATGCGTACGAATGTGGCTGGGGCATTGACTAGCCCAAATGGAAGTTTGCACCATTCGTACAGTCCCCAAGGCGTGGCAAAAGCTGTTAGATGTCTGCTGTCTTCATGTACAGCTATCTGCCAGTAACCTTTAGACATGTCAAGCGTCGTAAAGAACTTAGCGTCAGTCAGTTCTGTCAGAAGATTGTCAGTGTTTGCCATTGGTTCAAGATCTAAAACAGTTATTTTGTTCAGTTTTCTGTAGTCGATGCAAAGTCGTATTGTGTTGTCCTTTTTGCGTACAATGACCATGGGTGAAGAGAAGTCTGATAAGGATCGTCTGATGATGTTGTTTTTTTCTAAGTTGATGATTTCTTGATGTAATTGTTCTTTGTAATGTAATGGTATTGTGTATGGTCTGCATCTTATGGGTGTGTTTGATGTGAGTGTGATGTGATGCTGTACTAATTCTGTTTGTCCTGGGTTGTCGGAAAAGATGGTGTTGTACTGTTGTATCAACTGTTTGCAACTGTTTGTCTCTGCTTGACTTAAGTTTGGATTGATCTTGATCTCATTCAAGCAGTTTGTCGTGTCTAATGTAGGTGTTGGAATCTCGTCGCTAGAATCGTCATCTTCGTGATCTATTATCACAGTGCAAGCTGTCGTATCGTCTTGTTCGTTGTCTCTGTTGTGGTATGGTCTTAGCATATTTATGTGAAATATTTTGTGTTTGTCTTTTATTAGGATTTCGTAGTCTACAGGTGAGATTTGTCTTGTCACTTTAAAAGGTCCCTGCCAAGAATCAGTCAGTAGGTGTCTGTCACTAGGTAGTAGTAGTAGAACGTCCTGTCCAGGTGTCAATGTTATAGTCCTGTTACTTTTGTCTGCGTACTGTCTGTAAGTAGCACCAGATAGTTTTAGTGCATTTTTAGCAATTTCACATGATTTAATAATCCTTTCACGCAATGATGTTACATACAAGAATGATGATATGGGTTTAAGTACTGGAGTAGAGTCAGTTAACATTTGGTGATAAATTGTTAATGGGCCTCGTGGTTTGGCACCATAGATTATTTCAAAAGGAGAGAAACCGGTACTAGAATGTGGTACCTCGCGATAAGCAAAAAGGACAGCTGGTAGGTATACATCCCAGTTATTGGGGTGATCTTGAGTTACTTTTGCAAGCATGTGCTTCAGATCCCCGTTAAGCTTTTCTATAATCCCGCTCGAGTGAGGATGATAGGGGCTATTGAAGACTTGCTTCACTCCTAACATTTTGGTGAAAGCTTGGGTCGATGCGGCAATAAACTGAGTGCCTCTATCAGACTGGATAGTATCTGGAAACCCAATTCGGGAGAAGATATGGAAGAACACTTCCATGATGTCGTTGGCAGTAATGTTCTTTAGAGGAATCGCTTCTGGCCAGCGACTACATTGATCAATAAAAGTTAGAATATATTTATTCCCTCTAGTTGTTGTATGACTAAGAGGGCCCACAATGTCAACTGATAATTTTTCAAAGGGTCGACTGGCTAAGTCAGTGACTTGTAACTTTGCCTGTGGGTGTTTACCTTTTTTTACCAGTTTCTGGCATGTATCACAACTTTTGCAATATGTTTTTATGTCATTGCAAAATTTTGGCCAATGAAACTGTGTCAATAACCTTGACCTGGTTTTAACATATGCCATATGGCCTGCAAAAGGTATATCGTGAGCAAGATGTAAAGCTTGCTTGCGATAAGTAGTTGGCAAAACAGTTTGCTTCGTTGTAATGTCACCTCTGGTGTAATACCTAGTGAGTATATCATTGTGTAAAGCAAAATGCCATTTCGCATTCTTGGTTATTCTTGCCTTTTTGCCGATCAGGTCAAAGTACTTTGACAGTGAAGGATCAGCTTTTTGAGCTGTTATGAATGCTTCCTTCATAGAGTCACTAGGTGGTAATTCTGGGCTAAGCATTTGTATAGCCTCAGTTTGGTTACTTTCATCTTGCACTCTAGCAGTAGCTCTTGTTACTGCGTTCACACACTCAATGACATCCGATGATGATGGAATGATATCGTTAATGATGTGATGAGAACTTAGTGCTGCATTAGCTAACATACATTCAATAGGTGATATGACATTTTCAATGATGACATTTGGTGGTGATGTCGTGTTATCATCAATACATAGTGATGTTATGTCATGGTTATGAGGTTTGTCATTCACCTCCGGTAAGTTTCCTATGATTATATCGCACACTGGGTTTGTAAGTGCGGCGCACTTTACTTTCCCGGTGAGGAAAGGTGTTTCAATGTATGCCCATGCTAATGGATATTTCTCAATATTGCCTGAAAATGTTCTACATGTAATGTGCCTGCCTGTATAGTCTGTAGGCGTTATGAATGTTGTTTTCAGGCCAATAAGTGTACTTCCGGTGTCGCGAAGTACTGTAGCAAACTTGCCATTAACATACCCGTGATGGATGTCTAATCTGCCTTTTGAGTCTATTACCAAGTTAGCTTCCTCATTGGCAATAGGGATGGCGTGCCCGCATGTTAAGATACCATCTTCATATAAGGTGTTACAGACAGTGCATTTGTTAGTACTAAATACATCACAAGCCTGTGCTGCATTCACAGGATGTTTCTCTGGATTTTCGTCTTCTGACGCTGAGCTATCGAACAAGGCGGCATTGGCTTTGTTGGTCATATGCCTGCCTCTACAATCCATGCGATGGTGCCCGTAAGCCTTGCAGAGAAAACATTTACGTAAACTTTTGAACGATTTACGCTCTTTGTCTTGTCTGTTTACCATATTTTTCAAGTATGTTTGGTACCCTGGGTTTTTATCGCACATCTCGTTCAAATGGTGAGAAAATTTACAGTGAATGCAATGTCTAAATTTCTCAGAGGTAGGCCTGTTTGGTTTTTGCCTACTATAGTTTTTCTCATAGTTGGCTGCTGCTACCCAGTTACTGTCAGTAGCTTCAGTGGCAAAGCACTGTTTGTTGGCCGTGTAATAGGCCGACCCACGTCTTTCAATTTCTTCCACACTTGTGCATTCATTCTCCTGTAAGAACTTAGAAAACGATGATGGGATAGAAGAAATGATTTTATCTCGAATGATGAGATCTTCTAATCTATCATAACTTTTGTTAATTTTGGCTGCTGAAGTCCATTTGCTGAAAACATCTCGGACTAAACAGAGGTAGTCAGAGAACGTTTGAGTTGATTTTGGACTCAATTTACTGAATTGTTCTCTGTAACCTGCCTCGTCTAACATGAAATGTGCCATTATCTTAGATTTAATATAATGGTACTCTTTTCTGAGGTCTTTGGGGATGGTTTCAATGACTTTAAGAGGTTCCCCAGATAGACTCCTCATATATAGAATATTCCATTCAGAAAGTGGAACTTGGTAATGTTCCATTAAAGTCTCAAAATTTTGAGTAAAGGCTGCTATGCAGTCACCCGAGGTATAGTTACGTACGATACCTTGATACTTCTTATACTGGTTTTCTTTTTCCAGTCTTTCAGATTTCTTTGACTCTTTATTCATCGCAGTCTCAGTGTCAAGTTGTTTCATTTTCAACTGTAACTCTAGTTCTTCTTTCTTACTCTGAGCTGCTATTTCTGCTTTCTTAAGTTCACTGTCTATCTCAGCTTGCTTTGTCTTTGCAGCCATTTCTACTTCGGCTTGCTTTAATGCTGTTTCAATCTCTGCATGTTTTAAGGCTGTTTCTGCCTCTGCTTGCTTGGCAGCCATTTCTGCTTGTTTTAGAGCTCTCTCCGCTGCTCTTTCTTCGCGTTCATTATTTTTCTCCTGTACCAGCAGGTATTCAGCGTATTTGTTCTCGCTCCATTTTGTTAATTCATCACCTGTTAGATGCAATTTAATACCCATATCGATGAAATCAAACAATGACGACATGATGGGGAAAATACGTCAATGAAAATCAGCCACACAAAATGTGTTATAAATGGTTAGTAATAAACAATTTACAATTTATTTTACTATATGATGCGTGCCTACTATTGCATACGTAAAGTTAAAGTATAGAAAAATATACTCAAGTGCCCTGGATACGGTGAAGAATGTTTGGACAATCGGGCTAGAAAACTGTAGGGTCGTTACTACGGAACCACTAATGACCTCTACGGCAAGGTTATGGATGGTACGGAAAAAAAACCTGCTTTGTTTTTGGAAGAAAATAAGTTAGCGTCTATTTGTTGGTGTGTGCCTGCAAGTCACTCAGTGTTGATTAGGTTTGGATGGCGTCAAGTATAATTGTATGTCGTAAGTTTGTCCGTCAACAGTGTTTTTCTCAACAGAAGTTACACTCTTTCCAAAACTCTTTGCGTTCCACAAACTCAATGCACAAAGACAATTTATCTGTATTTGAAGACTCAATAACATTGATGACACATCACTTACATCACGATGACATTCAGTAAGGACATAGACATCAAGTTTACAAGATGGCGACAAGGTCAAAATGGCGACAAAATCACAATGTCGACAAGGTCAAACGGTGACAAGTTTCACAAATCACAAATGTTTTACACGCTTACAAATGTTTACAAATGGTTTTACACATATTTAAACAATGTAGTAATGGATCACAATGAGACTTTTACGATCACAGTTACATAACTATAACCTTGACAAATTTTACAAGTTCAAGAATTATAGTTTTAAATCGTTAATGACGTATGGTTTAAACAAAGACGAGCAACACACGTCTACATGTATTAGGTTCTTAAACAAGGACGAGCAACCCACGTCCACACATGTCAGGACCTTAGAATTGGCTCGTTGGGCTAACACGTGTGAGACAGTACAAGTATAACATGATTCGACGTAAGACTCAACGACACAACGTTTTATGGATTTATTGCCATATTAAATACAGAACGATGATTACAACAGTATCCAATATATAACTCACGACGCTCACAACCACAATACAGCTCACAAGTCTGACGCTCAAGATGACAGTCGTTCGGCTTTCACCCACAGAGATCCACACAAACGCCTTGCTTTCACCGCACACGTCCTTCCAGTCTCAGGTCCCAGCTCGGTCTGTCGCTAGCGCGCAACTTGCTGACCGCCTCTAGTGGCGTCACGTGGCATGCGTGCGTCTTGTCGTCAGCCTGACCGCTGGTCGCGTGTCAGGTAACAATCTTGCCAGCCGACAATTCTTGTCCGCCGGGTGTCGTAACGATGTTGCTGCATAGCTATCCCATGTTAGGCTCTGACAGTTCTGTTAGGTTTTTTTGATCAGTAAAGGGGTGAAACCTATGGAAAAATTAATGAATGAAGGTCCAGTATGGTCATGCATGCCTGTCTGTCCAGCAAGTGTATGAGTGGAGTAGGAAGTTTCCAAATGGCGTGACTTCTGTGACAGACTGTTCACGACCGGATCAGGCACACTGAGTAGTGACCCTAGAGAATTTTTTCTACAGAAATCCAACCACTTTAGTGGCACTCGAGGATTTGTATTGAATGCAGTGGTGACTACGTCGAGAAATGATACATTTGTTCATTTTTTTTTTCTTCAAATGAAAACCTTAAAAGTATTTTTATGTGTGTGTGAATATATTCTGGAAAAGTAAAGAACAAATGTATCATTTTTTGATGTAGTCACCACTTGTTCAATGCAGGTCCTCCAGTGATGATAAAGTGCTTGGATTCCTGTAGAAAATAATTCTCTTGGTCATGTGTGTAACCACTCATACACCACCTCCTGTACCTCTTCATTATACCAAAAAGTTTGAAAATTCCTACTCCGCTCATACTCTTGCTGGAGTGACAGGTATGTATCACCATACCAGACTTTCATTTGCCGATGGATTTCTTTTGGCGTTACCCCTTCACTGATAAAAAAACCGGATAACAGAACACTGCCTCTCTTTGGTGCATGTTAAAAGTTGGGCGGCCAACAGTTCTTTTGGTGTCACTGTTTTTATCTGCACCATGCTGTCACGTGCTTAACTCTTGACATCCTTAACAACAATATTAACAGGCTATAAGACAATGGCATGGTTCTTGTAATTTCTAACACAATTTTAAGGTTTTGATTTGAAAGCCCCTTCGTATAAACGACCTACCAGTGTTTGCAATAAACTTTTGTTTTTAAATGTTGTATATCCACTACAGGATGTTGCAGTCAACACCAGCATTTTCCCACTGCTGTTGATGTACTAGGCGAGTTTTACGTTCAGTAGTTTGCCAATGCTTTCTGAACGACTGGCTCACATACCCCCGTAAGTTACCAGCGCAGCACGAAGCACTGCTGAATCTCGCAACTGCTGTTTTCCCCACATGGATATACGGGATTACGAACAATGTCATTAACTCCTTGGCCAGAGAGACCGGCAATAACTTTATGGATCCCCAAACCAACAACACAAAATCTTTCTAATAAGGGAATTCCAAGGATGGACAACTCAGCAGGGTTGGAAGGGCAATAAGCGTACAAACATCAGCAGCCACAAATTTTGCAAATGAGAAGATTTTGTTAATCTTCTGTTATAGTTACAGTATAAATAGCTATCATTCATCATCATTATCATCATCTTCCATTTTTTGCATCAAGCTTGTGGGGAGGAATAGTTGATGCACCAATACTCAGTGGGTGGCACTGGATAGTGTCATTCCATGTGAATGTATATTGTCTTTGATGTTGTAAATCCATTTTCTTCTCAGGCGTCCTCTTGCTCTCATAGCAGGTCTTCTTTGATGTAGACCAGTGCTGGTAGCTGATTGTGTTGCATTCTAACGAGATGGCCAAACCATTTGATCTTCTGCCTTTCAATATATGTGGCACAAAGGGCTGATTCCAATGTCTATCTAACAACATGATTTCTTATTCAGTCTCAGCTACTTAAGTTGGCAGCTCTCCTTAAGCATCTCATTACATATCTATAGTTTTTCTTTTTCTGTAATGAAGTGAAATAACTGGAGTTGTCTGAATGCTAGAATATACAGTGTTTGATTTTTGTTTCCTAGGGTTCAGACATCTCAGGGACCTCAGTTAAGTGATTTTATTAGTAGCTTTTGAATGTAATTGTTTCAGTGTGTTATTGTTTGATGTGTGCAAATGAAGGTTTTCTGGCCACAACCTCTATTCTGTCACTTGTGATTATATTTTTGTAAAACTTATTGTGTTTATCACACAGAGTCTTGTAGCGGGCGAGAACTGGAAGCGGTTCTACCCCCGCTGGTGACTTGCGGGATAACTGAGCCGGCCGCTTAGAAAGCAGTGGCAAACTACTGAGCATAATCTTGCCAAGAAATCAACAGACAGCTGAAAGATGCTGCTGTTGACAGTGATGTCCTGTAAAGGATATGCAAATTTAAAAAAACAAAAAAAAAACTTATTGTTCCACTTATACCTGTTATTGTTGATTTACTCTGTCATTTTATGTAAAGATTGATCGATTTATGTAAAGATGAATAAAATTGCCAAGTATATTCTAGTCCATAAATATATATATATGTATATATACATAAACGTACTTTTACAAGATTTGTTTGTCTTTCTCTGTTGCTAGTATATTTATCTAATTGTTTGGTTTGGACCAAACATGGTACACAATCAATTGAACAAATATTATAATGTAAATTTCCGTTGACTGAGCATTAAAACTACGAAAGATATCAAGAAACAAAAGAAACATGATGGCCCTAGTATGGCAATATATCGTCTCTCTGTTTAATTGGAAGGTCACATTTGATGATATATTATCCTTTGGCACTGAATCAGTTAAGATATAATTTAAAAAATGAGATCTTAGAGCCCTGCCCTAAAATTAAAGACCCAGTATCCGGGCCATGTGGCATATTGGAATAAAAGGTCATAGATCCATACTTTCAGATCAATGGGCATCTGATAAATGATGTGGTCAGAATCACGCATATCATGCTGATCATATAGTCAGGCATTAGCAATTAGGTGGTTCCAGCTAACAGAAAGAGTTTGTGAAATTTTAATTGACCATGGGGATATCAAATGTAGTGGCTGTTTCCTCAAATACAGATTTGTGGACCCATAAATTAGCTGAAAGTCCAAGTATGAAGCTGGTACAGCTGTCTCAGGAGTGGAATAAATCCTGATCAGCCGTAGTGGTATTATCATTCTGAACAAAATAGGTCATATGATGATCATGAGTTTCTCTCTGCACATTGGGTTGGGTCTGTTGACAATAAAATACCTACAGTCTGTGGAGAAACATCACAAGACTATGTCTTATCTCAGCCAATTGGCATGTGCTGTGAATGATGAAATAGTTACTTCCTAATATGCCTCTTCATAAATGTGAAGTTCCAATATAGGCCTCGCATGCCTCACTGGTTTCTGAGTTGTGAGATGGGAAGAAGAATTCTGAAACACAATTCCTGTAGAGATGGTACTGAGATACCTGGTAAGGAGGAAAGTCTACACAAACCCCACACTGCTAGATGTATGATGGTACTGGGTACCTGAGAAAGAGGAAAGTCTACACAAACCTCACACTGCTAGATGTATGATGGTACTGGGGTACCTGGGAAAGAGGAAATTCTACACAAACCTCACACTGCTAGATGTATGATGGTACTGGGGTACCTGGGAAAGAGGAAAGTCTACACACATTGCTAGAAAAATGATGGTACTGGGAAAGAAGAAAGTCTACATAAACCTCACACTGCTAGTTGTATGATGGTACTGGGAAAGAAGAAAGTCTACACAAACCTCATACTGCCAGATGTATGATGGTACTGGGAAAGAGGAAAGTCTGCACAAACCTCACACTGCTAAGATGCAAGTAAGGACTGAGGTAAATGGTAAAGAGGAAAGTCTACACAAACCTCACACTGCTAGGTGTATGATGGTACTGGGAAAGAGGAAAAATCTACACAAACCTCACACTGCTAGATGTATGATGGAACTGGGGTATCTGGGAAAGAGGAAAGTCTACACAAACCTCACACTGCTAAATGTATGATAGTACTCGGGTACCTGGGAAAGAGGAAAGTCTACAAAAACCTCACACTGCTAGTTGTATGATGGTAACGGGAAAGAGGAAAGTCTGCACAAACCTCACACTGCTAATTGTATGATGGTACCGGGAAAGAGGAAAGTCTACACAAACCTCACACTGCTAGTTGTATGATGGTACCGGGAAAGAGGAAAGTCTACACAAACCTCACACTGCCAGATGCAAGTAAGGACTGAGGTAAATGGTAAAAAAAGAAAGTCTACACAAACCTCACACAGCTAGTTGTATGATGGTACTGGGAAAGAGGAAAGTCTACACAAACCTCACACTGCTAGATGCATGTAAGGACTGAGGTAAATGGTAAAGAAGAAAGTCTACACAAACCTCACACAGCTAGTTGTATGATGGTACTGGGAAAGAGGAAAGTCTACAGAAACCTCACTCTGCCAGATGCATGTAAGGACTGAGGTAAATGGTAAAGAAGAAAGTCTACACAAACCTCACACAGCTAGTTGTATGATGGTACTGGGAAAGAGGAAAGTCTACACAAACCTCACACTGCTAGATGCATGTAAGGACTGAGGTAAATGGTAAAGAAGAAAGTCTACACAAACCTCACACAGCTAGTTGTATGATGGTACTGGGAAAGAGGAAAGTCTACACAAACCTCACACTGCTAGATGCATGTAAGGACTGAGGTAAATGGTAAAGAAGAAAGTCTACACAAACCTCACACAGCTAGTTGTATGATGGTACTGGGAAAGCAGAAAGTCTACACAAACCTCACACTGCTAGATGTATGATGGTACTGGGGTACCTGGGAAAGAGGAGAGTCTACACAAACCTCACACTGCCAGATGCATGTAAGGACTGAGGTAAATGGTAAAGAAGAAAGTCTACACAAACCTCACACTGCTAGTTGTATGATGGTACTGGGAAACAGGAAAGTCTACACAAACCTCACACTGCCAGATGCATGTAAGGACTGAGGTAAATGGTAAAGAAGAAAGTCTACACAAACCTCACACAGCTAGTTGTATGATGGTATTGGGAAAGAGGAAAGTCTACACAAACCTCACACTGCTAGATGCATGTAAGGACTGAGGTAAATGGTAAAGAGGAAAGTCTACACAAACCTCACACTGCTAGATGTATGATGGTACTGGGAAAGAGGAAAGTCTACACAAACCTCACACTGCTAGATGTATGATGGTACTGGGGTACCTGGGAAAGAGGAAAGTCTACACAAACCTCACACTGCTAGATGTATGATGGTACTGGGAAAGAGGAAAGTCTACACAAACCTCACACTGCTAGATGTATGATGGTACTGGGAAAGAGGAAAGTCTACACAAACCTCACACTGCTAGATGCATGTAAGGACTGAGGTAAATGGTAAAGTGGAAAGTCTACACAAACCTCACACTGCTAGTTGTATGATGGTACTGGGAAAGAGGAAAGTCTACACAAACCTCACACTGCTAGTTGTATGATGGTACTGGGAAAGAGGAAAGTCTACACAAACCTCACACTGCAAGTTGTATGATGGTACCGGGAAAGAGGAAAGTCTACACAAACCTCACACTGCTAGTTGTATGATGGTACCAGGAAAGAGGAAAGTCTACACAAACCTCACACTGCTAGTTGTATGATCGTACCGGGAAAGAGGAAAGTCTACACAAACCTCACACTGCTAGTTGTATGATGGTACCGGGAAAGAGGAAAGTCTACACAAACCTCACATTGCTAGTTGTATGATGGTACTGGGAAAGAGGAAAGTCTACACAAACCTCATACTGCTAGTTGTATGATGGTTCAGGGAAAGAGGAAAGTCTACACAAACCTCAAATCAGTATGATGGTACCGGGAAAGAGGAAAGTCTACACAAACCTCACACTGCTAGTTGTATGATGGTACTGGGAAAGAGGAAAGTCTACACAAACCTAACACTGCTAGTTGTATGATGATACCGGGAAAGAGGAAAGTCTACACAAACCTCACACTGCTAGATGTATGATGGTACTGGGAAAGAGGAAAGTCTACACAAACCTCACACTGCCAGATGCATGTAAAAAGGACTGCGGTAAATGGTAAAGAGGAAAGTCTACACAATCCTCACACTGCTAGTTGTATGATGGTACTGGGAAAGAGGAAAGTCTACACAAACCTCACACTGCTAGTTGTATGATGGTTCCGGGAAAGAGGAAAGCCTACACAAACCTCACTCTGCCAGATGCATGTAAGGACTGAGGTAAATGGTAAAGAGGAAAGTCTACACAAACCTCACACTGCCAGATGCATGTAAGGACTGGGGTAAATGGTAAAAAGGAAATTCTACACAAACCTCACACTGCCAGATGCATGTAAGGACTGAGGTAAATGGTAAAGAGGAAATTCTACAGAAACCTCACACTGCCAGATGCATGTAAGGACTGAGGTAAATGGTAAAGAGGAAAGTACACAAACCTCACACTGCCAGCTGTATGATGGTACTGGGAAAGAGGAAAGTCTACACAAACCTCACACTGCTAGATGTATGATGGTACTGGGGTACCTGGGAAAGAGGAAAGTCTACACAAACCTCACTCTGCTAGATGTATGATGGTACTGGGGTACCTGGGAAAGAGGAAAGTCTACACAAACCTCACACTGCTAGATGTATGATGGTACTGGGGTACCTGGGAAAGAGGAAAGTCTACACAAACCTCACACTGCTAGATGTATGATGGTACTGGGGTACCTGGGAAAGAGGAAAGTCTACACAAACCTCACACTGCTAGATGTATGATGGTACTGGGGTACCTGGGAAAGAGGAAAGTCTTCACAAACCTCACACTGCTAGATGTATGATGGTACTGGGGTACCTGGGAAAGAGGAAAGTCTACACAAACCTCACACTGCTAGATGCATGATGGTACTGGGGTACTTGGGAATGAGGAAAGTCTAAATAAACCTCATACGGCTACATATATGAAGGTACTAAGGTACCTGGTAAAGAGGAAAGTCTCTATACATTCCTCACGCTGTGATTTGAAGCTCATTTTGAGGCTGAGGCCACCTAAATGCCGATGACCCGGACTAAATAACTCCGTCTTCCAGACTATTCACAAACAGCAGCAACAGCAATGACAGTGAGTTAGTTCAGAATCAATTTACCAATTCTCATGTCATGTCTAAAGAATGTATCTTGTCTGCTTCTGAAACAAGTCACTACTTCAACCAGTTGGTTTCTTTCGTGATTATTCATGACTGTTTGTATGTCCATTGGTCAAGGATGCAAACTCTTACACGACAATACAAAGCAATTTTTATGTTTTATATACAGTTGAAAGGAAACATTATTGAACGATATCACCCCGGGAAGGTTAACCCGGTCAACAAATGCCCTCAGAAGTCGGATGTGTCGGCCTAACGGCGCAAGAACGCAGCTCTGCTGTAAACAGGCACAACGCAATCACATCCGAAAAAAACTCCGGATGAACGCAGAAGAAGAAGAACGATATCAAGGTAAGACAATTAAAGTATAGGGTGTATTTTTAATGACTGCAGTCTTTGAAAATATCGTCGGTCCAAGTTCTTATGTACCTATGCATGAGTTGAGTTGAGTTAAGAACCGACATCACTGCACGCAGGACATTCCCATACGTGTTCTGTTCCCTCGTTCAACAGCCAGCGAAGAGTCATACTACTAATTGTTCCCACCGCTATCTGATTAAAAGTTCTCCTGGTCTTCCCTCAGTTTTGAGATTCTTTCAAACCCCTGCCGATCCCCCGCAATTTTATTCTTTCCACATCAAATACACTGCATAATGCCGCCGCCAGAATGTCAACACAATAGTCCCCCACGAAACATCCAGTTTATCTCTGATGGAATC